>CAJVRN010000237.1:6362500-6795000 GCA_911728415.1 Lagocephalus sceleratus | reverse complement strand
GGTGATGCTATTGAAAAGTGAAGTGGATGAAAACAAGGCCATAAAATGCTCATTAAGTGACTAAAGTCTGTCTGTCTCCCTCCCCATGTCAACCCCCCCCCCAGAATGCAGGTTTTTCCCTGGTGGGCTGAAGTGTGCCGCTCTTTATGTCGAAAAGTAAAATCCACACCCATTTAGTTCAAAAGCGCACAGCGGATGAGTGGCCCCACCATTCTTCATCGCGCTCTTGTATTTATGAAAGGGCCTGGCTCAGATATCCTATAGGCAGGGCTAACAGCTGTCACTAAGCCACCATAGCGGGGGCCTCCAGTCGGCACCCAGTGGGGACCCAAACCTCTCCATGTCTATCGCTGTCTCCATCCTGTTGTTGGGCCTTTGGGCTGGCCGTCGCCGCTGACTCTGTCGCCCCTGCTCCTGCCCCTGTAATTACACGGCATTCTGATTTTCTATTTAAGAAATAAAATAACACTCGGCTTTGTTCGGGAGGATTACAACAAGCAGTTAAAGAAACAGAGAGGCGGTAAAAACAAAGGAAAATGACACAGGGAGCTGGGACAAACAGGAGAAGAGGTTCTTTACAGAGAGAGGCCACACATTATCATCATCACTACACACACGCACACACGCATACACACACCACCCCAGCCATCCCCTAATCTGTACTGTTCCACCCTGAGGGCCTGAGTCTGGGGCAGCTGCTACTGACGGAGCCAGAGAACCAGCTGTCCTCGCACACATACATATGGGATCACCTCCACACACACACACACACACACACACACACACACACACACACACACACACACACACACACACACACACACACACACACACACATCTCCATTTATTCATTTGGGACAATGGAGCCAAGATAGGGGTGTGTTTGTGTGCGATTCTGAAGTGTGCCACAGCCAGGGGAGGGAGGGGGGGCTCCGCAGTCAGTAAAGTGGTTTTTTTGTTCACTTTGTGTCTCAGCAACAGTTGGCAGCACGTGTGTCAATGACACGGCTATCCCCTTTATTGTCCGTGAAGTCCGTGGGTTTAGGGTGAGCGGGGGCAACCCCCGCTGCCACACTTACAGGAACATAAACATGTATGTGCACACAGACACACACAGACACACAAAGGAATGCGTGTGGCGAGGCAGTTATGGGCTGGAATATAAAAACGGATTCTCCAAAAAGAACAAAAATAGTCTGTTTTTCCAACTATTTCAGCAACTTCAAACACCTGCGACAGACATCTGCTTTCTTGGAAGAATTCTCTCCCTAAGTTCTTCGGGCTTCCTGGAGCTCAACAGTTCTTGCACGTTTATGACACTATTGCATGTTTGAGTTCAGTGGAAAAAACTCTCCAAAAACAACCCTTCAGTGGAGTCAGTCCCTGCGCTGCGATTGTCTTTTTTTTTCTTTTCTCCCCCCTATCTCCATCTGCTGCGATTGGCTGGCCCTCTCTTTGTCCCAGATTGGCTCGGCTGCCGCCTGCATGCAGCCGAAGCGGTGGGATTGGTGCAGGCCCGGCTGAGGGGGCTGCTGTGATTTGCCCCGGCTGCTGCGTTCACCAGTCAGGGCAGTCTTCGAGCGCGCTGCAGCTGCTTTGGAGACAGGGGTGAAAAGCGAGCGTGTGCGCGTTTTTGCACGGAGGCTGATGTGCATGAGTGGGCGTGTGAGGTGGGCCGTGTGTGTGGTGGTGGTGGTGGGGGGGCGCTAAAAGGCTGTATGACACACACACAGACGTACACACGCACGCACACACCTGACGGCTGCCTCGCACCTGCTGAACCGTCTCGGGCTGAGTAAGAGTCCACTTAAAGAGTCTGTGTGCGTGTGTGCGTGTGTGTGTGTGTGTGTGTGTGTGCGTGTGTGTTTAGACAGACATTCACTGCTTCTGAATCTATGCCAACAAAGAGAAAGAGGATTTGTATTTGAATGTGTCATGCCTGAAAGGATACGGTGTACATGGTGTTGCACTCTGCACGCAAGCAGCAACGAAAGAAAGAAAGAAAGAAAGAAAGAAAGAAAGAAAGAAAGAAAGAAAGAAAGAAAGAAAGAAAAGTACATAGACAGAAAAGCAGATAGAAAGAAAGAAAGAAGACCCATGGTTGCAATTACAAAGGCTGCAGGTCTTCATTTGCTGCAGGGGTTAAAGTTCCCCTGACGCTCACGCACGCACGCACGCACGCCCATCTGCCCAACCTACACACATACGCAATCAACGTGAGACATTCAAAGCCGGGGTTCTTTCGGTTCGCCCACAAAGGCAACACAGTCCGTCTTTGTCACTTTCCAAGTCAGACGTCAGCGTGAGGCTGCGGCTGCTCCGGGGCTGCGGGGAGAGCCTGCCCACACGGAGCCCCCGTGTGTACACTATCTGCGTGTTATCACGACCACCCACTCTCACCTCCACACACACACACACACATACGGTGTGACGCGCTGGGGAAAGAAATTACTTGTGGCGGGCGGAACCTGCGCGTTTTCTCCCTCCGTGCGCGTTACGCGCCAGCGCGACGCACGAGTACAATTGAGCGGGCGTGCGTTGAGGCTGCAACGTGGACTCCCAAACGGAGTCCCCTCTGTGCGCACGCACGCCTGGGCGAGGAGTGCGCAGGAGGACGCAGCTTTTTTAAAACTCCTGTCTTTGTTTCTTGAAACAAAGGACCTGCTTTCGGTTTGGCATCCACGATGCTTCTCCGCTTGTCCGACTGTGCCCTCCTGCTGTCGCGGGGTTGCTCTGATCGGGTTAACCCTCTCCTGGCCCGAGGGCATCACTCGGCTGCGAGATCTAGCTGGGGATTTGAGGGAGAGGAACCCGAACCCGCAGAAGAGACAAAGAAGGGCTGGGTTTTTGCAAACATGAGCGGCGCTCGCTCACCCTGTTGACTTACTGCAGCTGCATCCTTTATGGCAGGTAACACACGTGTGGCGCACAACTATCACACACACTCGCCCAACTTTCTGAAAACACGCCGACGCGTGCTAAAGAAACAATAAAGGCATTTAGTATTTGTTTATTGCGGGAATTTAGAATAAAGGTACGTGCGTCACGCGAAGTAGGGGCAATTGTTTATATTTGATTTAGATGGGTCTTATCATATTTATTACGAGGTAGATTGCAGAGCTTTGTGTGTTTTTTTTTTGTGATAACTGGGGGACCACAAATGGTGCCAGACCCACCAATCACAACCTCTGTCACGAAAGTAACGGAAGCTCACATCATGATATGTGCATGTAATACATGCACGCACGCACACACACGCACACACACACAGGGTCAGAATGCAATTCATAACATGCTTCATGCAAAAGTCTGGGGTGAGTGTGAGGTTAAGAGGTGGCAAACCATTTCCTAATTTAGAAATCTAAAAGTGGGATTTTCCTCTAGAGATTGCAACAAAAATCAATACAGATGCACGCACACTCTCACATACACACACACACACGTGGGCTCTATTGCTTCATAGCCCTTCTTTGGAAGATTAGACTGTTGGTTTTTAATTGGCTTTACGGCGTGTGTTTGTTTGATCCCGGTATTATTGCCCAGCATGTTTTCGTCCGTGAGTGAGCTGATTAAAATCCGCCGCGTGTCAACAACGCTGCCCCGCACACACACACACACACCGTTTGATCGATTCTCACGCACAAACGCGCACGTCATAATCCCCGCCCTCCCCATTGGCCCGGGCAGGAGCGCTGTTTCCAAAGCAACACCGGGATGCCGTGCCCTGAGGCGGCCGCCCCTTTCAGGAAGCGGCCGCGCGTAAACAAAGCCGGGGTGTGCGGCCGGGGCGCCCCGTCTGCGTCCTGCGGTAAACACACTGCGACTGAGAGCCTGTCACATGACCCCTGGGATTACATGTCTGCTGGATCTCAGTTCTGGGTATCATCGCAGGCCTGGAAATGTTTGTGCGTGCGTGTGTGTGTGTGTGTGACTTCTGAAACGTGAGGCCATGTGAGAGGCATGAAATGATCCGGCAGGTGGATGTTTACAAGTGTGCGAAGTTGTTCTCCCTGTTTTGTTTTGGTATTTTTTTTGTTCTTCTTTTTTTTTTCCTGGTGCAGGAAAACGAGGGAGAGAGCAAAGTGCACCTGGAGAGTGTCAGTGACCTCTCCTGCGGCGTCACATCTTCCCTCTCCAGCGCACGTCACATTTACAGGACGTCCAGCCTTCTTTTTTTTTTTTTTATGCCACTGTTTGTTTTGCTCTGCAGCTTAGAACCGAACACCCAACACACTTGCGTTTTTCCTACAGCGGGGGCCCCCTGGATCATAATGTGATCTGTAAGTGGGAAGAATAACAAGGTTACTAAAGAGCAAAGTCGCAGAAAAACACATTCAAAACAGTGATCAAAATACCCACACACTGGAACACCTATCCTGTTGAGCAAGAGCTTCCCCAGCAGCCAATCGCAGCCCTGTTACCAACAGCAACTGCGTGTGTTTACGCCTGCCTCCAGCTAATCCTGGCCCATGATTGGCTGCTGCAGCACAGCCCCCCCCTCACCTCTCCCCAACCACTACCACTCTCTCACTGTTCCTCCATCCCTGCAGATTAAGTAACAGCGGCAAAACAAAAAGAGCTTATTTTTGTTTTTCATCAATGGCAGCGCACCCACAAAAACACGACGGGATGCAGCGGCCCTCTGATTAGCCGAGAGAGGGAGAGGTGGACTGGTGGGGGGGAGGGAGGGAGGGGAGTCAGAGGCTGTTGCCACGCACCCTCGGTCTGTTACCAGGTTAAGTATGGCATGTTGCTATGAAAAAAAAAAAAAAAAAAAAAGCACGTGCAAGGAAGTAGGGTAATTGCATCATGTGTTTGCCAAGTCCTTGAAATCTCGCCTCCCTCCTTCAGCGCTCTGTGCAACACTGACTCCAGATCATGAATTTCAAATACAGGGGTGCGCAGGGTGGGTCTGGGTGGGTCCTCTGTGCAAAATAAGAATGTAAGAATGAAGTGAACAATAGAGTCGTTGGCTTCAGAAGAGTTAAAGGGTTTTTTGGTTGGGTTTCAGCATCATTGGCTACAGTGCAGAACAGTTTTGGAGCGTTATTTTAGGTAGATCTTGGAGCACAGTGGGGACAGTCTGTATTATCAAATTATGGTAAAACTGTAACTCTACCAAGAATTAGATGTTCCTCCAAAGTTGGTGACAAACACGAGATTGAAACGGGTTGTTGGGGGGGGGGCTTCCAAGAGGCCTACAGGAACATTAGATGACCTGCAGGAATTTCCAAGAAGTGTTGGTTGTGTGCGACGATTCAAAAACAACTACACAGCGGAGCTGCAGTGAAGCAGAGCGGTGTCAGCACCCTGCCTCCGGCTGCTGCAGAGAAAAAAGGCTTCACCAAAGTCTTGGTTTGGGTTCGTGGGCTTATACAACCAGGTTATTATAAGTTCTGTGTTTGGTTTGTCTCTCCCTCTTTTAAGTTAGCAATAATAATAATAAAGAGAAAATAGCAATCACTAAAGAAGATAAGTAGATACAACATTTCTATTAGCGGCACATTTTGCAGTCTTAATGAAGGAATGGGGGCAGGAGGTGTTCAAGTTTCTATAAATACTATGAAAGCAGTGTGAGAGTGGGTGCGACTCAGTCGTAGCATGGCTTCAGGATCGTCTTGTGCAAAATGTGACTTGCGTCTCCTTGAAAGCAGCTGATTTCCCAGGACTCAGGCTGCTTGTTCCACCACACGCCCGTCCACTAGCGGATGACGACAGCGCCCAGATCGGAACTCGCTGCTTTTCGCCGAAAGTCTCCTGATCCCCCCGCCCCACCCCAGCCACCGGTTATCTCCTTTTCTCGTCCTTCTCCCGCGTCGAAGTGCCGACGCGCAGGCCCAACCGCTTTTTGTTTTGGGCCGCCAGAGCCGCGGCACGGCGAGATAAGATAGGGAGTCGCGAGCGCGGACAGGCCGTCCGGCCTCTGCCGCTGTTACACAACGCTTCGCTAGTTCAAGGAGCGTGTTTTTTAAACACGTCATGGAAAACGGGCGACAATGAAAACAAGTGGCGGGCAATTTAATATTTAACCTGTCGCAAAGGCTGCCGTGTTTTGGTGTGTGTGTGTGTGTGTGTGTGTGTGTGTGTGTGTGTGTGTGTGTGTGTGTGTGTGCAAAACGCGCGTGCACACCCTAGCATGCTGTTTGTGCTCGAGCGAGCGACAGTCACGGTGAATCTTTTCTTTTTTTTTCTTCCCCTTCCTCCGCTAACCCTGACCCGCAATCCAGTGACGACACGGCACAAGCAAACAAGGCCTGTGTCAGGGATCCTCCTCTCCCTTTACTCTTCATCTCAATCTTCTGACACCTCCTCCTCCCCCCCCCTCGCTCCTCCCAAGCGACATTTCCATGTCCTTGCACCGGGGTTTTTAATTAGCATGGGCGCTAAAAGCGGCTCAGCGTTTTTTGGAGCTGCAATCAGATGAAGCGTGGTGTTTATATTTAGACGTTCACCGGCCTGTTTGCTGTACAAAAACACATGTTTTTTGTTTCACCCCCCCCCCCTCTCTTGTTCTCCCGTGGCCTTAACTGTAAAAAGTAAGAGCTATTGCTATTTCAGACATGGCTGCACTCTAGCCTGAAATAATCGCACGCATCAGCGTGGTGGAATGTGGAATCCGCAGCGTCCGTGTCATCAACTATCTGGTTCTATTTATCTGTCTATCCTTGAATAAACCCGGTCACCCAGTCTGCGCCCACTGTCTGCCTGCGCCGCCACAAACTCCGATCCGAAACGCCCGGCCCGCCGACCCCCTCCCCCCCCCCCGCCCGCCGTGGCTGTTCCGACACGTCTCTCATCTTCTCCGAGCTGCGTTCGCTCTCGCCCCTCGCCTTTCCGGCCCGCTGCTCCGCGCCGGGATCGCAGGTCATTAAAAGAGGAAATTCCTGGCAAGCCTCTGAGTACATGCGCTTCTGGAGGGATAAGCTCAGCTATGTCAGCAATGCGGCGGCACAGTTTCAGGCTGCACCCCGTATTTGGTGAGTCGGTTAGTCACTCGCTCCACCTTTGCCAGACTGGTAGGCACGGCGGACCGCAAAGTATGAGGGGAATGTGGAGGATAACAGGAAAGGCCTGAGCAGGAGCGCTCCGCTCGCTTTTCCTTTTGGTACGTTCAGTTCGTCCCAGCGTCCCGAACTAACCCGGAGCTCCGGCTTCAGTCGATCAATTCCACAACATCCCCCCCCGTCACGTTATCGGACCGGGTCACTCCGGGACCTGGTTTTACTCGCTTGGGACTGTTTGTGTTTCCCTGCAAGACCGCCGTGCAAGCCGCTAGTTTTCCAGCGTGACATCTTTGTCCGTGCGAGGGTTCACGCGAGGCCGTTTTCACAATGGGGTCACATGGTGTCTCACGCTAACGAGGCCGCGCGTGTAATCTCGCTTGTGTGAAAGACAGAGATACAGCAATCCGGATTCCTCCGCTCGATCCTCCCCGTCGCTACTGTACAAACACCCTGATGCAATCCCGCGGCAATTTTCCCAAAAACAAACATCCGAGCCATCGCGCGGTAAAAACGCTCGGCTTTTTTTTTTTTTTTTTTTTGGCGCTGACACGCCGCCGACCCCCGTCGCGCCCGCGGTGGTCCTCATCGGAGCAGCGCTGGCGGCCTCAGCGGGAGCGCGTGTGCGGCGTGACCTCATCTGTGATGACCCGATCTCCGTGTCACTCTACTCCCCAGCTGGGACAGAGTGGAGCTTTGGGTCAGATGTGTGTGTGTGTGCATGAGTGTGTGCGCGCGTGTATGTGTGTGTGTGTGTGTGTCCCCTTGGCTCTCAGGCGCCTCATCGGTAATGACCGCACACCCTAAAACACTAAAACACCGTGCGATGTCATCTCGCCCAGTCGCCCCCAGTTGTTCAGGTGTGCGCGCACGGTTGCGCGTTTGTCGCGCGCGTGCGCTGAGACGGGTTCCCCCGACCGCAAATCCATGAGCCGAGGGCGCTGGGGAGCCACCTCGGGCCCGTCCGCTTCCGCCGAACAGCCTCGCCGGCCGCGCCATCTCGCTGAGGTCACCGAGCGCTGAGCGACGGCAGGTGCGAGCGCAACCCCCCCGGGGGCGCAGCTCGGCGAGCGGCGCATCGCTGAGATGAGGAACGCGCGGCCGTCCCCTCCCCTATTCAGCGCTCCGCTCTCCCCCGCCTGAGCCAGCTGGGCCTTGAGGTCACGGTTCCAAAGAAGGCGGGACGGGAGGGAGCGAGAGTGAAAGTGAGGCCGAGAGCCGGGCGGGGCGAGGCAGGCGAGCTTTCCAGCTTGCGGCGTAATCTCATCTCGCTGCGGTTACAGTAAGTCAGATCAAGGGGGGGGGAATGCAGCAGCAGTTCGCTGTAACAGCTCTGGGAACGACGAGGTCTGACCGTACCAAAGTCCCTCCGAAGCACTTTGACTGTCCGACCACATGTCTGGGACTCAGGCACGCATGCGGGAACAGTTAGAATCACTAATTAAGACGGATTAGGCTGGATGAATTCAACAGCGCACATTATGTAGATAAAGGGAAGCATTCTGGAGGGGTTTCGGGTATTTGCATACTGGATGGGGCAATCGGGGAGGAGCTGCAGCACTTTCACAGGCTGGAGGTTTCAGTTGATACTGTGAAGTTTCAATTTCATCTGAAAGAAGGAGATGAAGAAACAAGCTGAAACACTTGGTTTTGCTTTAAAAAAAAATGGGTTGGGGTGGGGGGTGGGTTAGTCAGCTATAACTCCACGCCGCGCCATGTTTACGACAGCCATCTGATCCCACAGAGATAATGTGATATTTTCGTCTGGGTCTGCACCTCCTGTGGCTGAGGGAAACCTCAGAAGCGCGTCATGTCGGAGGGAGAAGAAACCAGCGCGCTGGAGCAAATTACTGATTGCTGTTTTCCAGTTTTCTGAGCGGCTGCGTGCACGCACACACACACACACACACACACGCGTGCGTGCATATCTGACTGCTGTTGTTCCCCTCGCCTATCTCGGCCGTCGATCTCCGGCTCAGACGGCCTCCGCAGTCTGCGCCGCCGCTCCGGGCCTTGGCAGCCGCGGCCCAACGGAGAGGAGAGAGACAGAGAGAGAGAGAGAGGAGATGTTGGCCGAGAGAAGAAAAGAATCTCTTCGTGACGACTGTTTTGTTCCCGGCGCGCTGTTTACACGTAGACAAAAAAAAAAAGGAAAAAAAAAAGGGAAGAGATCAAAACAGAAGCCTCTCGGCCTCCGCAGGGCTCGCTCCACAGCTGATGCGCGTGTCTGATGCAAGAGGCGAGCACTGGGGAGCATCACCCAGACCACCGCCTACAGTCGCCATCACACCCAGCGGGCTGGTCCACGCCAGTCAGACGGGGCAATGCAACTTTTCATTGTGATGCAACTTTCTCATGTTGTAAGCAGGTTCGTCTGGTCTGCTCACATAGATCAGGTGAGGAGGAGGTTGAAGAAGAGGTTTCATGAGAGGATTGATGTCTTTAATCTGAGGGAGATAAACTATATATATATACTATATACTACTACTATATATCCCATGTGTCCATGTGTGCCTGATTCCTTGTATATGTATATATATATATATATATATATATATATATATATATATATATATATATATATATATATAATGTTTGTTTGTTGGGTTGTTTTTTGCTATCAAGCATCCCTAGTCAAAACAAATGCAACACACTGACCTGCACAGACAAGATTCTCGGAATACTTTGCGTGCTTGGAAACTTTTGTACAAGAGGAGAGGGGGGGAGAGTTTTCCGTTTTGCTTCTGTACTTGCCAGCTGCAGCCTTCCAGATTTTTTCCCAGTCTGCTCCGTCAGTTATCTGGGACTTTTGGGGGTAATTTTCCTGGAGACATTGTTTGCGATGGTTGGTTTGAGCCACAGACATATAGTCACCCCGGCGGCATTTGTGCCGGGGTGTCGGCGTCGTGCAGCAGCACTGCTGACTCTGAATGTGGCGGCTCCGGTGATTGTGTGAGAAAATGAGTCGATCTGTAAGCATTTCTGGTATTTCAAAGCCTCCCAGGTTCTTAGCAGTGCAGATAGGAATGCTCATGGAAAGCCCCGCTCTTTCTTCTTTACAACTGTGTTTCTGAGTAGAGCTTCCTTTGTTTTGGTCTCGCTCTCATGTGTGTGTGTGTGTGTGTATGTGTGTGTGTGTGTGTGTGTGTGTGGGAGGGGGGGGTGGCTGAAATGCAAGATACTGCCAAGAAAAGTGAGTTAAGTTCCTCTGAAGTCCTGTTGCTTCTTGATGTGGCCTACCTTTTACAGTCAGCCAACCGCAGAACACACATGCGCACGCCTGCATGGTCACACACACACACGCACACATACGCACTTCCCTCACCTGATGATCTCGCTGACCCCCATTTCGCTGCAAACCCCACCCCGGGTTCTCCCTGGCCCCTGTGCAACATCAGGTGAGCGCAAATCACATGTCAGCAAAAAAAAAAAAAAAAGTGGAGCATGTATCGTCCTGAGAGGAAACATGCTCCTTTTTTGCGCTTTCTTGGTAAACACACGCATGTGCGGTGAACACACACGCACGCACCACCAGCTGACCTCACACACAGGCTGCTCCCCCCTCCTGTACCTGCACAAACCTCTCAGATCGTCTTACTTCTTACCGACACTCTCCCTGTTGTCTGTGCATGTGCAGCTACAGCAAGCTGTTTCCTGTACCCCCACCCCCCCCCCCCCCCCCCCCCCACAGCCTGGGCTACGGACGTAATGATTGTGCAAGCTCCCTCGGAAAGGAGTGAAAGACCAGTGCCTGGAAAGAGCGTCACCGTGTTGCAACGCTTCCGCTATCTCTTCTAGTCTAATCTCCTCTCACCCGCCAGGCTAACGTTCCATCTTCCACCCATGTGTGTTCTCATCTGCGCTGCTTCCGTCTCTCTGCTGTCATCATTTCCTGAACCCCCCCCCCACCTTCCCCACTAAAAAAAAAGAAATCCCACCACTTCCCCCTACTCAGCTGCAGCTCAACAGATACAAAGACATTTCTGACAACAGAGTATATGGTTGCATTTTTTTTTTATTATTCAAAGTAATCAAATAATTCAAGTCAACGTTGCAATTTTCTTTTTGCATATTTGGAAGAAAACAATGTCCATCAGGCGTCACAGCGTTCGCGTCAGGATCTGCAAGGGAAACTCTGCATATTCCAAGGACTTCCTGGTAGCTGTGAGGCAAAGTCCAATAAAGTCTCTCGCTCTTTCCCGAATCCTCCTCCGTGCCCTCCGTTGACACTCAGTCCGGTCTCTCCGCTATTGTCGCTCTCCTCCGTCTCCTCCTGCACAGTCCGGGGTCACCGGTGTGTGACCTCTGCTCGGGTCTTCCCCAATGTCCGGCCGGGTTCAAAACGCGCCGGTGGCAGCTCGGCATCGCGGTCCTCCGCTCAAGTGTCCGCCACATTTCTTTTTTATGTTTTTTTTTTTTTTCCCGCCCAGCACGTCATGCACCCGGAACTCCAGTCCACGCCTTCGCCTCTGAACTGGAACCGATCCGCCCAGAACCAACTAGCGGTGGCCCAGTGGGCTCCGTCCGCAGCGCAAGCCTCGTATTCCACACGAGTGAGGGCAGAAAGGCTTCAAGCTTTGGGTCCTTTGACTTTCATTTCAATCGCCTTCCCCGTCGTCATGTAAAGAAATCACGGGGGGGGGGTGGTGGTGGTGTGGAGGGTCTCCTCAGCGCTCCGGGAGAGTGATGGTGGGCACCCAGTCGTACACGCTGCGGCTCTCCTCGCAGAACAGACCCAGTTTGTCCAGAGCTGGGTTTTTCCACGGGTTGGCGCTGGGACTCTGAAAGGAGGAACAAGGAGACGTTGAGACTCCGGCACGAGAATCCAGACGGGGGTGGTGGAGAGTGGAGGATGAGGGAGGAGGGGAGGGAGGGGGGTGATGGGGATGATGATGCATGCATGAATCACCGGCTGCTGCGGTGCGTCTGGAAGGGAGGAGGAGGTGTGTGTGTGTGTGTGTGTGTGTGTATGGGGGGGGGACCTACCGTGACAAGAATGCAGTGCACGTCTTTGGACTCGCCGGTCTCGTCTGCACCCACGAGGTCGGCCAGGCGCTCGATGTCGTTTACGCGCACCACGTTGATGTCGTTGTCGAAGCAGAACGCCTGGATGAGCGTGAAGTGGATCTGGAGGGCGATGTCGCACTGGTACTCCTCGTCCGTGGCGAGCACGCAGAACGCCACGCTGTCCGGGTCGCTGCGGGAGGACGAGAAAAACAGGCGATCAGATCTCCCCGTTCCGAGCGCTTCTTCTCCGTAAAACAAACCAAAAAAAAAAAAAAAAAAAAAAAGCAGAAAAGGACGCGTCCCCGGACGCGATACTTACACATTCATGACTTTTGCCGATTCGTAAACTCCGGCTGTGATGTAGTCCTGCTTCTTAGCAGCGACCAGCAGCTCTTCCAGGGCTGCGCCTGCACTTTGCACCCTTGACAAAGAAAGACGCACAACATCAGTACACGAAACCACAAAAACCAGGGTCCCCCAAAAAAAGAAAAAGAAACTGCGTTGAATCAAAAGGGGGAGATATTTACCTATCTGCGTTTTCCATGGCGTTCTCCTGTCCGCGGATCTCTTCCAGAGTCATAGTTATAATCCAAAAGCGATCGCGATTGCGAGGCGAAGTGAAACAAGTCTCTGCTCGGCTCTCTGCGCGTCTCCAGTGTTCAGTGTTATTCTGAGCTCTGACCGGCCCGTGGGAGGATTTATAGGAGCGCCGCGTCGTTTCTCGTCAAGGGGCGGGCTCTTCCTTCACACATCTCTCCCCATTGGCTGACGGAGCGGCCGGAGGAGGATGAGGTGGTGGTGACGGTAGGGGAGGGGGGGGGGCAAAAGTCCCCCGGAGCAGTTTCACGAAACATGTTGACAGCCCCACGTGGGGGTAAGGTTAACCGAGAACACCCCCCTCCTCCTCCCCCACACCCCCCTCCAACCTTGTTTCGCCACCTGCAGCAACCCCCCCCCCCGGTCAACATACAGGCTCACCAACAATCCTGTTTACGCTGGACTTTCCCGAGCATCGCTGACGTAAGGGTGGGGGGCCAAAGATTTCGCGTCATTTCATAAGGCGCGTTATCCCTTTATTACAATGTGCACGAAAGCAACACGCCGGACGCGATTTGGAAGAGCGTTTTGTGAGGGAATACCGGGAATACTGCTTCGTGTTTTGTTATATAAGTTCTAGACATCATCATCATCCTCATCGTCCTCATCATCATCGGGGGTCTCCTGTAGCCTGATATTAGGAAGATGATGTCCGAAAGCATCTTTCTGTAAATATTTATTTTGGCGGAACAAGTTCGGACATGAATTCATGGTGCAAACATGTGCGGACTTCCCGATACCGGGGTAATCACCGACGTGTTATTTATAAGCGGGT
The DNA here is from genome assembly GCA_911728415.1 of Lagocephalus sceleratus. Taxonomy (NCBI): domain Eukaryota; kingdom Metazoa; phylum Chordata; class Actinopteri; order Tetraodontiformes; family Tetraodontidae; genus Lagocephalus; species Lagocephalus sceleratus. The sequence goes on along the minus strand of CAJVRN010000237.1, from coordinate 6,781,620 downwards.
TCTGAACTTTCCCTCTCCCCCCCCCTCCTCCTCCCCCACCATAAACGCTACAGCCGGTCGCGCACCTGCACGCATGCGCGCCCCCCAGGTCCGAGAAGCGTCTTATCGGAGGCAGATCTGGGGGGGGGGCACGGCCCGACCCTCAACCGTCACCGGCGTGCACCCCCTTACCTGCCCTGCAGCGCCATTACCCCCCCCTCCATGGCAGATGCCCGGTAGATACGGCCCCTCTTGGGGGAAAAAAAAAGCGCCACGTGCCGTGTTATAAATCTTATCAGCAGGAGCGTGTGTGTGTGTGTTTGTGTGTTTACACTCAACATCATTCTCTGTTCACACAGATGTGCGTGTTTACACACCTGAGTCTGGAGGTCTATTAAACCTGGGATCTTCACAATAATGCATTACTGATTTTTTGGGGGGAAAGAGTTATCAATTGGGCGGTTTTCTAATAACTTTACACGATTAAATAACAGCGTTTCCTTGTGTTGGCTTGTTGGGGCTGTAAAGCGGACTAATCTTTGGATGCAAATGACGCCGCTTACATGGTGGATGAGCCGGTTTGATCTTTAACCTGGATTCCCGGAGCGCCTCTCGGCTGAGCGGTGCGGCGTCGCCCCCTGGCGGTGACCTCCATCCATCCATCAGCTCCCCCCCTCCCTCAGTGAAACTAGTCTGAACATGTTGACCATGACTCACGGCTCCAACACAACACCCGTGAGTCACCAAACAGCCCCGTCTGCCTCTTGTTTTCAGCCCCCGAAAGCTGAGGACGCGTCTCCAGTTGGACAAATATTGTTCGTCAGCAGTGAACGAGGAGCTCGGGACAAGCCCTACATCTGCAGTCATCATAATGAATACAGAGTTAAATTAATTCATAAATACAAGTTTCATTGTCAAATTTAATTGTTTGATATTTGCCTGCCAAACATGCTGGTATAAACTCATCTCTTGGTAAATTTGTAACATGTTTAGGTCTCCGTTTTGTGCTCCATTAGGATGAGGGAAACCAATATATGTGTTAAACATGCATGCATGTTATAATGTTTAATCTGTAGTTTCAGAGTCTTCAAACACAAAAAAATCGTTTCCGTCACTTATAAAAACTTTATTATAATAGTCCAGACATGACTTATACATAAAAGGTCAAATGTACAGAAGAGCCACAATCATTTAAGCCTATTTACATTCCCTTATATGTCAAATTTAAGCACATTTAAAATCTCATTTACCTAAGCATTTCCAATAACACATGTACGATTTATTACATGAATGTAATAACGATAATAGTTATATACCATAACAAAAAAATGCTTCACTGACAAAACAGCTCATCACATTTTCCTGCAAGACGGTTTACTGAGTCAAGAGTTAACACCTGATGTGACAATAAGAGTAAGATCTGTCCCATGAAGTTATCAAAGAGGAGCATCAAATGTAGACTGAAATCATAAAAATGCATTTTCCTGTTCTATTCTGTCAACATCTTTTTTTAACTGTACAATGTAAAAACTGCATTCCATGGTTTAAAAGAAGCATGGATACCCTTGTTACAAGGGAAATACAAGAAACTTTACAAGTCTTCTAATGGCCAAATGTCCTGCAATGGCTTAAGCGTTATCACTTGGATCAAGCTGGATGAGTAACAAGCAGCCTAGCTTCTACGACGCGATGGATGTTTCGGGCTAGTTTATTGTGGACTTGTTTTTTGTTTTTTTTTTAACATTTACTAAGAACAAGAAGGGGAGTTGTTAAAACGTTAAAAGTCATCATTTTCTGTGATGCCCCCCACCGATTCAAAACTAACTTGTTCAATAGCACCACTGTGCGAGGGCATTCAGTGCTAAAAATGATTTGTTCTTAGGTGACATTAAGTGATGTTGGTAAAATATGGAAATCTCCAGTAGTTTTTGGCTCATTGGCCAATGAGGAATCATAAATGTGCAAATTAGGTGACAGTAGTTAACAGTATTTAAATCTCCCACCGGAGCCGAACATCAAGATTACGGCTCCCTCTGCTGGACAGACTGAAGAACATCACTTTACTACATCTCATCGATACGGTGCTGCTTTAATATAACGGTTGGGGGGTTTCGATCTATCCAGCCTTCTTTATCCCGCGATACCGTGACCTCATACGCCACGGCAGCATCAACAGACCCTTCCTGTAAAGCCCCGACTGCACCCGGGGACATCTCTTTAGACTGGGAAGGAGTGGGGAAGTCTGCCGAAGAGTTGCTGTTGACCCCAGTTTCGGAATCGGACTGCTCCACCCTCTGATAGTCGGGAGTGTGATTATTCTGGCCGCCGGCGAAGATGGCTTTGGAGTTCTCGACTTCTGAGTACGGCACGAGGAGACGGTCCTTTTCTTCCGACTCAAGGTAAGCGAGGGCGTCGGTGCTTTCTGGCGGCAACGAGCGGAGGGTTCGGAAGATGACTGCAGCAATGACGGGAAAACAGAAGTTGGGTTAAAAGGAAAGAATTCTCGAAAGCAGACAATAACACTCTGACGCAACGGAGCGAAGAACAACAAGCTGAGAGATGAGAGCCATCGCTTTGACCTCCACTCACCAGAGGAAGGGGTGTAGAGCTCCTTCTGTTCTGTCTTTTTGCCGAATGGATTGACTGACGGGAAGATGATGAGGCAGAAAGAGAGCAGGAACACCTGACAATAGATTCACAGAAGCGTGAGGGCAGGAAAACAAAACCGCGACGACTTTGATTTCCGAGAGGATGGACTGGAGGAGCACGTACCATCACGCAAGTGCTGCTGGTGCTGGCTTTCATGGTTGACATCTTCACCATCGCCTGCAGCTTCTTCAGTTGTTCTATCAAGGAACTGTGGAAACAAAGGACAGACATTTAGTACAGCAAATCTTTCTTTTGTTTGGGGTTTTTAACGTAATCCAGAATACAAAAGGTGCATTTTTCTTACATGTTTTGTTTCTGAAGCAGTTGGACCTTCTTCTGTAGTTCCATGTTATGCGCGGTACAGATGGCAACCCTGCGTTACACACACGTTCACACACTCATTAGTGTTTGGGTAGTCACAAGTCACAAATGATCAAAAAGGCCTGAAGCCAGTTCTTGAGGGCCACAATCCACCCAGGTTTGTGACCAGACTTTAAACTACTGCCGGTTTGGTTAAGTCACCTGTTTTCCAGTCCATCGACGTACACCTTCTTCTTCTTGCGGCTCTCCTGAGCCGACTGCTTGTTGCGGATTTTCCTCCTGATCCTCTTCAGCGTGCGCTCTTCGGCCTGTAAGCAACAATATTAACGGTTGTTGTTGGAGCGCTGGTGCTGGGCCCACATCTGCCAGAGTCTTAACCCCATGCTCCTCAGCAGTACCTTTGTGAGAGGCATGTCTGTGGGAATAGTCGCCCCCTCTTTGGACAAAAGCCGCTTCTCCTCCTCGGTGAGCACAATCTCTTTGAACTGGAACTGCGACGACAGATAACGACACCGATCAGAGCCCGAACCTGGAAACTGGGATTCCGCAACGCTGCGCTTCAAATGGGGGGGGATCCGAACCCACCTGCTCTGGTTTGGTGGGTGCAGCTGAGCTGTGGAGCGACTCCTCTATAGCCAAAGTGCAAGGCAGCACGTTGAGCTCATCCTCCACTGCCTCACTCACCAAGTCGTCTAAAACAAGATAAGGGGCATTTCAGTTTGGATTAGAGGTCAAATCAAAAGGATTACGATCCAAGTGATAACATTTCAAAGCGTGCCACTGAACTTCGAGCCATCAGGGCTCATTTATCACACGCACCCAGATCGATGAAGACGTCAGTGTCTGGTTTCTCTGCCCTGACGCTCTGCAGGACGTCCATGTCTCCGTCACCGCTCTGCAGCAGAGCGTAGCTGTGATCCGTCTGGACAGTTAAGACCTCCTGGCTCTCCGCCTGCATCTCTTCGGGGACCAGCGCGGGGTCCGAGTGGACCGGGCTTGGCTGGGAGTAGCTGGGACTTGTCACAACGTCGGTGTCACTTCCCCGGGGACTCAGACACCCCAGGGCGTTGTTGTGTCCGACCCCGGTGCTGCTGTCATCAGAAATACCGCTGTCGCTGCCCAGAGGGGAAGAAGAGGCACAGAACGTTTCCATGTTGCTGTCTCCTTCAAGCAAGCTGGACAAGAAGTCTTCAGTATCCACCCCAGTCAACATCTGGCAGGGAAAACAAACCGATTAGGCACTAAAAGTACAAAGTTGGTACAGCAAGCATAGCTCTGTGAGCTTTTGGCTCTTCCACGCTGAAGATATTTATATGTACAAGTCATAAAAGTGTTGGCATGAACTGAGTTATATAACCGTGCGAATACACAAGAGCCACAGCGTCACATGCCAAGCCGAAGCTTCAACTTCAAGATTACATAAATGTAGAACATCGAGTCCACCAAAACATAGAGGCGACGTCTTACGTCTTGCTCAGACAGCCAGGACTCGATGAGAAAATTCTCCACAGGAAACAGAGGCTCAACGGCCCCGTTCTCTTCGCCCTGGAAGAGGCCCAACAGGTCCGCTCCATCCATCATGTCTGGAAGGTCCTCAACGAATGACATCTGCTGCGACAAAACAGAATTAAGACCTTATCAACTGCTGCAGGGTTGAAATGTGTTAACAACACATCAATGAATGCACAGTATTGGGTTTACACTAGAGCGTGATGTCACACCCAACCCCAGAAATGATATTGTGGAATATGAAAATACAGGAACCTGCTATAAATGAATACCTATTTATTGTAAAACTATTTAGTGCCTGTTACTCACTCATAATCTGTAGGAATCAAAGCACTCTCTGTGAAATCCCTGCTTCAGATCACTGAAAGTTAAAGGGCCAAACTCACTGACAGGGGCTGTTCTTCATCTTTAATGTTTGCCATATTTTCATTTGTTTTGAGGACAAATTCAGATCTGAGTCCCATTTTCCTTGCAATGGGTTTGACAAGTGCAATAATCGCAAAACCCCCGGTGTGTCGTTAAACTCAGCAATCCGCTTCAGAATTGCGTCACCGCCACGTTCGCGCCGTGACGTCATCCCGTAGTAGACCACGCCCACACCAGCCCTTTGTCACATTTCCTCAGTTTAATCAAGTGTCAAAACAAACACGAGTACGGAGACGGCAGAAACAGTAATAACAGCCGTGCAGCACAAGCCACTGAGGCCAAAATGACATTTGTTTACGTATTTATGAATGAGGTGTGGAAGTGAGCGCTGTGAGACGGGAGCATTGTCTTGGGGATTTATGTGTCCACAGACATGGTCTTTGTTGCGTTGCACGTACGGATTCGGATTAGTAATTCCGTAACGACGAAACAATGCAACGTAAACACATCGAACAGTGTTTTTTTTTTTTTTAATCGCCACTATGGGCCCAGTTTTCGCTTAATAATCCTGACAAGAGGGCGCCGCCCTTACGTGGCTTTAAGCACGTCAATATGATATCCACCACCTATAAATGCTTACCGTTCGAAGAGGGAAAGAAAAATACCATTCGGCTGAGTCGGTCCCGTTTGTGTCTGGCGGCGTCTTTTCTGCGTTTGTCCGCTGTTGCCGTCTCCAGTCTCAGCTTCCTGCCCCAACCACCTTCCAACGAGGCAAAAAATGCGTCATCGCGTAAAGACGTCCGGCTGACCACGTGGTCCGACTCCGCCGCCGCCGCTGCTGCTGGGAAGTGTAGTGCGCATGCGCTGCAAAGTCGTCAGCGGCTTCCCCGCGTCATCGGTGGATGGTTGGTGCACCGAGAGGATGCCTGGTCGGCCGGCGACACCCAGAACGCACTCCGGAGGGCTGCATTGTTCAGTTGCATTATTAAATTGCATTAAGTTGCATTAAAAAAGACTGATGCCTTTTTAATTCCCCTTTTAATTTAACGATGACACAGGCAGCGACATAACATGAGATAACTGACTTGAGTGAAATGGTTTTCAGCCAAAGCAGAACGGTGCAGTTGTCGCGTGAACACCTAAAACACAACAGACACCTCCTGCCATCATCACTGACATATCTGATCATCTTAATTTGATATGTTGGAGCTTAAAGACGTTTTCGTTTTGCCACCAAATTATTAGAGCAAGGCCATTCAGGTATTTCCTCTTTCATCTCATACATTGCACATGGATCCGTACACACTTCATTCATATGATTACAGGATAGAAAACTAAGGCATCAAAGAAAAGTGCAATTTGGTGTCAAAGGCCTTATGTCACCTTCACACTTCACTCTGCTTCTGTAGTGAATTTCATGATGCCACATTAAGGTTTATTAGGAGGATATGGGTAATAAACATCTGGCCTGCCTCATTCAACTTCATTTATTCCATTTAATAATCAATATAATTTCTTAGAGTACGTAAAATTTATTATTAGCCTCACAACTCCCGGTTTTTAAGGAGAGATAATAAAATAGCAACGCATATTTTGATAAACTGAAACATGCCAAAAGCAAAAATCACAGCTTTCAGGTGCTGAGTGATAAATATACTATTAATCTTGTTAAAAATGTTGATAGAAAAAGCACTTTATCCATGATGAAATCCATGTAATGTTAATCCATGTTAATTCCTGATTTATTTTCCAGGGAGAAGGAAAACGTCACAGAATCACACAGAGCTTCGATGTGTGTCTTAAACTACGATACACTTTTAGCTTTTCCTTCTTATTCGTCGGGCTGACCGCCTTCGCGACCTTGGCCACCGTTTCCACCGCCCGTCTCTTGTGCGCGCGGTGCAGCAGGATTCGGTACACCCCTGTGATGGAGCTCCGGCAGTCCTTCCCCTGGTTGTTGAGAAGGTGTTCCGAAGTGATCCCTAAGGCGTCCAGCGCTGCCTTTATGGCCGCGTCCTCCTCTCCCAGTTCAGACGGCTCGCTTTCTACTAGGTAGGAGGGGTCGAGTTTGAAGGGCTCCAAGGCACATGGGAAGTCCACGGGAAGCAGCCACTCGCAGCCCATCATCTGCTCCAGCGTGCAGCGGTCAGACGGCACGGGCTGGAGGATCCCCCTGATGAGCCTCTGGCAGGCCTCCGGTACCCAGGAGGGCAAAGCGTACGTCCCCTCCAGGATGCATCGCTTCAGCTTGGCCACCGTGTCGGCCCTGAAGGGCATGGTGCCCGTCGCCATGAAGAACAGCATCACCCCCAGGGCCCAGACGTCCACGAACACGCCGACGTAGTGCTCGTCGCGGAAGAGCTCGGGGGCCGCGTAGGGCGGCGAGCCGCAGAACGTGTTGAGCGTCTCCGTGCGGTGGCTCAGCGTGCTGAAGCCGAAGTCCCCCACCTTCACGCAGGAGCTGCTGGTGTAGAAGACGTTCTCTGCCTTCAGGTCGCGGTGGATGATGTCATTTTCGTGCTGCGGCGTACAAGGAGAAACTGTTACTGCTGTGCTTCTCCACCCCCCCCCCCCCCCAATACGAACCCCCCGCATGTTTCCCCAGCAGCCTGCATTTGAGATCAAACCAGTTGTTTTGTCAGGCCCCATTTCTTTCATAAATGGTTGTGTTGGCGCTCGTGCAGCTTCAGGGCTTTGGGTTTTAGGTCTCAATTGACGACATTTTTATCTCTTTTCATGTCATACGTAACTCAGGGGTTTTCAAACTGGGGGTCATGCTCCCTGGGAGAGGCCCCAGGTATATGACAGACGGGACACGGCAACACTGTTTCCACTGTCGGGTCACATCCAGCAGATGGTGCTAAGTTTACTACCGACGGTCTGAGAAACACCTAGAGGAGGGCCTCTCAAAAAAACTAAGCAGATGCAAACCATTTTTCAGCCCTAGCAAGGACAAGTTTGTGACAGGACTGACAAAATATCGCACAACCATCTGCAGCACAGGACGAGAACACAGCAAGCACCGAGGAGGCTGCGAGGAATTCAAGACGAGACGCTCACTTGTAGCAGAGCTGTGGGGGGCAGCAGGGGAGCGGGCAGAAAACAATTGTGTCTCCAAAAGAAGGTTGAACTTCTCAATCAGTGGCTAGATAGTGATTCTGGGATGGCAGGCGTCATTATCGGACTGATTAGATCATCTTTTTCACATCTTAACTGTCACCTGATCTCGGGGAAACCTGAAATCTTGCTAGTTGATGAGTTTGACTTGAGCGTCACCATCATCACAGGCTCGGTGGATTTGAAGGAGTGAAACTGTTCTCTCAAACGTCTGTAGTTTTGAACCAAATTCAGCTATTTTTGTCTTAAACTCCACGCGAGTCAATCCCACTTCAGCGTCGGTGACCGACTCGATAAGACAGAACTGTCCCAAGTTCCGGGGTCGCGCCTTTGCTCCCGCGCACTGACCATATGTTTGACAGCAGAGACGATCTGAGCGAAGACGATCTTGCTCTCAGAGTCGGACAGTTTCCCCTCTGTGGTAATCTTGGTGTAGAGCTCTCCACCCCCGGCGTACTCCATCACCAGGTGTAACCTTGACAACGTCTCCACGACCTGCGGGAGGACACACGCGCATTCTTACGTCTCACGCGTTGGTGGCGAGCTGAAGATCCCGTTTCCATCGGCGGTGGACAATAAAGAATTATTCTGTTCTGTCCTATTCAGCCTGCTTGGAGAAGTGCTCTGCATGTATGAGTCAGCGTGGCGTGTGCGCGTCACACCTCATAGAGGCGAATGATGTTGGGGTGATGCAGCTTCTCCATGCTGGAGATCTCTCTGGAGAGCAGCCGCTGTGTCTTCTGATCCAGCTTGGTTTTGTCGAGGATCTTTATGGCCACTTTGTCTGCCGGCGACAAGAACAGCCATCAACGGGCCATAAAGAAGGCGTTTGGTGTCAGAGCGCGCTTTCGAGAAAGCCTATGATTTAAGCGAAAGTGGCGGTCAATAACGGTAAAAAGATCAGCTGTTCGAATAAGCGCAGCCATAAAGGTGCCACATCGATCGTCTGGAGGGGACGAGAGCGGAGAGCTGGCTCCGCCTCGGACGACGGCATGTATCGGTCTTTATCTGGGCTTCTAAACCCAGACCTTTCCTCAGGAAAATTGGTCTCTTTTTTTTTCCCTCTAATAAAGTATCTCGGAGCAGGAGGAACATTCAATATGACAGCAGCTCGACCTTGAAAAGACCGAATTAAACATGCGATATCGTTGCTGTGCGCTGCTAAATGATGCACACGGGCATGATCTCAGGTAACTGAACGCCACAGAGTCTTGAAGCAGCATTATGTTGAGATAGCTCATTTTGTTGGGGCATGCATTATTCAGGGCGGCGTTTGGATTTCGCTGTTATGGCGGGTCATTCCGTTCGTGATGCATGCGGTGTGGAGCGGGCCAGCGTTGTATGGTGGAAGGAAGACATTAGGCCGAGAGCGCGCGCGAGAGAGAGACACACACGTTCTGCGCAATCTCTCCAGTCGCTCGCAAAGCGTGAAGTGTGCAGCGATTTTAGCTGTCGCTAAGGAAACGGGAGATCTTTAATCAATCCATCTGCTTCAAGGGCGGCAGCCGGTGTGTGTGTGCCCTCTGCGGCTGCATCAGCCCTCCGACCAGCTACGGCTCACTCCAGCCGCAGAAGGACGCTCTCGAGAGCCCATGAGTGGAAACAGCTCGAGAGCCAAATCGAGAGCAGAGGCAGAGGGTCGCGCTTTCGTTTGTTCTTTCGCGTCTTAACCGAGCAACGCTGACAATCTTGGACGTCCTTACCTTTGGTCAGGGCGTGAATCCCTAGTTTGACGTGGGAAAAATTCCCGCAGCCGATCTCTCCTCGGATTTTGTAGAACCCGATCCTTCGGCCCACCGTCAGCTCTCGGACGACCCTGCGATGGCAGTGACAGCGCAGGTGAGGGGGAGGGGGGGAAAACAAACGGAGAAGAACGCTGTTCTCGACCCCGACGCGCCTTCCCCACCTCTCGTCCTGACACATGTCGAGGTTCAGCCTCTCCAGGGGCGTGAGGCGGCGGGCGCCGGCCCCCTCGTCGTCCGTGTTGATGTCTGAGCTGTCCTGGTGGCTCCAGCGGTTGAAGCGCTGGACGCCGCCGGTGGCGGCGGCGGCGGCCATGCCTCCCGCCGACGAGCCTCCATCGGGATCCGCGGCCTCCGCGGTGGACGCCGAGGTGCTGGCGGCGGAGTCTGCTGCCCTGGCTGAAGCCTCAGCCCCTTCTGGGCTGCTCTCCGAGGGGCAGACAGCAGTCATCCTGCGAGGAGTATCAATATTAATGTCAGCATTATTACCCATACAGTAGCATGGTGGTAGCATTAGAACACTTACAGCTCAATCTCCTGGAGAGTTTGTAGTAATATACTACTATTCTATCATTAGCTCCAGCAGATCTGATGGTTTTTCCCAGATTCCCGCCTAACAAACATCTTGACTTACTGTTTTCTTAGTTGAATAAAAGCAACTGGGCTGGTTGAGCTTTACGAACGTAATTTCGTAAAACTCAACCAGTCCGGTTGCTTTTCTTCAACTAAGAAAAAGAGAATTACCATCATTCAGCTAAGAGAACTACCATGACCTGGATGACTGAGAACCTTCACAGACACTTGACTTACCTTCTATGCCATCGAGAGGCTACATTTTTCAGTGCTGCCGTCTAGGCCCGCTCAAAGGTTACGAAGGGACTGCTTTTGCGCATCAGTCCGCGCCACGGCAGAAGACCACGGACAGCTTATCCGCCCAAGGCCCACGCCGACGCGGTCATGCTCCGTCTCTTCCCCCCCCCGCGACTGTCAAGGGAAAGGTGAGGAGGCAGGTCAGCGGATGTCACGGCTATCGGATTTGTGCCCGCCGCTGTGTCCAGCTGAAGGGCTCTGCGGAGCATTAGCGGCTGCGCTGGCGAGTGCGGGGTATAAATAGGCAACAGGTTGAGGAGGGAAAGACGGGATGGGCGGGTGGGGGTGTGGAGGGGGGGGGGTGTAGGAAAAAGGTCGAACAGATGATAGTGTCAGGCAGCAGCCACGGGATGTTCAGGGGGACGCGCTGCAAGAAAGCAGAGAGAGAGAAATGCTCAAATATCTGAGCGAATATGCAAAACAAACCAACTTTCCTCTGTTGCTTCACTTAAACCTGTCCGTTATCTTCCTTCAGCTAATACCTATTGTAATCCAAACTAAATTTAGTGCTCGAGTCCCGCACAGGCAACATGTGTGCGTGTGGGTGTGTGAATGTGACAGCGTGTTCACGGGTGGGCAAACTTAGGATGAGGTGATAATTGGTGCGAATCAACGGTGTAGATGTTGGCAGAGCCCATCAGACACAGTTGTAGCTCCCCCCACAATCTGACTTTATTAGAATAAAAACTACAGACATCCTTTGAACGCTGTTGTGTAACTGAACTGCAGATATATGAACCAGTTTATGTTGCTCACGAGAAGACCCTGGTGTGTCGTGTACCATGATGTGTGTGAGAAGCAGGAGTGGAAGTGGTTGTTCTTCTAAACTTCCATTGGTGCTTTGAAACGCGTTTCATCCCCGAGCTCTCTGTTAACATGTATGAATCTGTGTCGGAGCCACGCCGGCAAATCAAAGTGCTCCCCTTCTGCAGGGGCCTTGATGCTCGCGGCACCGAGAAGCCTTTCTGAGCGCACGGCATGAATATCCACGCATTGATCTCGGGCCAAAGGAAAAGCGCCTGTGAAGAGAGGAAATACACAAAGCAACAAGCCCCCGCCAGCCTTTTATGCCTTTAAATAAAAAAAGACAAGAGGAGGAACGTGCCTGGGACAAACAGCAGCGATAAAAGGGGAAACGGGGTGATTTTTTTTTTTTAGGACACTATCACGGGAAACCAACACTTCATACTTTCATCACTTTAAGAGTTCATTCCTGTTCTCTAACACGTGTGACGAGTCGGGGCTGGTTATCGCCACAGTCCTTCTGAGCAATAACGGATGACCGGCTCGCTTTCGTCGCATCAACCTGGTTGCTTAGTGATGGTCACCGTCTAGGTTTGTTTGTCTTCCTTGCCGAGGATTAGGCACTAAGTGTCAATGGCTGTGAAGAGAGAGCGCGCTGTTCCATATCTACGGTCATATAGAGCTGCATTCTGCCTCATTGTGCATGGCTTTGTTTATGTGAAGGCCAATAAAGGTTTAAAAAAGCTGAATTACCGCAATGAAAACTAAAAAAAAAAAAAAAAAAACCCCCAAAAAAACAATGATGCCCTTGCACTTTCAAACAACAACAAGCAGCTTTGTCTGCTTTGTCTCATTCCCTCATCAGCTAAGACCGTCAGCTTAGCCACGCATGGATCCTTAATCTTCAAATCAAATGGGAAGGAAGCAGCCAGGGCATTCCCGGCAGGTTACTGGTCCCAGCACTCACGCCAGCAGCCTCTTCACGCTCTCTGACGGGGAGGGGACAGAAAAACACAAGAGATCCCCCACAGCATGCGCGGCTCCCACTTGAACCAGCGTCTACATGCAGCGAGGGACGCTGTTAATGAGGAACGGATGAGCTGTCCAGTGGCAACCACGCAACACAAACACACCTGCACAAATCTTTTCCTCACACACACACACGCACGCACAAGTGTGTTCCTACACTGACAGCAGGTTCCCTCAACACAAATCTCCACGGTGAGTTAAATTACAACGTGCAGCCGATGAGAATAAAAAGCTTAGCGGTGACAAAAGAGCTGCAACAACAGAAACAGGCCTTAGGAACCGAGAGAGTCCCTCTCGAGAATCTGCAATCTTGAGCAAGGAATTCAAGCCTGCAGGTCTTTTATTATTGTTTTATCTTCATATGCACAGTACAACTTAGGACTGATATATCCTGATAAACCTCTTAGCATTTCTGATATATGCTGCTGTAAACTGTCAGCAAGTATGCAAGGAGCGTGACCTGATGTAATAATGGAGAAAATGATCTGAAAAACCTGTGTTTTGTGGCATGTCCTGGCACACTTGAGCCACCTGAGGAAAAGCTGATTAGCAGTCAGCGGTTCAAAGGGAGGATGTAAAATGTTTCATGTTCCTGGAGTGTTTCTACATCAAAAGGACAAAATGCAGCGAGCAGGACACAGAAAGGTCGATTTTAGCTTTACAAATATGGAAATATATTCCTCTTCCAGTCCTACAATGAAAAGACATTCGTTTGAAAGGACTTTTAAGTGCTGCTCATTCCGGTCCATTTTTTTTTCTGTTAGGAAATAGAACATGTGACAGGTATTGGTCACCTTGGATTCAAAATGAGCATTTAGACCCTGCAGTCAAAAAACGCAAAGATGCGATATGTCGCTTTCCTTCACGTTGGAAACACGAATCTGTGTTTACTTAAAAAAAAAACGGACGAATGAAGTGAGCAACAGACAAACCCTTCATGTTGCAAAAGACATCACACGGTGCAACAGGTGAACCTCCAGATCCACATTCAGATAATTGATCACACACTGTGTGCGTGTGAGTGCGGGTGTGTGTGTGTGTGTGTGCGCGCGCGCGCTTCACAGTTCTCATAACAACATCGAGCAACACAACACAGTCGGCAGATGCGAGCATAACCTCAAATTTGTATTTGTGTTTAAGGATTTCTATTTTGATGGTGCATTAGTGCCTCATCCCACCAGGAACATTGTCGAGTTTACGCCTCACCGCTATAAACCACGCAATGAACCAGCCTTTTCATCGACCCCAGAAGCAGCACCTAAGAAGATTAAAAGTTGAGTGTGTGTCTTACTTTGTTGGATATCTTCGGCGGGGCCGAGGGGACAGACTTGGCTGTGAAATCTTCTTTTTCGCCGTCCGGTGACATTGAGCTCGGCGTCTCCGCAGCGCCTCGTTTCCTCCTCTGTTGTCAAGGAAAACGGGCTTGACGGGCAGGTGAAAGGACCAATCAGCGACGGGCTCAGGAGCGATCGATCACCTCTCGGCCAATGAGCATCGAGAATCCCGGCTCCGCGTCAGTTCAGGACCACGGGAGCTGTCCAGACGGCCGAGGTGCTCAGCAGGTAACCTCGACTGGTTCCGTGAAGCTTCACCAGGTTCAGGGTGTGGCCAGGAGCAGCAGTGTGAGGGGTTAACGTCACCCAGCAGGCCTGAGGTCTTCAGGGTAAACCCAAGCGCTTAGACCCAGCGTGACCCTGCTTTTGCCTGGTGGCTCTAATGAGGGTCGTGACCCCTCTATACACCCTTCCAAGCTGCTGGAGTCCTGCTTTGGTAGAGGCTTGACAACACTTCTCCTTATTCTCCTGTTGATCAAATAAAAAGCTGCTGCTTGTATATTCGATCACACCTCATCCTCAGCGTCTGAGATCTAACAGGATTTTGCACCAAAGCAACAATGCGTCGATGTATGGAGACTAAAATGATTGACATTCTAGAAAACAAGTTTATTTAAAAATAAAAAAGGGGGAGAAAATAAGTACTGATTGACATTTGACAATGTTCATTCAGCCCTGATTGGCAGCCAGTACGGTCAAACATGGAAACTAAAATAAAAATGTATAGTTAAGCACTGAAGAAGTAACGTGTTGAGATATGGAGATGTCGACGGGCTTATAAATAAATAAAGGATTATGATGCATGTCTTTAAGACTTCAGTGGCTGAGGCTGGTGGAGATGGTCATTCATGATGGTTTACAGCAAGGCATACTGAAGTGACATTGGTTATTCCTTGCGCATTCCTCATGTCTTTTATTAAAAAAAAAAAAAAATCAGCCAGGAAGAGATGCTGTTGAAGAGCTTCACGCAAAAAAAAAAAAAATTAAATAACCACCGCTTGTTAGGCTTCCTCGACTTTCACCATTACGTCCTCCATGCCTACTTCCACCTGAGAGTTCACCACCTGCTGCCCCTCCCCGTCGTTTGTGGTCACGTGGACCACCTGGATCTGGACCCCCGCCTGCTTTAACCTCTCCACGTCCTCCTCGCACATCTCGGCCACGCCGCCGTCCTCCACCACCACCGTTGTCGTCTCCCCCATCTCCATCATGTCGACCGGCTCCACCGTGACGTGCTCTACGTGAATCCCATCGTCCAGGAGGACCGCCCCGCCTCCTTCTATGCTCTGTGTGGCGATGGTGAGTGCGGCCGCCGCGGCGGGGTCGGCGATGACCATGTCCTCGGCCGATTTGCTTTCCTCCGCCGAATGGACGACTTTGAGGTGCGATTTCAGGTCTTTTGGGTTTGTGAACCACATGTCGCACATCGTGCAGTGGTTGGGTTTGTCGCCCGTGTGGATCACGAGGTGGTCTTTAAACTGGTCCCAGCTGTTGAATACGCTGCTGCAGACCTGAGAAAGAAACATCTGGAGTGAGGTTTGTGGTTACGCAATCTATTCAGGAACAAAGAAGACTTTGTTGCGGGGATACCGCCGTGGCTTTAAATGGCTAAGACTCTACGTGGAAGGCCGCCTGACTGCGGACGCCATCTACCTGGCACTCGTAGAGCTTCTTTCTTCCTTTTTTGGCACCAGCCCCATTCTGACAGGCTGCCATATGGCACTTCAGTGTGCTGTTCCTCGCAAATCGCTCATGACAATCGGGACACTCGTACGGTTTTTCCCCTACAGAGAGCCACACGTGAATTTCATAATATGCGTAGAAAACACAGCGGTATTTAACAAGGTGAAACAATAGCATGTTAAGAAGCAGGAGATGAATTCATTAACTCTTACCTGTGTGTTTCCGCAAGTGCTCCTTAAAGTGGCCGAAGTGGTCAAAGGTTTTTTTACAAAATTCACAAATGTGTACTTTCTTCTGGGGTTTCTGGTTGCGGGAGAGTTCTTCCGCATCGAAGTGATATGTGCTGATGTGCTGCTTCAGGGCGCCTTCCCGCGTGTAGGCTTTGCCGCAGTGACTGCACACGTGGGGTTTCTCCAGCGAACCCACGTGCGTTTTTAAATGCTGCTTCAGGTGGTAGTACAGCTTGAAGCCGCGGTCGCACTTGCTACAGCGGAACAGGTTGTCTACTTGGGAGATCTGGACCTCGACGACTTCAACGTTCTCCAGCATTTTGGAGGCAGCTACCGTTTCCTCCTGGTACACTACCTCCTGCCAACAACAAAGACTTCAGTATACCGAAAAAAAAGAAGTGAAGTGTATAGAGTGTGTTAAACATACACAATCTGTACCTCTTCTATTCCTCCCTTCTTGATGACCTCTAAGGTAGAGCCTCCCTGTTGATACTTGCTGGTTATATCAGCCAGAAGAGCCAAAGCAGACTCATCTGACCCAGCTGAAGCATTCTTCATCGTGTTGACCACCTCCTCCAGCCCAGCTGCTTCTACTTCAATGGCCCCTTCACCGATTACCTCAATCTCCACCTAGAAAACAGAACATGAAGTGTTTACAATTACATGTGAAGGCAAAACAAGAATGACTTGGATCTTTCCTGTACCTGTTCTCCTTCCACTGATGGGAGTGTTTCTGTGATCACATTTGAAGTCTCTGCAATTTTCCTCTTTATGCCTTTGTTTGCTTGCGTCAACTGAGGTTTATCTACCCTAGAAAGAGATTGTTGCTATTAAAAAGGATGCAATGTATTTTGAAAACAGTAAAACCTTTCAGTGAAAGGTGTTCAATATATGTCACTGCTAGTTTGTAAAGGACGCAATTTCGATTCTCACAACCATACAGCTGATATTATGACAAATAATTTCATGCTTACTACCACACTCACTTGTTGCTTTCAAGTGCTTTAAGGGCTTCTTGCATCTGGAGATATTCGGCGGCCTTCCAGACGTCATAGGCTTCCTCCTCTCCTGTGACAGCTAGTGTCGCTGTGTAAGTGAACTCCATTAGATGGTGAAAGGCTGTGTTGCTCACGCCTGTAACAGTATGACAGAATGAGAAATTCAATGAATCCTATCAACATAATTATCCATGTCTGATATGCATATTAGTGCAGTGTCCGAATTCTCTGACTGCTGTGTCCTTAAAACAAGATGTCATAATCCTAAAGTCTGTAATGCAATTACAAGCATTATAGAATATTTGATATACCGGTATATTTACCACATGAAACAATTCTACCTCAATGTAAATTCAAGTAAATATTAAGCCCATATAATTTCCTAAAAAAATTAGTAATCAAATCAAACAAAACTGACTCTGATTTATCTATTAAGTTTCATTTCTTAAAATGATGATAAAAAAAACAACTGTTCAATAACAAGATTCATAATTGGGTGTTACAAATGTAGGTTTAACAGCTTTATAATATTTAGTGACGATATCCAATAGATTTGGAGTTTGTTAGTGAATTGTATTAAAATACTTGATACCTTCTATTTCCACCAATGGCTCCTGGGTAAAGTCTTGAAAGAACTTGTGAAAAAACTGACTGCAGGCTGCAAGCACTGCTTTATGGGCCCTGAACTGGTGTCCTGTCATTGACAAAACATAAGGGCATAACAATAATATTACACAGGCATTTCACCTGGGGAGCGTGCAAGCACATCCTGCTTACCGTCAACAATTAAGGTGATATCTGTGAATTGGTCCAGCTGCCGTTGTTCATTAAGTTTGTCCATCATGACTTTGTAAAGTGCAGGGTACTCAGTGCTGCTCTCCAGCTCAACAGACACCTCAGCCACCATCATGGACCTTTTCCTTATCTGTGTGGGAAGGAAATTAAGAATTTGTATTTGCAATCACATGCTATTCTGGCAAACACTACTCCTTCCCAAAACTCTTGTTCTTCGTATTAAAACTGTGATGTGGCTGAAGTCTGAAGCTTCATATAAACATGAAACTTTAAACCAAATCACAGCTTTCACAGTCTGTTTTCATGTCAGGATCATCTGGCAACCTATTCACACAACCAAAAAAAAAGGTTTACACTTTGGCAATCTAATCGAGTGTGATTTTTGATGAACAAAACGAACTAAATACATGTAAAACACGAATAGAATAATGCAATACATTCGTAGGATACTACCAAGGCCTATAGGGGCCACATTTAAGACATCTTGATAAATCTACGACATAAATCATATATGTAATAGCAGCATGTGCTGCCTAATTCCCCAGATTATCACAGGGAGGGGGGGTGTTGATCAGATGCTCCATCCTAGTTCCATGTTTGTAGCTGTTCATGTGGTTGACAACCAGGTTAGCACGGCTGATGCACTTTAGCTTCCGTTAGCAAACACACATTTTCTCCACTCCCCTCAACAGAACTACAAATGTAAACCGTTCCACACCAGCGAGTAACACTCGCGACCGATGTCCAACTTACCAGGTCGACTACAATGGATGAAATACGACCGCATAAAAGAAATAAACATGGTATAACCCCCCGGTGATGCGGATGAGCGGCCTCTTAGCACGCACGCCATTTCGCGTTTGACCATCAACATTACGTCATCAAACCGCGCATTAAAATACACTTTTCCGAAAATGTTTCAGGCATTACGATCACAGTATGTCGAAATCCACGTCAAGATCAGTCTGTAGACGTACCCTAAATCGGATTTCGTTGCTTCAGGGCGCTGTTTTCGAATATTTTCCCTTCGACGAATGTACCGCTGTGCAACTCTGATAGCTCCCAAAAAAGGGCGGTCGTCGATGGCTCGGGCCTCAGTTTCCCAGAATCCTTTGCGAAGCCAAACTCGCCGAATTGCGCTGAAGAAGAGGCGAGTCATGGAACTCCATCCTCTTGTTACTTCTGAAAACAACAATAGATTAAAGTAGCAAATAATAAACGTTTCGTCTATTTCAGGTGCAGTTTGCGCATCATTCACACGCGTGCAGTTTAAAATAGCACGACTGCATTCAATGTATAGGTGGAAAGAAAGACAAGGTATAAAAAGCAAAACAAAGTGTTGTAAAGTAAATCAAAATCGTATACTCACTTAAAAAAGTAACAGTAATAGAGTATGCTAATGATATATTCCATCTGCATGTGAACTTCTGTCGTTTTATCGTTTTAGTTATCTAAGATAATTATTTGTGCTTGGTTCGAAAACTGCAATGAGGTCATGATTTTATGAGAACTCTTACAAATATCAAGAAGTGGGTGTTTTTTATAATGTCAAGATTTTACTGCTGATTGCAAAGTGGCTCTTGACCCTCTTAAAATGCATGAGTTAAAAGTGTAACTGCCAATCACAAACAGGCTCTTGCCCCGCTTAAACTAGATAAGATATGATAAGATTTATAGTGTCTGGTATAGCAGAGATCTATCAGAGATATTCAAGATGATTGTCAATGTCACCAGGTTCTTCCAGAAACAACTGTGAACAATGAAATGACAACATAGGACCCCAAACATTGGGCACTCTCTTATGTTGCCTAACCATCAGTTTAATAATTGATAACACACATACATTCATGGATATTTGACCTCCATTAGACCCAATTAGTTTCATCCATTTCCAGCTGTTTGCTCTGACCTTTGCTCCTCAAGGAGCATATTGATTGAATCATATATGATATACATTATACAAGTCATGCTACTCTGGTAGTTGAATCATAGCAACTGGACAGTTGAGTTTCATGAAGACGTTTCACCTCTCATTCAAAAGGTTCAGGTCTAACAGACTGTTTAGGAGTTTCAGAAGTATCTGGAGCTGCTATGATTCAACAACGAGAATCACCATGACCTGGATGACTGAGAACTTACACAGACATGCTACTGTAATATATCACTGTGCCATAGAAATTCAGTGTAAATGAGTAACAACAGGTCACTGAAGAACCAGTTGTGACAGGACATTAGTAACATATTCTCTACTGCTTGAATCCGTGCAAAGTTTATACTTGAAAGGCCTGACCCCTCCACAACCTAGAGACCCTAGAAGGCTTTTTATTTTGTAGTCCATCTAGGTTCAGCTCTAAATTCAGACGGGGGTCCATCCTCCTGCAAACCAAACAGAATAATCTTCTTCATTTGACTTGGGTTCTCAATCTGCTGCCCCTGCCCTCCAGACCTGAACATTAGATGGAAGTTATTCAAGTTAACTGTAAAGAAAAAAACACAAATCTGAATCCAACAGCTGAAGACCATTCTTCTGAATGTGGGACACTTGGAAATAATGCAGTGAAACAAGCACTACACTCAGACAATTCGAGCAATATTTTAAAATAAACTCAAGCCAAAACTGTTTATTGTTTCTAAAGATGTCATCATGGCCTGGGACAAAAGTTAATATTCACATTTTTAACTATTAAATCTGGCCTCAGAACTCTCTTATCTTGGTCAATCCAGGCCCCAGTTGAACTATTGGCTGCAGACAGTCATCTCCACCCTGAAGATCGGATTGCTTGCCTATCTTTCTCTGTTGCTCAAGTGAGATAATTCCAATGTTGTAACTGTTTACACATTCTGCGATCTGCTCTGAACTGTAAATGTGTCATTGATTCATTTATGATCTCCCAGACGGAGTGTATTCCAATCCTCTGTCCATATTCCACCGTTAGATGGATGGCGTGGGCTGCTTCTTTGCAGAGACCCTAAATTGTCCCGAGTGAACAAGTCCTCCATTGTTATGTTTGTTTTGGTTCTTTCAGAAACATGCAGTCTACTCTAAGCCCCGCCCCTTGTCCTTTTTCCACTTCTCTTTTCCAAATTGCGAGTAAAAAAAACAAAAGCGCAGAAAAAAAAATCCCATTCTGTGATAGTAACCCCTGATAAAGTGTGTTAGACAATGCAAAAAACATTTTGCAAGCAGCTCCACGCTCTGTAGTTTAAGCATTTCCAGGGCTCATGTTTACATAAAGGTCAATTTCTTTCTCAAGTAACAGAAACAAAAATAAATCCTTTTCCCCATTCTGCCAACACAGGGGAATTGGCTTCCTTCTGTACCCTGAAAAAAATAACTGTCAGCAGGCTGCTGGCTGAACTTTGTCCTCCATCTGGACTGAAAAACAACTGGGGGAGTATAAAAGCAGGAGCAGGGGGGAGACGAGGCTTGTTTTTGTTCAAGGAGTCACAGCAGCTGTGAGCGAGCAGAGAGGGAAACTTTATCACAAGTAAGTAAAGGAATTTGGATTTACACCCAGGGATCTCAGTGTATTTGTTGTTGTTTGCAATGCATAGGTAGTGCCTGTAATATAATGTGTTATTAAATATATTTCAGTAAAATGCAAATCAAAGTAGTTTAATCTTAATAGTGCAAAATATGTGAACGGTAATTATCCTGCAGTTGGGTTCATTTTTAGATGATACGTCATGAACATAACATAAGCGTGAGCTTAATTTATTTTTTATAGAAACAAGATAAGCACAGATTGGGGAACATGATCTCACTGCAGTGTAATCCCTCTTCTGGAAGAGTCGCTAGTTGAATCTGGAAAATGTAAAATGTCACTGTTCTTTAAGCTTTGGAACAACAACGTTGCGCAAATTCCTAAAGTTGCTCCCCTTGTCCACTGCTCCCCCTCCCCCCCCCACCCCTCCCAACTGTATCTTCTTTTTCTACCAGATCAGCTGACTGGGGGAGTCAGGAGGCAGCGCAGAGATGAGGGCGTGCCTTGGCCTGCTCCTCACCCTCTGCATGCTCCACGGAGGAGCTGCAGAGAGTGACGGGGACGGGCCGCGCTGCCAGCAGCCGCCCGCCTGGAAGATCGGGGACCTGGAGCCGATGAAGGAGGCCACGGGCCGCGTGACCGTGGTGGCCCTTCTCGAGGCCAGCTGATTGTTCTGCGTGGTGCAGGCGTCCAGGTATCATGGTTGCAAATGGTTGTTGACGGCCGGAGCTGGACATCTGAAAAGTTCCCAGATCACTTATTTATATCCACCTTGCGCTCTCTGATGTTCTCCGTGTGGGTAGGATGGACAGCCTGCGCCAGAAGCTTGAGAATCAGGGCCTGAGGGACGTGGTCTACATGGTCGTTAACCACCAGGGGGCGCAAGCCCGGAGCCTGCACGACATGCTGGCTCAGAGGCTGTCGGAGCACATCAGTCTGTACAAGCAGGACGAGGCGCTGCCCGACGTGTGGCAGGCACTGGGCGGAAACAAAGATGACTTTTTCATTTACGACAGGTTCGTTAGCCGCAGGAGGTGGGGGGGGTCATTTTCTGGTTTGTTACACTGCATTACCAAACCTGCGCTGTCACTTCTAAACAGGTGCGGCCGCCTCACCCACCGAATTTCCCTTCCGTACTCCATTCTTGGACACGGCCACGTGGAGAGGGCGATCAAAGACACCTACTGCAATTCCCTCTGCGGCGAGTGTGCGCATGAGGTATGAACATTCGCTCAGATAGTCACCGTCCCCCGGGTAACGCGCGGGTATTTTCTCACCAGGACCTCTTTTATCTTCCCCACAGCCCACTGAGACCCTACAGGAGTGCGCTCCCAAAACAGACGCTCAGCCCGGTGTTGACGCGCCACCTCAAGCACAAGATGGCGGCCACGAATGCCATCACGGTCATCACCCGGGTCTCCGGCACCACGGCGATGGTCACCGTGACCACGGGGACGGCCAGTGCGCCCACTCCGGTGGCGCGGGCCGAGGCCACGGGCACGGGCACCACCGCGGCCACCACGGGCAGCATCAGGCGCACGAGGTCGGCACACCTCAGAGGCCAGATCATTTAGACCTGGGCCAGGGGCAGCAGGCGCTGGGCTGGCACCGCCCGCCGCAGCACGATGCTGCGGAGGCGGTGGCGGCGGCGGCGGTGAGTCCGTGAGAGTCAAAGAGGTGAAAGGCGCAGTTCGGGTGACAGTGGACGGAAGCGTCCGACGCCGGTGCCTCCCCCGCGGCCAGGTGATGCTGACACTGACGCAGGCTGTTCGACCCCGCGGGGAGCGAGCAGCTCGCCGGTCTGTGACAGTGCGCCGAGGCGCCGCCCGCCTCCTGTCTCTGACACCAGCTGGGGGGCGACGCCAACGCCGTCAGGGAGACCTGACAGTGACGCTTGCCCCCGGCTGTCTGACAGCAGCCTCAGCCAGCTCCGTGAGCCTGACCCCAGGGGGTCAACTGAGGGTGAGAGCAGGTGTAAGCTGGCTCTCCTTTAGACCAGACCAGTGACCCCAGTGACACCAGTGGCCCAGGGCTCTTTTTACCAACAAGTATTACCCTGAGAGAGAGGTGGGGGGGTGGGCGGGGCCACCCTGACACAGATCAACATCATAGTCCCACGCATGGAGCCTGCTTGGCGATTAGTTTGGAGGTAAATGCAGCTAATGTGATTGGGTGTGTCAGTGGGCTGCCCCTCCCCCCCCCCCACTACCACCACCACCACCCCACATCTCTCTCAGGAGTGGTGCGGTCGTCGTGTTCGAAGGCTCGCCTCCTCCGCTTCGCTCTCTCCGTCCGCAATGAAAGCCGGCGCAGAAACTACGCTCTAGTGGCGTCCGCTGGATGTCAGGCCGGGGAGAGGGGAGGGGGCGCTTCGGGAACACAGCGAACGCGCGGAAACGCGAACAAGTCGATGAACAGCAACGACAAGGGGAAGGAGACCGTGACATCGTCTCCCGCGGAGTCTCGAGGAACCTTTTTCAGGTTCCTCGGACTTCTTTTAAACTTTTCTTTATCCGTCATAAGTTGAACACATATGACCTAGCTTTGAATTTGGTTTTCTTGGAATTCTCCAAATTGATAGATTGCATGCATCCAGAGCTTTTTGAAACACAGCAGGAACAGTAGCTCGTTGTTTTATGGGTGGAGCGGAAGAAGAGGGCGGGATCGCTGATGGATCGCGCTTCCTGTACTCAATGATGGCTTCTGGGGGAAGATGAACAGTCACCCCGATCACCTGATGCTTGTGCAGGAGTGTGCAAAGATAACGCTTGGAAAACAAAAATGGAAGCTGAGAGTGAAATAAAGATGGCTGAGCTACTTTCCAAACGTGTGGCGTGTTCTTGACAACACGGCTTGTGGGAGTGGGGACCTGTGCAGAGGGGCGCGTTCGTCTTTCCACTTCATGACGTTTCATTAAGATCATATATTTATAGGCCTGGCATGAGGAGATGTTAATATGCTCGCTTAACGTCTGTTAAAGCTGTTGTCCTTCAACGTATCAGCAGAGGGCGATGAAGACCCACAGACTGGAGCAACACACGCCCAAGCGCTGGGACGACTGGGGGCGTGTCATTTCTATTAAACCCCACTCAAACCACTGATTTTGGTTGACCCTGTCTTATTTAGGTTACTATAGTTAAAAACATTGTTGATTAAAAACATTTCCTGAAGCAGTGATGAATCTGGTGGAAAGATGAAGCAGAAGGTAAGGCAAGATGGAAAACCAGGCCCAGTCTTGAGAAAAGGCAATCTTGAGGCAATGCCTCCATGTGGGTCTTTGGACCTTGACTGCAATAAAATCCAAATACTGATGAAGCATAAAGTGCATTTTCGGGCATCTGAGGATTTATTGAGCGGAAGAACTGAATGAGCCTCTTGGATGAGAGGCAAAACATCTTCAAGGTACCATGAGAGGTCCAGTTGACCCATTTAAAGCTGAAGAAAATTACATATTTCAGTGCGGAAATGTGAGCATGCTTTAATCGTGTGGAAATGTTCTGTGTTTAAATACATAAAAACAACCATAAAAAGACTGATAGGCTTGCATACATACACACACATTCATGCATGGATGCATACATGTATACATGGACACACATCCTCACATTTCTCTATTTGCGGGGACTTATAGCCCTAAGGCATTCCCCATCTCCTTACTCTAACTCTGACATAAACCCAATCCTAACCTCAACCTTAAAATTATGTCCCAACCCTAAATTGTGGGGCCCAGCAAAATGGGCCCACTTTGCTAGTAGAATGAGGATTTTGGTCCTCAATATGTACTAAATGTGAGGATAAATACACACGCACACACATATACACACACAGACAAACAAACACACACTCCCATGCACTAACTTGATAAGATTTTTTTTTTTTCCAGACTTCCTCCTATTCATGACTGGCCACAGAGTACTTTTCTGTCAGGAACCAGGCGGCCGTCTGATGTTTTTTTTTCCCTACGACATCCAGGGACAGGAATGAGGTGAACAGCTGCTTCTTTTTTTTTTTTTCTTTCTTTACGTCGAAGAAATAAGACGCAGGGTGGGAGAGCAGCAGCCTCTGCTTTTTCAGTTAGGCTCCAGGTGTCATCTTGAGGTGACTCCAAGCCGAGCGCCTGCTGAGGCGCGCACACGTGACGGGAGAGCGCCGGATCGTACGACTTACAGGGTCAGAGGTGCAAGCGCTGCGGACTGTCCAGTTTGTGTGCGCGTTCAAATGTGCGGTGCAGAGTGAAACTGGTATCTGTCATAGCTGCGACAGCTGCATCAGGCGAGGCGGAGGGTGATTATTCCAGACTCAGGTACTGTGGGGGGACAGACGGTTTTGTATTGTCTAGCCCGCCCCTGTTCTTTCTCCCAACAGTTCAGCCTGGTGCTGCTCAACAGTTCTTCCTGTCATAAGGGATCCCCCCCCCCCCCACCTCTGTTGCACGGAGCTGCTTCCTCAGGGGTCAGATTTCTGCAGCGCAGCTCCAGATAAACTTGTTTGATGAGATGCAAAATAAGTCGACTTGACCAGAATTCCTTTAAACTATACCCCCCCGCCCCCCGACGATGCACCCAAAATGGGTGAGCGGTCTATTTAAACTTGGTCAGGAGGTGTGAAGGTGACGCCTAGTATAGCGAGGAAGGCCACATGTGTGCCTAGACGTGAGGAGATTAAGGCGGAGCGGACGTATCAGACTGGTCAGTCATGCCTGAATGGAAATATTGATAGGGTAAGCAGCCATGCGTGCAGCTTTTAAGTATAACTGAAAGGATCTGTGGCAATTTTCTAACGCCCAGGCTGCACGAAGAGCGGCAGCATGACGCACGCAATTACCTGCCCACGGGTCAGAGGTCAAGTACGTCAATACACAAACATGAAGAACAGAAACAAAGTCTAGTTCAACACACCTCCTGTGTTTGATTTTTTTTGTTTTTTTCTTAAATGCACACTGTGAATTGCCCAGTATTCACAGAGGGAATGGGATTATACAAGGCCTTCAGCTGGGAAGAGTACTGGTGGAACTCCACATGGTCCCTGGTCATAAACATTAGGATGATCTAATCTACTGCCAGAGACCTAAAATTATATTCAAATATAATATAAAAATCACCTTTTCCTTCCTACTGTTTCATGCACTGTGAATTCAGTATGGATGTCCCAGACCTGGAAAACAACACAAAATAAAGCCAACACGCACATAAAACATCATCAGAACACTCAGAGAGACGTACAACACAAAAGGCTAAAGACAAAAAAAAAAGACAACGTGAAATAGTTTTTTTTTTTTTGTTTGGTCTTTGCAAAAACTCACAGGAAATCTCGGCTGATTAGCTTTAAGTGCAGCACCCTCTGCTCGGTGTAATAAATGAGAATTGCCTGTCGAACTGTGCATCTAAAAAGGTCAATAAGCAACCGGAGGTAATAAATGAGGCCTGAGGCCGACTGCTTGTGTGGGCGTAATTGGGCTGAAGATCCAATACAGGGGAACAGTGACTTATGGGTAATTACCAGCAATGTCCTGAGAAGAAGAGATGTGAGTGGCTGTCTCTCTGATTCAATCAGCTGCACACAGAGCAGTGCAACACACAGCCTCCGTCTTAATTGTCCGATATGCTTTCACCACGATGCACAACTCTTTCTGCAACCGTTTCCTCTAAGTGCTGCAGCAAGGGAGAAATACACACACACACACACAACACACATACATATATGCACAAAGTCCTTCTTTGTTGCACACAAACAAGTACATACTCTCCATCCTGCAAACGCAACCCCCCCACCCACACACACACACACACACACAATCCAACCAAATTTGCATGTGAACTCTCCCACAGTGGGCCCGTACATTTTGTTCAATAACATCCTTTCCTGTCACTGAGTGCTCCTTGTTTACTTTTAATCACACGCCTGATGGGTAGGCAACGGCGGTCTCCTGTACGCAGTCCGCAAGTTGCTGAATTTAAAGTGCATGACTGAATTGAAATCACACGCTGATTTGCAACGTGATGCTGCATTTACCTTTAAAACACCAACTGTGGGTTTTAATCCCACGGGCCCCGGTACAGAAGGGAACAAAACCACCAATATATAAGCTAAGTCTTTTTATTTCTTGAGGTCGAATGATGCCATAGACAAAATAATTGAGAAAACAGCTGTAATTATATGTTTTCAGGAGCTTATTTAGCACACATACAAGACCAGAAAGACTAAAAGAGGACACCATCGATTCAGCAGAGTTCTGTTGTTGAGAAAAACAGGTAGTGTCAGTCGGGAACATCAGCTGAACAATATAGCCTGAAAAATATAACTTATGGATCCATTTTAAACATACCAATTTCACCACAATAGTAATGCAGCCATTTTCTACTGTAATTTTGCCATATGTGCTTCAAACATAGATAAGAATAATAGCAGAGCCATTACTCATGCTGGCTCATTGGATGCTGGGCAGACCACTATAAAAACAGGGAGGATGTGCCGCGTTCCTCAGACGAACCATTAAGCTGGATGCCGTTTTCTAGGTAGAGAAAAACAACCGGGCCTAATTTCAGCACTGGAGATTATTTCCAGTATAAAGTAATAAAAAGCCGCCGACACGTCGTGACAGCCAATTCACATACACAGGAAATCTTGAATTCGCAGATTGATCGGGGAGAGATACGTGGCTTTTCTGCTTTATCTCTCCATAAATCTGACAGCAAACAGTCAGTACCCTATTACAGTACATTATTCCATCAATCTGGTAGTAAAAAAAAGAGAATATATGTCCAATGAACAAAGAACACTGAAGCTTTTTTTTTTTGGATTATTGTGCTGAATAATTAAAATAAACATAATACTCTGAAATCTAGACGGAAAACATACATTTTACACGTGAACAAAGTGCTTGCTCTAAAGTGACTGAAACATTTCTACTTGAAATAAAGTTTGCAAACTCTTACACCACATCGTGGAGAAAAAAAAAAAAAAAAAAAGACAGCAAGATATAACTGTGAAACCAGACATACCGGTCTCATCTTCCCAGGGCAGCCTTTTAGAAAAAAAAATACATCAGGTTACCACGGCGGCCTTTCTTTGGGGTGAGAAACTGTTCTATCATCACTGCAAGTAAACAAATCAACAATGTCGTTAACATCCAGTTTATCACAAACATTCACATTTGCACACGAAAGCGATCGTCACACTTTCCGGCACATCCTCACATCCCAGCGCAGTGGGGCACAAGGAACCAGCAGCGGCACATCGTGATTAATAACCTCGATAGCATGAAATTAGGTACTTTTAATCTTATCCTGCAGCACTGGTAAACACATTAAGGCGTCGCCGACGCGCACGCTGGCGTCAGCGGAAACGCCGAGCTCTTTGGGACAAAGTGACGACAGAAGAGAAATGGCACGCGCGTGTCTCGTTCACATTTTGATGAAGCGCCCGCGGGCTCTGGCGCCGGCCGCGCGGCTGTTTGACACGGACGACCTCTGCTAATGCAACCGCCTGCCAGCGTTTCTCACACAAGCACAGTTCAGTTAGTGTTGGGTTCAGGTCGCCGATGCCTTTGTGGGCGTAATTACAATCTATTGTCTCATGTGTGTCTCATTGTGTGTGTGTGTGTGTGTGTGTGTGTGTGTGTGTGTGTGTGTGTGTGTGTGTCCAAATTTGAATCTGAAGCAGGGAGTCCACGCACAAAAGCTTTGCCCCTATGCCCTGACGACACACACTGATGCGAAATTGCAAAAAAGCGCTAATTAGCCTATTAAATGAGAAAATAACACTATCGCGGGCACGTGCTATTATAATTATTATATGTGTCCCTTAATAAGTTTAACATCGCTAATCGTTTTTCACAGTCTTCCCACTTGTTCCAGTTGCTGCCCCCGCAATAACGAAGGAACCGTTTAGAATAGAAAAAAAAAAAAACAGCTCAATATAGCAGAAAGCTTACACGTTAAGAGCTTATGACTGAGGTCTGGATTCCGAAGAGGTGCGATGTGGACTTGACGGACGGCGCTTGCGAGTCGGCATCCCTCCCATCGTGTTAAATGACGTGCCCTTGGGTAAGGCACTTGATGGTGACAGTAATGTGTCTCAAGCCGCTCCCAGCTGGCTTTGAAAATGAGAGTTAGAAGGCTACACAGCGACTGACCGCAAAATCTGAGTTTCTTTACCCCCACACCACCCCTCCCCCCAAAAAAGGCGTTCCTCTCTGTCACCTTTAATACAATCAGTAATTTCCTTCATTTCCATAATTGTGTGACAATAACCCCCGTTGGGGGGGGAAATGGGATACTGTGTAATAGTATCTCTCAGGCAATTGATATATTTTTCCTCAGTTTTTGTGCATCAATACAGTAGTTGAAGGGTAGTTTTATATTGTAGCTTTAGTGAAAAAAATACGTATGCATAATCTATGAAAATATATCTGACACCATTAAAGTAGGAATGCTAGGTAACACTGCATAGTGTTGTTTTAATAGTGTCGTTCCAAGACGGGCTTATGCTAACGCCTGTATAAAAATATAGCTCTGCTGATGGATTAACAAGATAAGAAATGTATGATTACAAAATCGAGTGACCATTGAGCAGCAAAACATCTGTCAGCAAAAGCTGTCAACCGCAATCGGTGACTTCCCCGTGGCACGCAGCGAAACCCTGGAACAGAACGCGCTTGCCTTCTTCCCCAGTTGGGCCGCAACGATTAAGACTTCAAAGCTGTCATTGTTCAGAGACGCGACGAGCCCTTGGATCACAAAGGATCCAAGGGCAGGTCCGACTTGCGCAAGAAAGCCTCGGGATGACTCGGCCGTGACATCAGCAAACGTGTCCTTGGGCTTTTCACATTTCCCTTTTCGGCACAGATTCCCGCATCCGTCTGCTGGGACGTTTTAAGCTTCCGTCGGGAACGTGGCGGGAACAGGGACGCGAGACCTTGCGACCTGAAGGTCTGACGGCTAGCGTCGTTTTAAGGGGACAGGTTCCCCAGGAGGTCTGGGGTGACGTAACCCACGGGCATAGCGGGCAGGGCCTTGAGGGGGTTCTGCGGCGCGGACGGGGGAGTAGACGGGCGGGGAGGCGGGTTGAGGAGGAAGCTGTGCTGGCTGTCCAGCTCCTGCACCACCGTGTAGTCTGCGACAGGGGCAAAGGTTTGTGTCTGGGGGGAGTCGGGCAGGATGTAGGGCGACTGTTGGCGCTCTGCTGCGGCTGCCGTCTGAGGGTCGGAGGCTTTGGAAGCCTCGGCGGGCTCGGGGGAACGAGGGGGAGTGTTAAACTGTCGGGCGCTGCTCTCCGTGGTGTAGCCGCTCCCGTGCGGATCCATCAGGAGCAGCTGGGGCCGCTGCCCGCCCTCCTTCTTCTCCTCGGCGTTCTCGCCCTCTTTGGGATCTTTGGCTTTGTGTGGCGTCTCTGCCTTTGTGGCCGCCATGCTCTCCTGGATCCTCAGCTGCTGCCCGGGGGACAGCACCACGCCACCAGAGGGCATCACATTGCTGACCTGGGCGTAGAAGTCCGTGTTGACCCAGGTCCGGGCCCCTCCGGGTTGGGCCTGGACCCCGGGCATCTTGCCGGCGTCCAGAGAGGGAGACCTTTCCACGCGACCCTCCTCGCTGCTCTCATCCTCGGCTTGGCTGGGCACCCCGACCAGAACCTGAGTGTCCTGGTTAAACAACTCGGGGTCGTAAAAGCTGATGTGGCCTGAATCCTCGTGGAGGACGCTGGCAGAGACAAGAAGAAGTCAGTAAATAGGGAGAAGACAGAAAATAGGATCTAAACAGAGTTGAAGAGAAGAGAAGAGAAGAGAAGAGAAGAGAAGAGAAGAGAAGAGAAGAGAAGAGAAGAGAAGAGAAGAGAAGAGAGACCATCTGAAGTGCTAAAAGTTGAATTTGGACTTAACGTAGATTTCATCAGTGCGACTTATTTGATTTTTTTATGGTTTCAAAGTGAAGAGAAACGTCTCCGTCCTCCACCAGTCTTCTCCTCCAGCCCTTCCCCGCTCACCTGACGGTATTGGAGCCCCCCGTGTTCACGATGAGGCTGACAGACAGGGGTGGGCCGAGGAGCTTCTGGGTGTCCGAGTCCTGGATGAGCTTCTCCCCGGCGTCCCCTTCGTCAGTATCCACCTCTATGAACTCCACCCAGGGCTCGTCCTGGTAGAACTCCGGTGGGTAGCTGGGCAGGGCGCCCACGCCCCCGTTATTCAGGATGAAATTAAGCTCGTCCAGCTTCCCCTTCTGCGGGGGCACAATGTCGACAGGTCAGTCCATGAGGATCTATCCCTCTACATGACAACAGGAGGTCACAGCAAACCCACTCTGATGTGTTTCACCTTTGTCTGAGTGCTGCATTACTAATGAATAAATAATGATCATTCTACCTACAGGAGCCTCTTCACATGTCTTTGTTCTCCAGGATCTGTGATTATTTACAAAAAAAAAAAAAAAACTCGGCCTATTGGATGAAGTCATAGGCTTTGAATGTGAGAAGGTGGCTAATGAGATTATTACGCCAACTGAGCAGCGTGGGAAGCTGAAGCCGTGTCTCATATTAATTAAAACAAAAAAAAAAAGAAAAAAGATGTATTTAAAGCTTCACTAGACGAGTGTGCTCAAATGACCTGGCAGCTAAATATGTTAAAGCTCAACCTGTGATTGAGGCAGGTACGGTATGATCATAGTCTACAATTATGTTGAAATAGCATGAAATATGACAGTAGAAGAGTGCAAGACAAGACATGATGCACCTTTAAAAGCTCTGGATCGATGCCTTTAATTTTGGGTGCTGGAACTGGTGGCAGCAGAATCATCATTAACCTGTAACAGCAGGGCAGATGAATTTGATAAGCTGTGGGGAATGTATGCATGTGCAGTCTTATACCAGAATTAGCATTATTATTGGAATTATTAGCCTGGGCCGACCTTTGCTGCTGAGAGACAGCGATGAAAACGATGAGGACGAGCACGCCGACCGCCCCGAACAACAGAGCCATGGTGAGCGAGAAGGGAGACTCTGCAAGGCAGCAAGAAATGACACCCGTCATCACTGCAGCTGACCCCAAGTGTGACACCGGCAGCCCCACGAAGGCGACCGGCGTTAGCTCACCTCTACTGGGGATTTCTGTCACTTCGATGAAGATGGAGTCGCTGAATTCTCCGAACTTTTGGAACGCCTGCATGCTGCAGCGGATGTGCACTTCGTACTCTTTTCCTATGGTCAAGCCAAAGACGGTCTGATGGTTTTCCCGCTGGACCTCCAACTAATGTGCAGAAACACAAAGGAAAGTGAAAATGTATTTAAATATATATATATATATATATATATTCAGAACGCAACTAAACGAGGCTAAACAACTTATCGCGGTGGCGCTGATAAGTTTTAGGGCTTAGACATGATGGGTAGAGTTACATGGAGGCTTCTAAACTGGTGCTCATAGCTGCATATCACATACTCGGCTGAGATGTAATGAATATGAGTCTGTTCACGGTCCCCTGGCCCCTGACCTACAGATCCCTCCTTACACTTCCTAAACAGAGATGCTGTTTTACCCAGAGCGAGGCACTGCCAACATAGCTACATGCAAGTGACCAGGGGAGAAGGGAAACCTGGGCCCGAACGACCATTTCACTTAATTA
This sequence comes from Lagocephalus sceleratus, assembly GCA_911728415.1. Taxonomy (NCBI): domain Eukaryota; kingdom Metazoa; phylum Chordata; class Actinopteri; order Tetraodontiformes; family Tetraodontidae; genus Lagocephalus; species Lagocephalus sceleratus. The sequence goes on along the minus strand of CAJVRN010000237.1, from coordinate 6,749,157 downwards.
TAAATAAACTGAACGACTTGACGGTGGTACAAAAGAGCGTTCAGCGGCGCTGGGTTTTTTGGGTTGTTTTTTTTTTTTTGTGTGTTTTTGACACGCATCTCTGACTTACTGCTTTCCAGTTTGTGGAATTCCTTTCCCTGTACTGGATCTCATACTCAATACGCATCCAGCCTGCCTTGACGTCAGCGGAGGGTGGGGGCTCCCAGTTTACTATGACATCATAGCTCAGCCTGGAGGGGCTTATGTTGAGTAAAGTCCAGTTTAAAGACACTGGCGGGTCGGGACGCACTGAAAGACAAAATGTTTTTAGATGCTAAAAGACATTTGTATGCTGGACAGGAAAAAAATAAATTTTTCCACATGTGAGGATGGATCATGGGCAGTTTTCTGCGGTGTAGGGGATGCAGCGAAAACATGATGTCATGTGACAAAAAACACAGCATCTTTGTTCGACAGTCGGACAGTTGCCATGTCGACAGTGGGCGTAGCCGCATGCCATCATGATGATCGGATAGCTGCCGAATATTAGTTTATCACATTTTTAGTGCGCACGTCAAATCTCCGCCGTCCGCTCGGCGCTGTCGGGACAGGAAACGTGTGTTACGTACCGATGTCCTCCACAAAGAAGCAGTAATCCTGGTTAGAGTAGGTGATGTTTTGGCTGCGGAGCTGCATGCAGTAGGTGGTCCAAACCGAGGTGTGATTTTTGTCAAAGAAACACTCCCTGTTGGAATGGACGTATTGTGGACACTCTTTCCATTCGTTCACCAGCGAGCTGAAAAAGGACAAGGGCGAAGAGACGAAAGCAAAGGGAGCAATTAAACCTGTGTGAGCGGGAGCGGGGCGAGCGGGAGGGCCGTACCCTAACTCCCTCTTCAGGTAGAAGACCCTGAGGGCTCCAGGAGACGACAGGTTGTGAAAGCTGCCTGGACTCCACCAGCACTGAAACGTCTCCTGGTTCCTGGAGATGCACTCGGTGAAATGAGGCTCATACAGGGGCTGAAAGAGAGGGGGGGGTTGGTAGAGAATGAATCTAGACAAATCCTATAGAAGATTGCTCCTATGCTTTCACTGCAGACATATTCAGAGTCGGGGGAATGCAGGACCGCATGAAGGCATACAGTAAATAACACAACGACATAATATTTTAAAGGCGCCCAGCGTGTGTACGGACCAAATTGGCTGAGAGTTAATAAAATGTTCCAGCTGAAGGGCCGTGACACGCCGCGCAATCATATCTTATTACTGCGCAAGGAGCTATTTTACAACCGCGGATAGGAGAGCGGCTGGCAGACGCACACGGCGGTGGAATAGTGCCGTATATTTTTAGTGATGGACGACTTACCTGTAGCTGCCAGATGGCTGCCACGAGAAAGGCGCCCAGCCCTGAAGGACGCGGGCAGCTGCGGCGCGGCCCGCCGCCGAGGCGCTAGTCTCGCCGAGTCTGTGGCTCTGGGCGGCGCGCAGGTGAGCGCCAGGCCCACCTTCGGATGTTTCAGGCACTCGTTGCCCCCCCCCCCCACCCACCCACTCACCCCTCGCTCACTGGCTATCAAATTCTCATCCCCTCGTGAGTCACATAATAAGGGACTGTTGCAACCATAAATAAACAACCGAGGATACCATTGATTTCTCTCCTCCAACGGCTGCAGCATCAATCACAACCGGATGGAGGACATAAACGGGCTTCGCAACACCAGGCACAGGATTAAAAACAAACCCCGTGCTACCCGTCAGGTCCTGGAAGGCAATATGTGCTCATGTTTCATTTTTCTGTTTGTTTGTTATTGAAACAAAGGCTATGCTCGTATATCCCCATTGAATGTTCCCACTTAAAAAACTGTTTTTAAAGCATCTACGAAACCTGAACATCTGTAGAAAACAAACATCTGTGCGGTCAACATTCCACTGTGCCCCGCCGCTGATCCCGTTGGCCCTTGTCCTCCTTTCTGCACACTGTCAAGGGCTGTGAGAGCTTCAGCCCAGCCCAGCTTGAACTCTGGCAGTCACAACACGATTCTGTTACTCTTTATATCAGCGTCCAGAACAGTCTCGTATGTGTTCACTTCCATAAGCACTCCCCCCCGCCCCCCTTTTTAAAGCAGCAGATCTGTCATCATCTATGCCATCCGGTGCCTTTTGCTTCATTCCTGTGGAGAACTTTGACCCGAGGAACAAAGCTCTGAGCTCAAGGTCAAAGGGTGAAAGAATTAAAAAAAAAAAAAAAACGCTAACATTTGTGATCTCCAGGAGTTAACTGAACCCAGAAATGTGTCACAGGTGAAAAAAGAAAACCTGGAGAGACTTGTTCTTCCTTTAAAGAATGGCTTTGCTGAACCTGACTCATATGCTCAGGGGTAAGATCTCTTAAACTTTTCCTTTCCCGGCGGGCCAGAACTGAATGTTTTCCAGACAGCCTAACACATGAAGGTGCTCAGGTGATGAATCCTGCCTGTACCTGCCAGCCGCCATTAAACGAGCAGCAGGTTAAATGAAAGCACCCTAATTGTGTGTGTGTGTGTGTGTGTGTGTGTGTGTGTGTGTGTGTGTGTGTGTGTGTGAGCGGCTCTTTCTCGACCGCACGGAGACCACTTATCTCCCCTCCACGTGAGATTCAGCCATCAAGGTTTAAACTCGCCTAAGAAGTCCAAATAAAGGGCCCCCCCTCCTCCGAGGTTCAACGTCAGCCTGCAAAACGGCACTAAAAACGCCATCGAACGGAGACCCCGGCCCGGGTTTTATCGCTCGCCGCGCGGATAAATACATGGCTGTCACGTGGAATGCGAGAGTAAAGAGGCTGCTGCTGCCGATGAATTACTACCTTTTCCAGCTCATTTGCAGAGTTAACTTAGTGCTGGGGTTAATAACGCTTCAGAGGCCCCCTGAAAGGGGGGAGGAGACCTGACAGATATGTTAAAGATGTGTCTGCAGCACCCACTCAGCACTCCCAAATACTGATATTCGTGTGTGTGTGTGCACGTGTGTGTGTGTGTGTGTGTGTATATATATAGATATATATATAGTATCAGTTACCAGATGCCAATGCTGAACTAATTCACACATGCACACATTTCCACCGTGGTTTCGGTTATCTCACGGCTATCTCCTGTGTCAACAGGGAAGGGTGATGCAGCCCGCTTTCGTGTCGTTAACGATACATTCTGCCATTTTTGTGCAAGTATCAAACTACAACCACCGCGCTCAGAAAGTAGAGCCTCGCCCGCACAACCTGGGCTCCGTGCCGCAAAGTCTTTGGTTCTTACAAAGATTCCGAGCCGCTGCTTTATTTTGTACCGCGAGTGAAGACGTTAAACGTACTGCAGAGCCGGCGGGGCAGCGAGCTGCGGGGCAGCGAAGACCTCCGCCAGCAGTGCGGAGCTGGTGGCGCCGCCAGAAGAGACGTATGGAGCCACGGCTACGTACAGATGCACAGGCAATGATCTATGTGGCATTTTAATCGGCCTTTAATTAATCACGAGCTCCACACACACTGTAGTAGCCAATATGAAGCGTCTGTGTGCTTGGACTGCTATTTCCTGTCTGAGGCCCGAGTGCTGCTGCAGCTGTCAGCACTCAGGCGGGGGGAAAAAAAGATACCAGACATTTTCTAATAACCTCGACAAGATCCAATCGCATTAATGACGCGCAGAAAGAGTTACAGTTGAACTATGGCTCCGCCATCTCCGCCGAAGGGGGCGAATATGTCTTCTCTGAACAGGCACTTGAAGGTAAACGCGCTCGGCGCTACCGTCCGCCGAGGAGACACATCACTTCCTGTCTGCGCGCGCTTCTGTGAAGCAGATGGATAAAAACTGGCGCCGCGCAGTGACAGCCCAAACGGACGGCCCACACTTGCCAGCCCTACATCGGGTCCCTCGCGCACACACACACACACACACGCATGCATCCGCGCCACCGCGGCTGTGTGTGTGTGTGTGTGTGTGTGTGTGTGCGTGGCAGATGTTGTTTGTCTTTCAGAAGGAATGCATCTTGGACGGTGAGGAGGAGTCGGCCAAAGGCCTTATTTGTCAGCGCCTTCGTCTGAAGGGAAAGTTTAAGAACTTCCAAATGAGCAGCAGAGGGGAGCCGTGTGTGTGTGTTTGTGTGTGTGTTTGTGTGTGTGTTTGTGTGTGTGGGAGGGGGGTTGGGGGGGTTGACAGGTTAGAAAACAAGGGCGTGAAAACAGGTTGTTTAACTAAGCAGAGCGGAGGGCCCTTTGACACACATCTCGTCCCCGGGCTCGGCTCATTCCCGTCCTTTCGCTCCGACGCTTACATCTGGGCTCATCACGGCTCGGCGGCGGCTCCGTGCGGTTCCCATCACACTTATCGTCCACGTTCCTATCTTTGAAGTCCAACAGGCGGAATCCGGTGTCCGCCCACCGCGCACTCACCCGGTCGGCTATCATGATCTCAGCGATTTATTATCCGCTACTAACGAGGTTAATCTCCTCTAGCGGCATTAAAAAGCCCACAGTGCTGGCTCACTCGTGTCATCTTACGTCCAAGTGAGCGCCCAAAGAGCGGCACCGTCGGGTTTTACGGCGCTTTCTCTCGTTTGCTCGCCGCAACTGCTTCGGGATCTTTTTTGTTTTTTTCCGCGCTTCTGCGCGGGGGAGCGGGCGACGCACGGACGACTACTGCTGGGTTTTGAAACGCCTGTAACACAAAGCGGGTCCTTCGTCCTTATGCTGCGGCTGGACTGAACAAAAAAAAAAAAAAACCCAGCGGCGCGAAGCCTGAGAAGTTTACAGTCTGCGTGCGTGTTTGCTCAGGCTATCAGGCAGCGCGCTGTGTTTACAGATGTTTCAGCGGTCGTTGAGGAAAAGCAGGGCGAGATTTCCACTTCGGAGTCAATTTTAACGACCGAGCGAGCCGGACAGGCAGGATGTGGGACCGTTTGTCCGCGCACGTCTCCCAGCTGCTTGTCTGGGAGCTTATCAGATAGGTGGAGCGAGCCAACAGGAGTGGACAGGCGCAAAGTCAAGAGGTCAGAGGTCAAAGGCATGGAGCTCAAAACACAGTGGGGGTTTACATATTCACTTACAGGCCTGTGGAGGCATCTGATTGGGGTCTGACACAGCTGTTTATTTATAGGTTTAAATGTTTGTATCCTTATAAAATTCACTCCACCTCTTTCTTCCAGGCTTCCTGGGCCTTGATCACAAAACCTCCTGAACTGACGAGAGGAGCACAAGAGGCAAAAGGTTCCGTTCTGCTGCAGTTGTGAACAGTTCTGTTTCTCAGCTCAAAACGGTTTGAGTGCAGGGTGAAATGTCAATGAAAAATCCCCCATAAACGATCTTCACCCTCAGAGGGATTATTAAATATCATTCAGATGGTTGTTGCTCGATAGTACTTGCAATTACGCAATAGTGACATTTGTGGTTAGACGTGGAATCAATATGCAAAATACAGAGGGTTTTGGATCATTCCCATCCATATATCTCGACTTTATACAGACAAAAATAACCAGTTAATGAGTACTAAAGATGCCTGATCAGTACATCTTCCATGTCCAGTTTCACACTCCCCTCATCGTTTTATCAGATCAATCATTGTCTGCATTATAATATCAAATATGTTTATAATTTGGAAGGTTTAAACTACTGAGCCTGTGTCTATGAATGCTGACACAGCACTCACAGACTTTAATATATTGTCAAAAGTCAAACAGATTGGAGACAAATTGAACAGCAGAATCGATCTGTTCCTGGACTCCCTGTTAGCCTTTCTCCAAATCATGTGCGGTTGAACTAAATGGAGACTAAAGGCAAACAGACGCCCTGGCACACCTTCTCCTCGCCGCAGCTGCAGTGGCTCCAGCCGCCAGCCGAGAGGCCAGACTGCCATTCGCCTCTTCACCCGCGGCCTTTCCTCTGGGTCGGCGTCGCTCCAAGGTGGTGGTGGGGGGGGGGGGGCGGTCAGTCTGCTCGGACGCTCCCAGCATTCTTTTCCCAAACACGTGTGATGGTTCACTGGGCGCTGAGTCAGCCGTCTAGACGCCGCGCATCGCCCCGTCCCTGGACTTTGACGGACGAACTCTGATCGTTCAACCCCCCCCCGCCCCCCCCGGCCTTTATCGACCAGCCATGTTTGACGAGCTGGGAAAAGCGTGGCGTTTGCTCAACAGTAAACATTTCCACATGTGCCCCCCCGAGCAGAGGACTTTCTGCGCGCCACGTCTGACATAAGACGCTGATAAGGAATGTCAACAGGACGCCTGCGCGCGGCCATCGCGGTGGCCCTTGTTAATGTTTGATGAGCGGCGGGACCGGCAGGCGGACGTCGGTCGCCAGCCTTCCGGGACGGGGCAAAAAAGACGGCGGTGGACCTACCGGATGATGTCGCGTCATCGCCGTCCAACAGAAACGCCGAGCCGCGATTGGGCGCCCAGCTCAGGGAGGAAATCAGGGACAGGAGCAGGAGCAGGCAGGGGGAGGAGGAGGAGGAGGAGACTGCCATGATGCTGTGGAGAGAATCAGAGCGGAGAGTGACACGGGCATTCAAACGATCCGCCGGACGATATCGTGACATGAACGTGGGAAGACGGTCTTCCTTTAACACACAGACACACACACACACGCGCACACACACACACCCTCTCCTCCATTCTAGGAGCAATGTTCACATTTCTGTTTTATTTCATGATGAGTATTTGTCTCTTTTGGCTCCGTTGTGCTTCGAGATGTTTGGAGGATGATAGATGATGGGCTCTCTTTGTCTCTTCTGTTCTTATTTAATAAATACGGCATGAGTGGGAGAGCGTTCGCTGGAGAAAAAAAAAACCCAAGGCTGCGATCCAGCTGCAGCCATGAATGTCAGACCTGTGTGCTAATGGAGGGCCCTTGAGGTCAGCTGCTCTGTACGGGAAAAGTGGAGCCCGTTTCAGAATTTTAGGTTTTCGGCGCAAGTTTTTTTTATTTCTAGAGTGCACGCCAATCATCCCCCAAAAAAACATCTTTTTTTTTTTTCTCCGTGTGAGGGTACAAAAGAAAGAAAAAAATCAACCAAAAAAAAACACAAAAACAGAAAGACAGTTCCCCGATGTGTGGGAATATTTGAGCTGGGAGGTGAAAGCAACCCTCCAGATGCAACGGAAGCAGCTGGAACCATCAAGGTCACCCATCGATGTTTTGCAGTTCAGTTTAGGCTGCGTGCAGGTGAACGGCGCTTCGAACTTTCCACATTGTGGCCGTTTATTCTGAGAATGCCTAAAAAACAGTGCAGGAAATAAAAAAAAAAAAACAGTAAGAAACCTTAATTTTTTTTCCAAGCATATTACCACTAAAGAGAGGGACCACTAAAAATACTTCAAAGCATAGTTTTGCTGTGCCAACATCGTTTCCTGTCCCCTTCGTTTCTGGGGATTTGGAAAGGAAAAGCAACTCTGAAGTTTGCAACCAAACAGAGTTGCACTCGCCTCTGACATAGAAAATTTTTGCACTTCCTTGCCATTGCTGCTGTTTGGTTCTCTGAGTCTTTCTAAATATAGGATAAACTTTGTGTCCGCACCCTTGGCTATATTTACAGCTGTGTCTCCACAACGTCGCTGGGCTGCCAACCATTGAGGCTGTATTTCAAAGGGTACTCCTGCCAGATCCGCCCCTGCTCTGGGTAACATAAAGGTCTCATCGTTTCAACTGGACTGTCCTCTCTAGATGGATTTGTATGAATAAAATGACAGCCAAGCAACGTTGAAGATGTCGCACGAGCTTTCCTGCAGAGAGCATTCCAAAAGAAACGGTGTGTCCGTGTGTGTGTGTGTGTGCCGTGCATGTGCATTCCAGTGGTCAGAGGCCATACAAGGCCAAGTAATACAACAATTTACTGCTGAGCGCTGTCAGCCAGCAGCAGTCGTGTCTTGCCTGAAGAAAGATTGTCCATTCACGATCAATTATAGCTCTTTTTCTCCCTTTGACAACCTGTCTAATTCCTCCTTTTTCTGACAACCCTAAAAAACATTTTAAAAACCACTTTATTCATCTTTTTTTTTAAAAAAAAGAAAATTGAGCCTAACAACCTAACAACCCTGTGAAAAGAAACTTTTAACTGCTTTTGTCTGGGCATCTGCAAGCTTTGTTTAACTTTTACCCCATCATCAGAGCAATTCCAAATGCTCTATGAGGCCACCCAAATGCTGTTTTTAGCATCTGGTCAAATTTGTGTCTCGCCCCGATCGCGAGCACATCCGTCCCCCCCATTCCCACTCTCAGGCATTTGTAGAGTTCTTACTCCGCAGAAGTCGGCAAGAGCCAATCAGAAAAGAGGGGAGCCTCTGCCCAGGCCTCCGGGGGATGCTTGGTAAATCGCTAAAGCCTCTGTGGTCGACCTTCCTCCCAGTACCTCTGCTCTAAAATGCACATTTAGAGACGCGGAACAACATTCGGACTTCACATCCCCTCTGGCATTGCCATTCCTCTCCAATGTTTCCTGAAAGCCCCTATTAATCATCCGTGTTTGTTCCAAAGAAGCTGACAGCAGAAAGACAGAGGAGGGGGTTAGGAATAGATACGGTGTCATGGTACAGCCAGGGAATGTTTACCGGGTGAAAGGTCACATGAGCTTTGGGTTGGTTGCTCTCAAACGTGAAACACACGAGCTGCAGATGCGACGTCGGGGTTGCGTTAATGAAACGTGATTCATACATGACCCTTCAATGACACCCCCCCCCCACCCCCACCCCAGAGGGATGTTTTTCGTTGTGATTACCTGAGTGTTTACGCGTCGTCGTTTCTCTTCTTATCACTCTTTCGCTCAGCTTTCTACTAATGTCGGACAGCTGTGCGGGTGGCCGCGGCGGAGCCTATTGCTCAGGCCAGAGGAAATTAAGTATAAGATAAACACACGGATGCTGGCAGAGGCAGGGCGACAGGGGCGCAAATCGCATGGATCCACATCTGGTCACGTTGCTCAGTACATTTCTTTTTGAGCCGTGCTGGTAAACATCAGACCAAGTGACTCCAACTCAGGAGGATCTGCTCTGGATCACAAAGCTAGTCACTTCATGCTCGTCTCATAACGACGTTCTGTTTAGATTTGGGCTCCACATTGTGACTCTTGTCTTCTGACCCTTTTGTCCTTTTGCATAGCTCTGCCTATGTTTGTTGCGCATGTTTTACAGCTTCCTTTCCCTGCTTTTATTTTTGGAATATTTTGAGTTATATATGGACGCTGATTTGACTGATGCCTTTTTGCAGTATGCACAGTTTAGACTAAAAACATTAATTCCGGCTAAACATTGGATCAATAAATTGAACCCTGATTGCTGTTCATCACTGTCACCTTACTTGAGAGAAAAGCCTTACATCAAGATATTTAGAACTCATTTGTTGTAGGGGTGAGACGATTCCTCGGGTAATTTGACTACCTCGATTACAAAATAGGATCGAGGAATTTTCTCTGCCTCGGGTAGTAAGTAACTTATTTAATAATAAAGGTCAAAGCATGGTATCGAGCGCGGACTACTTTTAATGTGGTACAACGTGCACGAGCCGGCTGTTCGCTATTGAGTGAAATGTCTTATTTTGTCTTCTGTATTTATAATAGCTCTTTAACCAATCAGTTATCTGCACTACATGCACTGTTTATCTGTTTACTTTTTTTAAAAGTATCTACATACTACAAAAAATAAAATCCTCCATGGCCATAGGTTTATAAAAGCATCTAGGCAAGCAGACTGTCACTATAAACTTTTTTAAAAGACCAGGTCACTCCCAGGAGCTCAGTGAAGCTAAGGCTGGTATCATGATAGGTTCCACCTGTTCAACGAATCCACTCTGGAAGCAATTGGGAACAACAAAGTGGTCACAGAGGAGGCTCTGCAGACGCTGAGGAACAGAGTGCCACAAATTGCCAACTTTCTGTCCAGTAAATACCTACAGACCTCCAAACACGGAACGGGTTTTCATGGCGGGGCAGCTGCATCCAAGCCTTACATCACAGAGCACAATGGAAAGCATCAGAGGCTGCTCTGGAGCCAGTGGGCTGCTCTGGAGCCAGTGGGCTGCTCTAGAGCCAGCGGGCCGCTCTATAGCCAGCGGGCCGCTCTATAGCCAGCGGGCCGCTCTAGAGCCAGCGGGCCTGCTCTAGAGCCAGTGGGCTGCTCTGGAGCCAGTGGGCTGCTCTAGAGCCAGTGGGCCGCTCTAGAGCCAGCGGGCTGCTCTAGAGCAGGCGTGATCTTTGGAGCGGCGGATCGCCCTTCTCTGTTTGCCAATCAGATGAGTGAGCCTGGGATGGGCCATTGCCAGAAGATCTGTACTGGCCTGACTGCCAGTTTAGTGGGGGGGTGGGGGGTGGGATAGTTTTTCAGGTTGGGCTCGGTTTTTAGTTCCAGGGAAAGGAACTCTTAATACTTAAGAACACAAAGAAATTTTAGACAATCTCATGCACCCAACTTTCTGGGAAGAGTTTGAGGATGGCCACTTCCTGATCCAGCAACTTCCTGCTCCATTAAGACGAGGGTGGGATTAACATGGAGGAGCTTGACTGGCCTGTTCAGAGTCCCGACCTCAACCAGACAGAACCCACTTGGGATGAAATAAAGGAGCGACTGAGAGCCGGGCCTTCTCATCCAACATCGGTTTCTGACCTCACAAACGGGCTTCTGGAAGGATGATCATAAATTCCCACAAAACACACTCTTAAACCTTGTGGAAATTCTCCCCAGAAGACTGGCAGCTGTGTGTTCCTGCAGAGGGTGGACCAGCTCTACATGAACCATCCAGATTTAGGACGGGGCGTCATTAAAGTTCACATTTGTGCAAAGACAGATGTCCCGCTGCTTTTGGCCAGTTGGCAGTTTTGCAATTTCGCAGTTGCAAACGAGGTGTCCACATTTCCACGAATCCATCCTGCGTAACACTCACCTCTGACAATCTGAGACTTTTTTTTGGGGGCGAAAAAAAAAACAAAACTGGATCGTTGAGACTTTTTTAGTTTTCAACTACTGACTGACTGAAGAGGTCTCGGTCAAAAGCTTCATCCTCGAACCAAGAGTGCAGCTTTTCTGAGTGAACACTGAAGATAAACATATAATTAAGATGACGCCTGCTTTGATGAGGAACTCCTGCACCAACGTTCATCTCAGATGCTGTGGACTTTGATGCCACATATAGAGAGGCTACAAGAACAAATGCTGGTGACAATAATGGTCAAGTTTATGTCGAACTTATAATGGAGTAGCCCTGGTTCTGGTTCTGCTCCAGCCCAGGAGGAACCAGTGGTAATGACCACGGTGCCGTGCCACCACGCCGAGCTCCACGCTGGTCCCGGAGGTTCATTCCCGTCCATTCCCATTTCGACTTTGTGGTTATCCCAAGAGAGCAGGTACTCTGCTGCTGTGTGCGCAGTAAATAAGATTGACTGCATAATAAATGTTTTGATCCAGCTACTTGGGATCTTAGGCTGCCAACATCAACCCTCAAATCACAAAATCTGACTGACAAAACAAGTCTAACAAGCCCAACACACCAAAAGGCGCACATGTAAGCAATAATTAAAGTGTGCGTCAGGGTAAATGGTGTATAGCGGCATCAAGTTCCACTCTAAAAATGATTTGAATCATTTAGAATACAGTATACAAAACTGTCCAAAGTACAGGTTTTCTCAATAATTACACAAGGATAACGCAAATAGTCCTCAATTTTCAGACATTCACCTTTAGCTTCTTTCATTAAACTAAACAAAATGAGTAAACAGACTGCAGACATGAGCACCCATGTTACCCTTCCGAAACTTGCCTGATGGAAGTACTTTCGAGCGCACACCGCACGTGTTCATGCATTCAACCCCTGGTGAGAATGTGAGAAGGGGGGTGATGTGCCACGGTGCACAGGACATGCATGTTTATCCCCCGTACAAGAGCACGCTCTCTCAGGCATTCAGCTCTAATGTCTCTGGCTCTTACTTTATAAGAGAGTGGAAAACTCCGAGTCAGCACACTGGCACAAGAAGAAGCACACGCGCACGCACACACACATACACACACGCGTGCAGGGCCGCAACCAAACGGCACACGCACCAAAACCAAGCCTGGGTGCCGGTGCGAGACTGAGAGAGGGCCCAGCATGAAGAGCCCGGCAGAACCGCCGGGTGCTGCGCAGATGTGAAAACCCAGCTTTGTGGAGAAAAAAAAAAAAAAAAAAGATCTCTTCTCTGCAGCATTCCATGTGGTGGGAGAACAAGCGCGAACACGCAGCCGTTCGTTGAATTTAATACAAACAAATATGTCAAATAAATTCCGAAGTTAAAGCAGCTGGGCGATGATCAGAAAAGCTGCGGGGTCGTTTCTGGAACACTCAGGGTTTAAAGGGGTCAAAAGTCAAATTAAAGTGCATCAATCTGCTTTGTTGTTTTTTGTTTGTTTTTTTTAGTTTTGAGTCTAATTATTGTAAGACTGCATATGTGGATTAAGTGTCATGGTTTCCCGGGGGTTGCAGAGCTGTCAGAGGCAATAAAACACGACAGATGTAATGTGCGCAAAAGGGGGGGGCTACTTTTTGAGACAGAAAATGATGGAACTGGCGTCTAATTAAACCATTTCCCATTTCACTGACTGACGCATGTTAGAAAAGCTGTCATTCGCCTCAAGTCACCTCCGTGGCCAGCATCTTCAAAATCCTCCCGGTTGACCTGGGTCTTCAGCCTCGAATCGAAGAGGGCGGGAATGCCACTTGTAGCAGGACGAGGGTCAGGTGTACCAGCCCGAGTCCAGTCTGTCAGTCAACTTGCTGTATTTTATTCACTTATAAACTGATTAGATGAAGCCGATGTCATAAATTCAATAACCTGACTGTAATGAGCAGTGGCCAAGATTTCCATTAGACTGGACGGCCTCTCGTGACTAGAAGATCCTTCCTAATTAAATTGTGAGGAGGCACAAAGGCGCTCTGCTCAGACCAACAGTTACAGGCAGCAACATTATAATTCTTACATCTTTAACATGTTTTAAAGTTAATAGTCTCAGACAGAAAACTCCACGACACTAACGCATATCTGCAGCATTTGAGGATCTAGCAGAAATACAATAAACGCTTAAATAAAAATCCAGAAGTTTGCAGAGAACGTTATTGTAAGTTATGGTCGTCTGTTTGTATGCATGCTGTAAACAGGTTTGCAGCCCTAGCATCAAAGCAGGAAGTGGCTATATCTGCATTCACCCAGAGGTTTAGGAGTAAATAACATCGACCGAAGACGTAAACGGGGTTTGATCCGCGCACAGATGAAGGCGCTGCAGCTTTAAAAAGAGCAGCGACTTTAAAGCGACGCTTCATCCGCCGAGCGCCACCACGGGTCCCATTCCCAAAAATCCTCCCACGGCCAAAGTCGCTGCACAAAACTAAAGTTTCTGTCACCCCACACACACACACACACACACACACACACACACCGTGCGGTGGCTTCATATCGCGCAGCAGGCTGGGAATACATCTTTAAGAAAAAACGAAGCCTGAAAGGAAAATAAAAAACAGTCGTGCATTTACAGCAGACTTTTCCAAAGTCGTGCCTGACGCACGTTAGGGGGGGGGTCTGCACCACCGAGACTCGCCCACTTTAAAAAAAGCACTTACTTGTTAAAAGTCCCGGAAACACTTGTACTTTTTCACAAGTTGGCCATCTGATGGAGACTGGGGGGGATATGTCCAGGTTCTTCACCTCCGGACGAGAGGGGGGTGGGTGGGTGTCCTCTCTGTTTGGGACCCCTTCAGACCAAAGCGCGTCAGCCTCTTCCTTCTGGAGGTGTCGGTGTCGGTGGTGGTGGTGGCGGTGTTGGGGGTGGGGGGTGGGTGGGTGTCGCTCTTTCCCGGTGGTTTCGGTGCGTTAGTCGCTGCTCAGGTCATCGTGCAGTTTCCTCGGTGCACGATCTGAAGCGGAGTAGTGAGGGGAAGGCGGAGAGGCGCCCCCACCCGCCTGCAGCCTTCTCTATTCCATTATGGAGAGAGAGGGAGGGAGAGAGGGAGGGAGAGAGGGGCGCAACTTCCCAAATAAAACCGACCTCCACCTCTCTTTACGCAGGAGTACACTGTCACTGCGGTGACACCCCCCCCCCCCGGTTTAAATGTAATTGTTTTTAAAACAGAACATGCTGTGATTTAAAGCCAAGTTTCCCTCCTTAACCCTATTATGTCACCAATCGGCTCCGATGAACGTGTAATCCGCGTAATCAATGGTTACAGCGATGATGGGGGTTATGTTTGCCAAATTGGGCCTCTCTTTCGGATCAATTTGAGACTGAAGGGTAGGTTGTTGTCGGGACCGTTACTGGAATTGGCAACACTCTCCCCCTCATTTCATGCTTTATCAAGGGAATTTTTTGTGGAAGGGTTTTTTTTTTCTCCCCCACCGCAGCTGGAATTCAAACGCAGCAACAGGCTCCGCTCGGACTGGTGCAGGCTTTCAGCTGGGTCCCAGGACCTGCTGCTGCTGCTGCTGCTGCTCCGGGTTTAATCTAATCTGGGATCATATAGATCGCACTTTAGTGGACAGAAAGACCCCCCCCTCCATCCTTCTGCCTGTCCCCCCGGGACCCACCGTCTTCCTCCCCAGAGGTGATGCTTCATCGCAGGCCGCCGCGGCTGCTGCTGCAAGCCTGTTAGGATACTTGGGATAAAAGCATATTGATTTTAAAGACACGTTCAAGTATCGACTGTTTTTGCAATTAAACTGATTTACAAGCCGATAGCATTTGGTGCCATATAAATATGTTCAATAGCACTTCCCTTCATCGATTGACGTTTTTATATTTAAATAAGTGCATTTTTCTTCCATTACAATTCCTCATATAACATTACATTTTCTGACCTGTTCTTCAGAGAGAGGAAATGTGCTATTAACTATATGTTGAAATAAAGGATTGGAAGGTTAGATTAAAGGTTGGGCTCACACCTCCTCCTCCTCCTCCTCCTCCTCCTCTTCTGTCAGTTCGGTGTTTGTACGGCTCCGGGGGCCCCTCACGTGGAGGGTCCACAGGAGCAGGGAGAGGGTTCGTCCTCAAATTCCTCTCCCACCCACGCACGCACGCACGCACGCACCCGCACACATCCCTGCCGACGGCGCGCCAAACGGGACGGTCCGCCCCCCCCCTCCCCACCCCCTCCCCGACACGTGAGGAGAAAAACGCAGCAGCGCGCACAGCTGTTGCTGCGGCCCCGCACCTTTTTCTTTTTTTCTTTTACATCTCACAAAATATGGAGTGCAGGGCTCACGCGTGGATATAGACTTTTAGAGAGCCTGGATCCAAAAAGGAGAAGAAGAAAAAAAATAAAAAGAGAGATTCTAAATCCATAATCTGGGTCTGGTCCTTCCTTAAATGATCCTCTGAGCGGACTCTGGGGTTTGTTTGTCTTTCTGGGATCAGTGGTCGAACCCAGGCACATGTCCCTCCGCGCACGCATCAGCTGATTCTTTACGCACCGTGGCGTGACGTCAAAGCGCGCACTGGCTCAGTCTTTGGGGCCCCAGCGGCACGGCCACCAGACAACACACAGTTAAACACACCCAAGAAATATAATTAAAAAAAAAAAAAAAAAAAAAGAAAGAGTGATCGTATGTTCTCACTGATCACGGACAAGTCCACGATAGCGTCGCCTGTGCGACGGAGAGCCTGATTGGAGGGGAAGGGGGAGGCGCCCCCTTGAATCAGAGCCTTTGTTGTGGAATTCTTGTTCCTCTGATTGTCTGCCCTGAGTAAACACGGGGGCGGCATTGAACATGACAGCAGAACAATGCGTCGGGCCCAAACGCCGGTGCCGCTGCGGGCCTCAGATGGCAGGGCCAGAAGGCCCTCCCCTACCCAATCTGACCTCGGCCGCAGTCATCAAAGGAATTCATCTTCTGATGGAATATGATGCTGATGATGGTTGATTACAATGGCGGCTTCGTTCATTCAAGTTTGAGGGTTGTTGACAAGGTTATTTTTTTGTTTAGAAAAAGGGCATCAGATTAAGTTCAGCGATAAGAAGGTTGTGGGTTCGACTCCAGGCCTTTTGGATACAACCTTGGGAGAGTTTCTCCAAGAACCCTAACTCAACTCCCGAAGCTGTGTCTCACGCGCTTCAGTCCATTTGTACGATTTCTCTCGGAGCAGAGCGGCACAACTCAAGACATGAAGCGGTGACCTTGTGCTGCGGCAGGCCAGGTGTCACGACCACTCACTCCTGTTTCTACGGTTGGTTGGACATGTGCACGAAGACATCAGGGTATCAGCGTCATCAGAGGGAAGTGTGTGTGTGTGTGTGTGTGTGTGTGTGTGTGTGTGTGTGTGTGTGTGTGTGTTGTTAATCAGATTTCTTATAATCAGATAAGTGCTGTTATTGTAGAAAGCCTGGCATTCATCATATTATGCTGCTGATCACTTAAATGATCTGATAATGATCAGATTCTTCTGGTCATGTAAACAGACTGTGTGTGAATGGGAGTGTGAAAGCTGGTCTCCTGTCAGCAGGAAACAAGCAGTCTGTCTGTGGGCCTGTGCGTGTGTGTGTGTGTTTGTCAGTCTGTCTGTCCCTGGGCCTGTGCGTGTTCGTCAGTGTGTCGGTCTGTGTGTGTGTGTCTTTCCTTCTGTCTAAATGTCCATCTATTCTTCTACCTTCATGCCTGTCTGTCCCTCTGCCTGCTCACCTAACCTTCTGTCCGTCCGTCCACCTGTCTGCCCCACATCTATCCCCGTCCATCTCTGCATCTAGCCCTCCGTCTGCCTGTCCTCCTGTCCTCCTGTCCTCCTGTCCTCCTGTCCTCCTGTCCTGTCCCTGCCTGAGCTCTTCAGCGTTCCTCCCCCCCAGGCTGCAGTGGTCACAGACATGTTCAAGTAATTGTTTTTATCCAGCTGCAGAGCCTTTCAACGGCCACATAAGTTCTCCCTGTGCCCATCTGTCTGCTCCTATTCCCCACATAATGAAAGAGTGCCCTCTGTGTCATCCCCATCCAGTCATCTGTAATGCATTTAGGGCCGAACCAAAGTGTGGCCTCTCACAGCTACTGTATGTCAGCGCCCCCCTGCCGATTGGATTAGGGCATGAGAGGAGGTGGCTGCAGGGGGAACACACAACAGCCACCGATAAACATGGCTCGCTTTGCTCCTCGTCGCGCGTTCTGCGGAGCCAGCAACGGCCTGCGACTTATCCGCGCTTATAATCCGGGGTTGCAGGCTCCCGGTTTACTACACGTGGCGGCAGAAGGCTTGAGGGGCGCGCGGGGAGCAGAGCAGGTTGAAGCGACTGCAGAGAACAAGCGAGATCCACATTGCCTGCGTGAGAGACCCACCGTGCGCAAAACAACACAATTAGGAGCAACGCTCAGGCTAATCAGTGAATGCATCATGCAAATGATGTGTTTTTTTTTTTGTTTTTTTAATGCTTGCTTTAATCTGGGCTGTTGTTGTGGCATACAAATCAGGAACTTAGCTCTAATGAAAAGAGGACAGAGTGGAAAAGAGTGGGAGAAAAGTGAGGGAGAGGGGAGAAAACAGCGAGGCGACGTGCCCCTTCGGTCAATCTGGAGCAGATATTAACCCCGACAGTGCTTCATAAGGCCGTGGTTCGTTTGTGTTTCATTTATCCTTTCAAGTGGCACCGTGGTTGCTGGGCGATATCTCTACCGACAACCGGAGACCACCACGAGATACATGTGAGTGGGGCGGATTGATCCAGACTCTCTAAAGTGACGACGGCCGACAGCTCTAACAGAGATCTCTAATGAGGTATTCAAGAAGGTGAGGAGGACATTGACAAAGGATGGCGTGGAAAGCTGAAGCTGACCTGCAACATGACGGTGACCGACCCATCGCTGACCAGTGGCTGGAGAGACCGGCCGAGTCCAGATCTTAATCCCGGGTGCTGTGGGCAGACTTGAAACACGCTGTTAATCCAATTAGCTCCTCAAACATCTCACAGCTGAAAGAATTCTGCGCTCAGTTCGAATAAATGCACAAAAAAAAAAGGTCCTTTGCGTGACTATTTTAATATAAGATAACTTTCTGAATTAGAGGAAATTTGCATTTCAGATGGCAGGAAGCTGAGATGCTGTTTGACCTTTTGACCTCGAAAACGGTGCATATTTACTCACGCCTGAAACGTTTTTAATCAGAATATATGTTTAGCGTAACTCACATCTTTATACACTAAAGTCCTGCCCTCGACATGTTCCGCAAGTGGAGGATTTATTACGTCAATAAGCCGTCTGGGGACAGAAACACTGAGGGTTTTCTCTCCTTTCGATGGCTGGAGATGAGAGACAGCTGGAGTTCTGGGCCTTATTCAACCTCCCGAACTCATGTCCAAATAAACAGAACTAGGAAAAAAAAAAAAAACCCAAACGATTAGGGTCCATTCCAGCTGTGGGCGGAGCACGGCCTTCACTGCAAACCCACACCGGCTTTATTATCACCAAGAGTCCGGCTGCAGTTTGTAGCTCATTACTTCATTCATCCAGAGCATGAATGGCATATTCCCGATGACCCTCCTGACTCCAGGCAACATTCCTCGCTTCCTTTATGGACACAGTACAGATGTGGACAGATGTGGACGCGGCAGTTTACGTCCTGCTTGAGTGTCTGCAGCCTTTCTCCTGTCTTTTCTTCAACACTTCCACATAGACAAGATGATTGATCACTCTACTATTTTAAAGCCTAATTTTGCTCGCTCACACACACACACACACCACACACACACACACACTCTCACACACACTCACACACACACACACACACACACACACACACACACGCATGTGTCAGTATGTTACCAGAGAGAAGCGATCTCTGGTTCAGCAGACTCTGCTTAATGCACCCACATTTCAGCAATTACCTTTTCAATTTTAAATCTGACTGAAATTGTTTGCTGTGCTGACGGAACCTTTAACAGGACAAAAAAATAAAAAGACAGATCCCTTTTATAATGTGCATCGTCATGGAAACATCAGCAAATTTCCTGTATAATCTGGTGTCGTGTGGAATCAGAAAAATTCAGGATTCGTCTCAGGAAGTGGCGTCCCTGCTGGGGCCGGGCCATCTTCACCGCTGTTGTGTTCGAAGTCCAGGAGAGGTCATCCCAAATGTAGACAGTTTAACAAAAAAAAAAAAAGATCAGTCAGTGTTACTGTTGCAGAAACAGCTCTTTGGTTTATGCAATGCTCAGTGTGAGGTTGTTCACTGAGCACCGCGCTGATTCATCCCCTCTTGAGATGAGCGCCACCGCGTTGGTGTCGTCAGCAAATTTGATAATGGAGCTGCGTATGTGTACAGTGAGCACAGCGGAGTACACAACCTAGTGAGGATCCAGTGCTGAGTGTTACAGCAGGAGAGAGATGGGGGGGGGGGCCAGGTTGGACAGACTGTGGGCAGTTTTCATCCATCTGCAGATGCATGTGGAGAGGACTGTGTTGGAGGTTGAACTAGTTTGCTCCCAAGGTGGCTCAGAGAACGATGGTGATGTGTGAAGAGTGTGAAGAACTACAGTGATGACGTACTCTGTGCACATGTTTGTGTGGTATGTAAGTTGGTGGGGGTTGAGTGTGGGACGTAACTGGTCTGACATGCCTGTTAACAAGAAGAGTGTGAAGAACTATGGTGATGGCGTGCTCTGAATTTGGTGTGTTTTAACGCTGCTCACTTTCTAAACCTTTAGAGCATAGTGGGAAATATAAATAAGAAGAAAAATAAAATAAAATAGAAGGGAAACAGACTGAGAACTAATAGAATAACTGCTGTCTATATAAAATTCTATACATTTTTACATGAAATTGTAGATGAAGCGTCCCATGTAGTGACGACTTTATTTCCTGCCAGTGTTGACGCCACCTACAGGCCAACTGTGGTAATTGCAACTGTCACTTAACTGAAGGGGTTGTGAATGCCAGGTTTGGTATTAATTTGTCGTGTATCATTTTTGGATGGATAAATGTGTCATAAGACACTTATCACACATTTTGATTATTTCAGAACATTATTATTTTATTTTATTATTAATAACTAGATTTTAAAAAGGAGGTAAAAAAACAATACCATTGGTACAATAAGACAGTTGGACAAAGATACTCTGTTGGAAGTTAAAGTGGCCACAGTCTGTTTCATCCAAAAAGACGTATCTCCACGGCACTTTAAACCAAGTAATGTAGGTGGTTCCTTCAGGACTGAGTGAGTCAGGGTGAATGTGGCAGACTTTACCTCACTCAGGCAGCGCTGCAGGGGTATCTTTAACCACGGAGAGAGAGAGAGTCCTGTGGCGTCTGTGAACCGTTTGATTCCTAGAGTTTAACTCCAGAATATTTCAGCAACCAGAAAATACCATCAAGAAGACCAGCCAATGATTCCACAACCACGTCCTGCACCTGAGAAGGAGGCAGAAACGCAGAGGTCAAAGGTCATGGGTGGATTCAGGGAGATATATGACAACCACTAGACAAATACCATCCAGGGGTTAGCCATTTTGGGCAGTTCGAGCCTCTTCACCATGTCCACACACGGAGTTCGATGCCTCGCCTGGTTTCTGGTCACATCTTGCGGGTTAGCTGTTCTGGCCGGTTCTGGTTTTTCTCTGGAGATACAGGAGAGAACCAGCAGAGGCCTGGTTGATGTCCCCTTGCCGTAGCTCAGGACAGACCTGATGTGAGCGGCCTCTGATGCCCAATCACCCACTGTAGGACAGAATTGTTAAAAACAGGTTTCTATATGTCTATGTTAATATATGTCTTGTTTGTTGACAACGTGAACACAAAGGAAAAAGTCATGAGGACATGATTTATTCTAACCTCGCCCAGGCTCTGCATTGGCAACGTAAATAAATCCATCCACCACTTGGCACACCTGCTGCACCTGTGGGGTGGGGGTGTAGATCGGGCAGCCCGTACCATCAAATCCCTCAAAAATGAAAAGTTTATGGCCGATGCTCTGCTGCTGCCTTCGAGCTTGTTCCCGCTCGGCCCTGTGTGGAAGGGCGAACGAAGGTCAAATCTGGAGATTTTGTTTAAAAAAAAAAAAAAAAAAAAGAAGTTCAGTAGTTCACACTACTTACCTAAAGGTTGAATACAGAGTCAGGATGTTAAACTTGTGTTGGTTGTTATATATGTAACTGATTCCAGAGCCAATACCTGCAACACAAAAGTGTGGTCAGTTCGGTTTGAAAAACGAGTGATGGTGGCGTAAAACCGCCACCTGGTGGAGAAAAACAAATCTGCATCGAGTCGTGGAAAAATGATAACACCATTAAAGTTCGCCTATACAACAGTATGGTTTGATGATATTGGTTCCATGTTCAACTAGTTTCAAGAGTCATATAAAAACTATATCAACATAGTTAACTTCACAAATAGTTCCTGGGCCAACATCCAAGATACATAATGTCATGCTGAAACTCAAAGTATCGAGTGCAGAGGACTTCATTTATTTCAATATGTATTCTATAAATAAATCTTAAACAGCGGGCCATTCAGGTTTTTTAATGAATGGGAAAGGATAAACAACACTTCTCAAACATCACTTCACCATTTATCTGTCTCTGAGGAATGCCACATATGGGCAGCACGTCGGAGGCAAGCATAAGCCCAGTGACTAAAGAGACCTCCAGCTCTTCCATCCCAGGGCCAAACATCACATAGCGCGGCTCAGGAGAGGGCACCAGGGACTGGAGAAATGAGGCGACAACCTCATAGGCAGGGCGTGAAGGAAGCCATTGCTGTCTGCAGGATGGGGACCCCTTCAGGTATCTGTGGGAACATAAAAGCAAGAACATAATATGACTTTTTGAACTGTTTATCCAGCATCAGTGAAAAATACACCCACTCTGACATGTAGTCGAATTTCAGATCCATCTCTTTGTCACTTCCTTCTTCTCTATCATCCAGACCCTCATCTTCATTGATCAGTGGTGCATCCATTTGTGGCATGGTCAGGTGATCAATAGAGGTCCAGTTCGGCATGTCCCTGAACAGGAAGTACCTCCACAGCAAAGGGTCCCTAACCATGGCCCTCCAGTATCTGCTGGTGGCTCCCAGGCGGCAGATATCAGCAGGAGACAGAAAGGTCATGATCAGGAACTGCACGTTCACCTTTGAAAAAGGATGATACGATGAGTTAAAAAAAAAATATTGACAGCATTTAAAAGTCATTCGCAGTTTTAGAGGAGCCTGTATCACAAATTTAGATACAAAAAGATAAAAAAGACACCTAAACCTGCAACTGTACAGGAAATGTTTATGAATATAGCAAGTCCAGTGGGTAGGCCTTCAGTGATGTCCTACTTAGTCCGACTTCAATAAATACCTCTCATGATACCATCATTTATGACACCAGCTGCAGAAATACAGAACTACAGAAACACACTTGTGCATACTGGGCATCAGTGAAAATTTGAAAATCACCTCAATTTTCTGGCGCGTTTAAAATTCAACAATTAAAACATTACTCTACGATGCAGAGTCTACGTGGTCCCGTCAAAACTTAAAAATAAAAGGGTTTTTTAAATTATCTTTTTTTTTTTTTAATAAGAGTGGCTCAAGTGCGGCTCGGTTGATCTGCATGACCCAGCAGGCCCTCAGAGGCGAGTATCCAATCACAGGACGCGCACATGTCAGGTTCGGCCCCACTGTCAAAAACTCGTGATCTGATTGGATGTGGCAACTGTCTATCAATGCATTACGTCATACAGATGTTGATTCTGACCTCGGGCAGATTTCCTACAGCCTGGCAACACAAGCCAGCTGAATTCTGATTGGATAAAAAAAAAAACTCTGGCCTCAAAACAACACTGGAACGAGCAAATCATGACAGGAAGAGAATATCAAGAATACTTTTATATATAGGGAAATTAAATAAAAAAATAAATTAACATTTATCATAATTATGAGGATGATGATTTCTGATTGTTAGGCCAGCAAGTTGCTGGCCCACCGCTGGTACAGGTGATTGTACATATTATAAACGCACCTGCAAATATGTCATTCATCATTAACAGCAGATACAAGGCAGAATATATGACTGGTTTGCTCTAATAATCCATTAAGAGCTGAAGCATTTCAGCCAAAAGATAAAACAAATCTGTGCATTCGTCATTTCATTGAGAGCAAATACAACGAATGAACTGGCAGATGGGTCAAACTAACCACTGGTGTTAGACAACTTTAAGATAAAAAACCAAAACTTGTAAAGTCAGATGTTTTACCGGTGAACTGTCCAGATAACCGGGTTGACAGGGCTCCGCGTCGTCATTTGCAGGTATGACTCCGTCTTTTAGAACTTTGGCCGTTGTCGGGAAGTATCTGTCTCTGAACCGCCGGAGGCTGCTGATCACGGCAGACTCCGTCGCCTGTCGCCTCTCCGCTGCCATCACTTCTTCTGTTTCGTTCAAGTTCATTTAGACACAAACTAACGCCGAACATCTAACATCTCATGACGCGCCCCACAACACGTCCGCTTCCTAGTTGCTGGCGCTTCGCGGTGCCTTGCGGGTAATGTAGTCCTGAGGTGGTTGGGGTAGGCTGCTCAGCAAGAAAACACGGATAGACGCGTTTTCAGAAATGTTTTTTGTCAACAAGGACATAAAAAGCATTTTTTTAGCAACACAACCTATTAATAGTTAAACTATCGAGATTGCAATGGAACTTGCAATAAACAAGTAGCTTCTTGCAAAATTGTCATAAACATAACAAGAACACTTAAAATGGCCATGGATAGAACTTTTTCAAAAAACAAAACAGAGAAAAAACAACTTTGTAGTAGTTGGCATTAAAAGCATAACAAGAACAAAACAAAGAGGCAACAAAACAATAAATAAAAATGTTACTGTGTAATGTCTCGTTTTTACTTGGATTATCTTCAATATTTAAAAAAAAAAAAGTCAAATTGTATTAATAACATCAGTAGATTTATTCATGGAATTATAACACATTCTCGGAGCAAAGGAGGTGCCCCAGTCAACATTCTGGAACCAAAATGAAATCTGCTGCTGGAGCAGGTGAGAGTTGGGGAAAAACTCAGGATTCGTCTCAGGAAGTGGCGTCCCTGCTGGGGCCGGGCCATCTTCACCACTGTTGTGTTTTCACTCCAGGAGAGGTCATCCCAAATGTAGACAGTTTAACAAAAAAAAAAAAAAAAATCATTCAGTGTTACTGTTGCAGAATGAACTCTTTGGCTTATGTGACACTCAGTGTGAGCACCGCGCTGATTCATCCCCTCTTGAGATGAGCGCCACCGCGTTGGTGTCGTCAGCAAATTTGATAATGGAGCTGCGTATGTGTACAGTGAGCACAGCGGAGTACACAACCTAGTGAGGATCCAGTGCTGAGTGTTACAGCAGGAGAGAGATGGGGGGGGGGCAGGTTGGACAGACTGTGGGCAGTTTTCATCCATCTGCAGATGCATGTGGAGAGGACTGTGTTGGAGGTTGAACTAGTTTGCTCCCAAGGTGGCTCAGAGAACGATGGTGATGTGTGAAGAGTGTGAAGAACTACAGTGATGACGTACTCTGTGCACATGTTTGTGTGGTATGTAAGTTGGTGGGGGTTGAGTGTGGGACGTAACTGGTCTGACATGCCTGTTAACAAGAAGAGTGTGAAGAACTATGGTGATGGCGTGCTCTGAATTTGGTGTGTTTTAACGCTGCTCACTTTCTAAACCTTTACAGCATAGTGGGAAATATAAATAAGAAGAAAAATAAAATAAAATAGAAGGGAAACAGACTGATAACTAATAGAATAACTGCTGTCTATATAAAATTCTATACATTTTTACATGAAATTGTAGATGAAGCGTCCCATGTAGTGACGACTTTATTTCCTGCCAGTGTTGACGCCACCTACAGGCCAACTGTGGTAATTGCAACTGTCACTTAACTGAAGGGGTTGTGAATGCCAGGTTTGGTATTAATTTGTCGTGTATCATTTTTGGATGGATAAATGTGTCATAAGACACTTATCACACATTTTGATTCGTTCAGAACATTATTATTTTATTTTATTATTAATAACTAGATTTTAAAAAGGAGGTAAAAAAACAATACCATTGGTACAATAAGACAGTTGGACAAAGATACTCTGTTGGAAGTTAAAGTGGCCACAGTCTGTTTCATCCAAAAAGACGTATCTCCACGGCACTTTAAACCAAGTAATGTAGGTGGTTCCTTCAGGACTGAGCGAGTCAGGGTGAATGTGGCAGACTTTACCTCACTCAGGCAGCGCTGCAGGGGTATCTTTAACCACGGAGAGAGAGAGAGTCCTGTGGCGTCTGTGAACCGTTTGATTCCTAGAGTTTAACTCCAGAATATTTCAGCAACCAGAAAATACCATCAAGAAGACCAGCCAATGATTCCACAACCACGTCCTGCACCTGAGAAGGAGGCAGAAACGCAGAGGTCAAAGGTCATGGGTGGATTCAGGGAGATATATGACAACCACTAGACAAATACCATCCAGGGGTTAGCCATTTTGGGCAGTTCGAGCCTCTTCACCATGTCCACACACGGAGTTCGATGCCTCGCCTGGTTTCTGGTCACATCTTGCGGGTTAGCTGTTCTGGCCGGTTCTGTTTTTTCTCTGGAGATACAGGAGAGAACCAGCAGAGGCCTGGTTGATGTCCCCTTGCCGTAGCTCAGGACAGACCTGATGTGAGCGGCCTCTGATGCCCAATCACCCACTGTAGGACAGAATTGTTAAAAACAGGTTTCTATATGTCTATATTAATATATGTCTTGTTTGTTGACAACGTGAACACAAAGGAAAAAAGTCATGAGGACATGATTTATTCTAACCTCGCCCAGGCTCTGCATTGGCAACGTAAATAAATCCATCCACCACTTGGCACACCTGCTGCACCTGTGGGGTGGGGGTGTAGATCGGGCAGCCCGTACCATCAAATCCCTCAAAAATGAAAAGTTTATGGCCGATGCTCTGCTGCTGCCTTCGAGCTTGTTCTAGCTCGGCCCTGTGTGGAAGGGCGAACGAAGGTCAAATCTGGAGATTTTGTTTTTTTTAAAAAAAAAAAAGAAGTTCAGTAGTTCACACTACTTACCTAAAGGTTGAATACAGAGTCAGGATGTTAAACTTGTGTTGGTTGTTATATATGTAACTGATTCCACAGCCAATCTCTGCAACACAAAAGTGTGGTCAGTTCGGTTTGCGTAGATGAAAAACCGCCACCTAGTGGAGAAAAAACAATCTGCATCGAGTCGTGGAAAAATGATAACAGCATTAAAGTTTATCTTAAAAAGATGGCCATTCAGGTTTTTTAATGAATGGGAAAGGACAAACGACACTTCTCAAACATCACTTCACCATTTATCTGTCTCTGAGGAATGCCACATATGGGCAGCACGTCGGAGGCAAGCATAAGCGCAGTGACTAAAGAGACCTCCAGCTCTTCCATCCCAGGGCCAAACATCACATAGCGCGGCTCAGGAGAGGGCACCAGGGACTGGAGAAATGAGGCGACAACCTCATAGGCAGGGCGTGAAGGAAGCCATTGCTGTCTGTAGGTTGGAAACCCCTTCAGGTATCTGTGGGAACATAAAAGCAAGAACATAATATGACTTTTTGAACTGTTTATTCAGCATCAGTGAAAAATACACCCACTCTGACATGTAGTCGAATTTCAGATCCATCTCTTTGTCACTTCCTTCTTCTCTATCATCCAGACCCTCATCTTCATTGATCAGTGGTGCATCCATTTGTGGCATGGTCAGGTGATCAATAGAGGTCCAGTTCGGCATGTCCCTGAACAGGAAGTACCTCCACAGCAAAGGGTCCCTAACCATGGCCCTCCAGTATCTGCTGGTGGCTCCCAGGCGGCAGATATCAGCAGGAGACAGAAAGGTCATGATCAGGAACTGCACGTTCACCTTTGAAAAAGGATGATACGATGAGTTAAAAAAAAAAATATTGACAGCATTTAAAAGTCATTCGCACTTTTAGAGGAGCCTGTATCACAAATTTAGATACAAAAAGATAAAAAAGACAGCCGATACAAAGCATAATATATGTCTAATCTTTGACTGGTTTGCTCTAATAATCCATTAAGAGCTGAAGCATTTCAGCCAAAAGATAAAACAAATCTGTGCATTCGTCATTTCATTGAGAGCAAATACAACGAATGAACTGGCAGATGGGTCAAACTAACCACTGGTGTTAGACAACTTTAAGATAAAAAACCAAAACTTGTAAAGTCAGATGTTTTACCGGTGAACTGTCCAGATAACCGGGTTGACAGGGCTCCGCGTCGTCATTTGCAAGTATGACTCCGTCTTTTAGAACTTTGGCCGTTGTCGGGAAGTATCTGTCTCTGAAGCGCCGGAGGCTGCTGATCACGGCAGACTCCGTCGCCTGTCGCCTCTCCGCTGCCATCACTTCTTCTGTTTCGTTCAAGTTCATTTAGACACAAACTAACGCCGAACATCTAACATCTCATGACGCGCCCCACAACACGTCCGCTTCCTAGTTGCTGGCGCTTCGCGGTGCCTTGCGGGTAATGTAGTCCTGAGGTGGTTGGGGTAGGCTGCTCAGCAAGAAAACACGGATAGACGCGTTTTCATAAATGGTTTATTGTCAACAAGGACATAAAAAGCATTTTTTTAGCAACACAACCTATTAATAGTTAAACTATCGAGATTTAGTGAAAAAAAGGAACTTGCAATAGACAAGTAGCTTCTTGCAAAATTGTCATAAACAAAACAAGAACACTTAAAATGGCCATGGATAGAACTTTTTCAAAAAACAAAACAGAGAAAAAACAACTTTGTAGTAGTTGGCATTAAAAGCATAACAAGATGGCAACAAAACAATAAATAAAAATGTTACTGTGCAATGTCTTGTTTTTACTTGGATTATCTTCAATATTTAAAAAAAAAAGTCAAATTGTATTAATAACATCAGTAAATTTATTCATGGAATTATAACACATTCTCGGAGCAAAGGAGGTGCCCCAGTCAACATTCTGGAACCAAAATGAAATCTGCTGCTGGAGCAGGTGAAAGTTGGGGGGAAAGATGTTTCAATAGCTTCTTCTATAGCATCTGCCTGTTTGATACCGCCCGTCTTCTACTTTCAAACCTCTCATCGGCTTCTTTTACCTGGGCTGTTTGGCATGAGCTGAGGTTCCCTGTAGACACCCACCTACACATAAACCCTCTCCTTCTTACTCCTCTTAACCCTCTACAACATTACTCCCCAACAGATGCAGTTTTTTTTTTTTTTTTTTAGTCAGGAGTTAACACACCTCTGAAATACTGACGTTAGCTCTGTGCTGGAGGGCAACTGTCCTCACAGTTCACTGTAAAATACTAAGGATTTCCTTGGCATTCTCTGTGTTCCAACCCTGGCCGTGTAGTGGACCCTCACAAGCGAGCACGTATTTGTTGAGGATCTGTGTGCCAATGTCCCGAAACTGGAGGCGATCTTCTGTGCGGTCCATGGAGTCAGCGCTGCAGTCCTCGTACTTGACGGCCCAGAAACACATTTCCCCGATATACATCATTGTCAGCAGGTGTGTGTCTGAGAAGATGCCTGGAAGAAAACACCAGCATACGAGTCAGGACCTTACAAACAGCTGAAGTTCGAAATTGTCAACTAAAGATATATTTACCTTCAGAGAGGAAACTTGCTGTTGTGGTGTCATGAAGCACCACACCATCATTCAGTTTGACAGAGTTCCTCACCTGAAGCATCCGCATCAGGTAACGCACCCCTTCCTGAATACACTGTTTAAAATACAAGTGACTATTAGACCAAGCATCTTTGTGTGGCAAAATCTACTAATCTAAAGAGCCATTAAAGCTCACATTTCAATTCACTTAGACAATTTAATGTAGACCCTCACTGTGTTCACCTTTAAGAACGTGTCCTTGTTTTTCTTAATCCACTGTTTTCTTTGATGAAGGGTGTGACAGTACATGTAGAGCAGAGCCCCACGTCTCCAATAGAGACATTCCAGCAGCTCCAGGCCCAACACAGATTGCACCTTTGCACATTAGGCTCTCATTAATACAACATGATTAACAAGTCTGCTTTATCAAATGGCAAATAAAAGAAAAAAATCAGGGTCAGCAGCTCTGTTAATGAGCAACCCCCCCCTCAAAAAAATCCATAAACACACACCTCTTGTGCTGGTGCTAACTTTCCTGCTAAAATTTCTGGTTCAGTCAGGTCTTGTAGAAGCTGTTGGATTTTAAATGGAGAACAGTCCTCTGGAAACTCCTGGTCCACCAGTTTATTCTCTTCGTAGAACGTGATGTCTAAGATCACCTAGTCAATAGAAGAAAAACACCCTCACTGGATGACAATTAAAATAAAAAGCCTTTTCCCCCCTGAAAAACTTCCATGAAAGCACAGATGCAACCAGAATCAATTCTTTCTCTTGCAACCAATTTGTTCATTTTAAAGAGTAGGTTAATCGACAAAGCTGATGAAAGCGGTTAAAGAGATAGTAACACAGAACTCGTGACCACTGGCGATGTAAGTATTTCACTTAAGTATAAGAAAAAATGTATCTGTTTATATGTAAATTTACGCTAACTCTTGTTAGTGACTATTCAGTTCATTGATCTTTGCAAAAGAATCTAACCCACTTTATTCCTAATTTATTTCTTGAGCACCAATGCTCTGACCAAATTTACCTGGGTCACCTCATTGATTATACTGTATTTTATGCAAGATCTGTCAAAGCATGGCAACAATCTGATGCAAACATAGTTGGTAAAATAGAATAAAACACTTGGTAATATAGTACTATATACTACAATATATAATTTATTCAGCACCAATGGTTGGACACTGCTGGTCAGAATGTTATTGATTGCTCATTTATTTGAACTATTTCAAATTCGTTCACATGAATCATATCTCGGCAAATCCATCTCTTGAAATGGAACATGTGAACATACCTGTGTGTAATCCTGAAGCACCTTCGAAAGGTTGTTGCCCTCTCCTTGTCTGTAATAGCTTTTCAACTTCTCCAGGATGGAAGATGCATTCTGTAAATAGTCATCATCTGGGAGGGGAGGGACAGGGGGGCGCCAGTTAAAAAAAATAAAATCAATGCTTAAATAAACTACAGTGTACAGATCAAATGCTTAAATAGATACGTTACAAAAAAAAAACCCCTGAAGGATAACTGCCCAAATGACTGTCATTGAACCAGAAGGGACACCATAACAAAGAGACATGAAAGTATTAACATTTCTGAGTTTCTGATCATGCTGAAAACGTACGACGACCATGTGGCATTTAACACAGAACGTCGGCGTTTGTTGAGCAGCCACCTAACTAACCTGGAACATTTGTGACGCCGGATATTTGCGAGATGTTTTGCTAGCTTAACGTTAGCCAACCTCTGGCTAAACCAGCGATAGGTTGGAATGGTCAGATGATTAAAACGTCCGTGGCCGAGCGGCCGAGACTCGGGCGCAGCGGCGGGGGGGGAGCGGCGCATGTCAACGTCGAGGGTTTAATGTTGGCGGCCGCAGAGGCCACGTTCGGCCGGACGGCGGCTGTTGTTGTTGTGGTGGTAGCAGCCCGCTCACTTAGCACGCTAGCTCAGTTAGCCGCCGGGACAACTGGAAAATAACCGGCGCGCGTGCACAAACCGCCCGAAACGTCCACGCGCGCTAACGGCAAACTGGCGACGGAAAAAACAACAACAACAACAATAAGAAAAAACAACCCCAAACGGGTACCTTGCTTCTCGGCTCTGAGGCCAGAACATTTGATGTCTAACTCGAATATCCTTCTCTCCAACTCGAAACCTTGTCGCCTGCACTCGTCGGCCATGACTGAAGGGAGCCGTCACGTGAGCGCGACATCACCCACGTGCGCGCGGGATGTCAACACGTCATTGCCGGTGTTTACTCCCCGACGATGTGAACCGATCTCATCCATATTCACATCCACACCCCCCACCGCGTTTATATCGCTCTAAACTCAGCATTGCGTGTTTTATTGTACGAATGAGGTGGTGGAAAGGGGGGGTCGGTTAAGGCGTAATCTCTCTCGCGCTCTTGGCGTCAGCCAATGACTTCACGGGACCCTCCCCTGTGACACGTGGGCAGCCTCTGACGTAGCGCGTGTGATCGCGGCCCCCGACGGTCCTCGCACCCCGCGCCGCACCCCCCCCACCTCCACTCTGAAACATGGCGGCCCTCGGAGCGCTGAGCAGGGCGGCCGCCTCCGTCTCCAGGAGCCTGTCGGGCCGCGGCCGGACCCGCCTCCACCTCGCTGACCTCCAGGGGAGCAAGGTCGGTACGCGAAACCCTCCCCGGTGAACCCGCCGGCTTATCAGCCACTAACAGCGACGGGACGAGCGATCGTGGAAGGTCATGGGGGGAGGGTTAAAGCCCCTCCAGCACCTTTTGTTTTGAGGTTAACACAACCGCAAAGTTAACAGATGCTTTTTGCATTTATAGGTTCGTTTCTATATAAAACTGCTGGTCGAACTCGACAAAAGCCAGCATATTTGCTCATTCGGTGTGCTTATCACTTTCTGCAATGTCAGTGACATCTTGCATCGGAACCAATTACTTTTGAAGTTATTGATAATATGTAGGATTTGATATACAGTTTTTTTTTCAGTATTACAAGAAGTGTTGGGTCATAGATGCAGTAAAATAAGTCCTGACTCTACCTCAGAGTTGCATAAAAGTGTAAGTATAAGTGAAAGCAGGCTGTGCGCATGAGGGCAGGATGGGTTTTAAACATGGTGACCTGTCCAGCCGTGCTGTGTTTATGAAAGAAGTGTTCGTGCTGACCCATGGATTGTCGATAATATCTTTGGAAATCACCAAATGAATACAATGCACTTGAAAAAAAAACAAAAAATATACAGCTTAATGAACAGGGTTTTGGAGTCTGCTGGGTTGGAGCGTGTTTGTCTTGCCCTTTTTTGCGGGGCACGTTCAACGGTTTGCTAATTTTCTGTCACCGGTTACTGAATAATCTGGACCGGCAGTACTGAGCAAATGGGATAGGTGTCCTCAGGCACATGGGCAGTTGATCAAGCATATATATGCATATTGTGTTTTCCTCCTGTGACTGTAGTCTTTGATGGAGAAAATGGTTTTATTTTCAATCTGCTTTTAACAGACCTGCGCTTGTTACTTCTCCACTTCGAACCAGAGAAGCTCACAGTTCTTCTCGGACCCTTTTGAGGCAGTCAAAGATATCCCAAATGGAGCCACAGTCCTAGTTGGAGGTGAGATCCCGCTTTTAAAGAGTCAATCCTAATGTCTTGTTGGGAAACTGCATGGAAATATATGTGGAGTGTGCAGCAGAGTGAGTTTGATCTGAGTGTAACTCTGTGGCTGATCAGATTCCTCTGCTTTTATTTATAGTTGTGAGTGACACACTGGAAAATATTTAGCAATGTGCCAAGAAAATCCTCCCACTATGTCATATTAAACATTAACTTTACATGTTAATAAACTTTTCCCTTGAGACTGCCATTGGACGGATGCATTGTTGTTGGCAACATGGGGTGGATATTTTAGAAACAGCTCTAAAGTTGCATTGTATTGATTTTTCAATGTTTGTTTGGTGAATTACATTGTTTCCATAGAGTATTACATGTTTATTACTACCCAGGTTTTGGACTGTGCGGTATTCCAGAGAATCTTATCAACAGCTTGTTAAAAACTGGTGTGAAGGATCTCACTGCAGTCAGTAACAATGCAGGGTAAGTGTGTGTGTGTGTGCGCATGTGTGTGCGTGTGTGTGTTTATACTGTACATGCACGCTCTGGACCGGGGTAGGGACCTGTATCTTTATCCGTGCCGTTTATTCCACGGTGGTGGAGCTTTCTGTGCCTGAAACAGAAACACGATGCTCATGTATTTAGTTGCATGCAAAAATGTCCCTTTTGTGAAATATCGAGGACACTTGTTGTACAAATTGTTTTAGTATGTTCAGCGTCATCACATTGTTAAACTATACTTGCATTGATGACCGCACCTTTAACTTGCAGACGGCTTTGATATTATAGTGTAATAAGAGTCATTCAACTAGGTTCACATTTCCAGGTTATGTGGAAAAAGGGCAGCACACCTGTAAATGGATAGAACATATTATCAGTGTTTGGAAAGACTTTATCAATCAAATTATTACTCTAATAACTGTGTAGACATTTTGGAGGAGTGGTTCATATTATCTTTATAAACCACCTCATGTCCTGAGCCGTAAATTGCATCCAACATGGAGGTGGCTTCTGAATGTTGAACACGGACGAGTTCAAAGTTTGGATACGAGCTAAAAGCCTCCGGACACTGTTGCATTGTGGGTAATGTCAACAGGGACACATGGCAAATCCACTGAAATCTTTTCTTTCTGTAATATTTGATGAGAGGTGCTACATGAGCCAATAGCACTCAGTTATGTCACTATGAAAAGTAATTTGTTTTGAAGCTGCTCTGTTAAGTGAGCGTTTAGTGTGACGCTTTGAAAGCTTCCAGCTGCTCACTTCTTTGTAGTGTCTCTGATAGGAGTGTTATGTAATAAAACACTCGGAAAATGAACAAACTAAACTCTTAACACTTGAGTCTTTATTTCATTCGAGACCAAAAAAAAAAAAAAACCTTCCAGAAATATAATTTCCTCTTTCTGCGATCACTCAGAGCAGTTGAATATTCAGTCAAATTCTCTGTATTTCGCCTCTTTTGTTGCAGTAAGGTTTGTTTGTAGGCACTTACCAGAGCAAGAATGTTGATCTTCTGTAAGTGCGCAGCAGATCTTTACCCAGTGTCCTCTGCGTTTGTTTACTTCAGAGTGGATGACTTCGGCCTCGGCCTGCTGCTCCAGACTAAGCAGATAAAGAGGATGGTCTCGTCATACGTCGGGGAGAACGCCGAGTTCGAGCGGCAGTACCTGGCCGGGGAGCTGGAAGTGGAGCTGACACCACAGGTGAGTCAGAGGTTCACAAACACCTCCACGGGCTCGACCAGTCAAAACACCCAGAGCCATACTGTGATCTGAATCAGTCATCACCTGGTTTGGAAAACACATATTGCATGTTGGGATTGCAGATGAGATTGTCAGGGAGAAAGAAAAGGGTTTGTAAAGAAAACAAAGTCAATGTAAATGTCAGCTGTAGTTGTCCCTGCAGCAGTGTAGATTACAACAGGCTCTCAAGACCAGGAAAGGTCTTTGCTAACAGCTGCAAACAGAAAAGGCGTCACACCAGCAGCCCTGATATCCGTCGTGCACACACAGGCCACTGTCCACTTAGAGTTTTAATCATTTAATGATTTTGGACTGCCTCTGATCGCAGCTGCAGTGTGCTTTAATACACTGAAAATTATCATTGGAATCCGCTGCCTCATTTCCAACAGGGTACTCTAGCGGAGAGGATCAGGGCCGGTGGTGCCGGAGTTCCAGCCTTCTTTACAGCCACTGGCTACGGAACACTGATCCAGGAAGGAGGCTCTCCTATTAAGTACAACAAGGATGGCAGCATCGCTATCGCCAGTGAGAAGAGAGAGGTGAGGCGGGGGGGGTGGGGGTTATCGGCGTGGGTGGGAGCTGACTGCGTCAATAGTTTTCTTCACATGGCTGACTTTTTTTATCCTTCCATTTAGAACACACGTCAGAAAAGGCAGAATTCGGTGACTCGCATCTAATGTCTGTTTTAAATCTGATGTATCTGAACAGGTAAGGGAGTTCAATGGCCGACACTACATCATGGAAAAAGCCATTACTGGAGACTTTGCATTGATCAAGGCCTGGAAAGCTGACAAGGCTGGGAACATTGTTTTCAGGTAAGGTTAAGGAGGGCTGCAGGTTTGGATCACGCAGAAATAAATGATGAGTGCACAGTGTTCCTACTCTGTTGTGCAGAATCATTTGGAACGGTGCAATTTAATTGTTTGTTTTTTGAAAAAAATACTGTAATTGAATTCTACTTTTGTGGTTGAATGTCATTTGCATCAATTATTTAGGAAACTCATCCAAAAATATAATTTGCACTTGGAACACAGTAGGCGAGTGCAACTCAGCCCGTCTGTGTTTGCTCAACAGCCTGCAGATCCTGCAACGTGATGACATTGACATCGCTTGCGGGTAGCCTTTGAAACACTCCATTACCAAACCAAACACGACTTTGTGTTTGTCAGCACACAGTCATTAAGACATTTCAACGGACTTATTTAGGTTCATCTACATCCATAGTACAAATGCATGTCTCTTCAGGAAGGTCATTCCCAGCAAACTGTTGGCGTTGATGTGTTGAAGTCCGGCCACAAGAGAGCAGTGTCAGCCACTGAACTGGCTGCCTCAACGCGTCTTCCATTGTGCACTCTGTACGAACGCTTATACACTAATATTTCTTAAAACAGGTTTTTATTTGTTTTGTCTGTCATCATTTCTTTCTTTCAGAAAGACAGCCAGAAACTTTAACCAGCCCATGTGCAAGGCAGCAAAGATCACCGTTGTCGAGGTACCACCTTTAGGATTCATTCGCTCTAACCTGGTTTCCTGCCCGCTTCAGCCGCACTGATTCACACTTATGGAGTTCTTATTCTTAAGGCTGCACTTGATGCCTTTGAAGTGGTTTTCCCACCTTCAGTTGAACAAATCATATTACGTGTAGCCATATGACAAGTGTGACAAGTAGTGCTTTAATGCTAATCTGGGATAATTGATGATTATATTGAAACTAAACTCTGATCATAACCTCTCAAATGTCATATGCCAAAACCAAGTCAAATCTGTTCTGAAGAAGAAACAATTTCTGTATTTTAAACATCACTGTTTGTTCTTCGGGTAGCAGTATTTATGTGGATTCCTCAACAAAACCTTCTCTTCTTACTTGGGCTTAATTCATGTTGGATCTGTTGACTTGTGAGTTGGCTCTTGTCAACACAAGCTCTAGGGCTCTACTGATGCGAAGGTTGTCGGTTCTATTCTACTTTGGCCTTCATATCAACATGGTCCTGATATTTCCCCTGATGAGCATGTGGCATCCCTTGAGTTGATACCCGCCACCAGCGAATGCAGATTTGCAATGTAATGCATTGAGTGGTTAAAGATGACTAGAAAAGTTCAATATAAATACAGTGGATGTGAAAAATAAGGATCATCAGAACATAATCTTAGGACAAAGTATATGCCTATGTCTGCGATGCTTGAGGTTGTGCTTTTCTGTTTCCTTTCAAGCTTAGTCCAAGTGTTAACTATCACGATGTTTGACTAAAGCCCTTTCTTGTTTTATTTATGAACCAGACTCTCCCTCTAAAAATGCATATTCCTCCTCTGGCATCAACCTTTAAATTAGAGCGTGTGAAAGTCTGATTAATTCCCAGCGTGCATCTCCAACTCCTGAACACACAAATGGCTTCCCACCTCCAGTATAAACAAAGGGTCGATTCAGAGGACGGCCGGGGAAAAAACTGCGAAAACCTTCAAGCAATGACTGACTGGAATGTTTCATTATCTGGAAAGTTACCAGTTATTCCATGGTCACCATGACAGATCTCGAGTACGTAGACGATTGAAAAGGCCTAAAATATGGGGGAAATTAATATTCTCTTAGTGGAACTCTTGTGGGCCGTGATGGTGCATTGATTACTAAGTTGTTTTTTTTTTGTTCAGTTGTACATAGCATCTGTATTAATGGACCAATGCCTGATGCACCAATATACCATCACATGTAACCACGGTAACAGCCTGAAGATAATGATATCTCAATCAGTCCTGCAGGTCTAATGAGTATTTTTACTTTACTAGCGCCGATGCTACTGGGGATTATGTGTGCATATGACAGGTGTGAGCAGTGATGCAGCGAGTGACATATCAATAATAACACACCTCTGCTCAGGGAGCAGTATCATGACGTGCCAGCGTAATTGGATTATTTCATATTAATCTGTCTGCGCCCAGAACAGGCAGCTTTAGCGAGTTGACGGGATGAAGCACGGTCTCAAAAAGCACATATCCAAAATTTCCACATGTGTTTGCAGGATGGGTTTGATGCTTTTTTTTTTTTTTTTACCCCCCGTCTCGCATATGGCAAAGTGGAAGAGAGCAAAAATGATTTGACAAGTGGAAAGGCAAAATTATATCCAACAACATCACAAGCTTCCAGGATGCGTACGACACACTTCATTTAACAAGGCCTGTGAGAAAGCTAGAAACACAAATAGCCCGAAAAGGCTTGTGGATGCACAAAAACACCCTTTTTATATTCATTTAACAGTGTGTAATGCAGCTTTTTTGCATTTTTATTAATATTCCCATTATGGCATGTGTCACTTACTTAAATCCTTCCTTGTTCATCTCATTTTAGCTTTTAAAACACCAGTCGGGGGATTTGTCAGATTGGGGCCAACATTTTTTATGGCGCTTGTTGAATGCTGCACAGGCAACAAAGGAGCAATATCGACGACAAGCCTGGTTATTGGTGACAATAAAACAGCACACACCAGTAACAGACGCCCATTAAGCAGCTTTTTATCTCTTCAATTACTTTCTCCCTGAAAACAATTTATCTTGGAGCTTCGGTGCGTGTTCAGTCATAAATCTGGTGATATAGAGTCAATATTGGCCCTTTTGTCTTCCTGACCTGGCTTGAGACTGAGAGCCGACGGACAGAGACGGAAGGTCTTTGCTGAAGAGTTCGGGCCAGCCTGCGCTGAGCTAACTACTCTTTCCCTGTAGATTATCTGAAGCCACAAACAGTCGAGCTTAAGGCTCAACAGTTAATAATCAATTTGCTTGAAAAAAGTTTTTTTTTCTTTTTTAAAATCAACATTCAGTGGCATTTCATGAATAACTAGAAAGCACTTGGAGAGCGCAGACCTCCGCCAAGTTTATATAAATTGCAACGAAATCCGTCTTCTGGATCAGATCCAGATCAGCCTTTGGAATATGATAGAGGATCCCATTGTCCATCCTTGATTCAAATTTCATGGGGTTTGGTCAATAATTAACCGAGATATTGAGAAACAACATTTTTGGTCCCATTTACTACAATGTTAACGAAAATTTCAAAGTGATCCAGAATCCAGGGTTTATTCTGGATCACCCCCAAAATGAAATCAGTTCTTCCTTTTCACATTTCCAACAAATCCTGAAAATGTCATCAAAATCGGTAGATAACTTTTTGAGTTATGTTGCTGACAGAAAGACAGACAGACAAACGCGGGCAAAAACATAACCTCCTTGGTGGAGGTAATTAAAGCAAAAAATGTAGTATAGCATTTTATTTCATATAGAATACTCTGAGGTCTTCTATATTCAACATGAAAAATGGAGAAAGATAGCCTCCCATCTCAACACCCATGCTTGTTATCTGTACATTACCATCCTTGATGGCTCCTGCAGCCTTTTCTATTGTGTCATCACTCCACCATAGTGGTTTGCCCCAGACAAGAGCATCAAGAGTGTGGACACTAAAACACAAGAGCACACTGTACCTGCAGGATTTCTGATTTTACAGATTTAAATGATCTTATCGCCTCCTGACACCAGGACGAGATGACATTTTCTATCACCAGTAGATCCCGCTCTCACAAAAGACTCCACATATGCTAAACCACATGGATTAGTGTTGGGCCTTTCCATTAATCATCACGACGGGTCAACTTGGGCACAAAACGTGTCTTTATTTTTAAATCTCCACCCAGGAGCCGCACCGTCGTCCGAGTGCCGCGGAGGGCGGGGAAGGGCGCAGGAGCATGAGATGACACGAAAGCACTTTGAAAATTACCAGATCATCACCAGTTCCTGCCATGGTTGCTAGGCAACCGAAGCCTGCTATTCAGCTGTTGAACCTTCAGGGGTATTCAACTGGTGCGGTTATTCCCTTATCGCTGGTCTAGTGAAAGGCACCGGTGCATTGTGGGATACAATACACCTAAGGCTTAATCTAAGCAGCGGCTTTTGTCGTGAGACGATCAGTCAAAGTCAGCGACTTTGTTCTCTTCCCGTGGAAATGCCACGTAGCGGTGTGGGTGTTGTGCAAACCGACGGGCAGCCACGCATGCATGATTGAATCTCCGGATGCACGCGTGAGTGTGTCAAGGTTTAATTGATTAGATTCCACAGTGCATTTATTCAAACCCTCATGATTATTTATCGCTGATGCCTTGTTTTGACAAGGAAATATAGGTATTATCATGACCGATTAAGTCTTTTTTGCACTATCACAGATGCCTTGTTGGCCTGCGACAGTGTGCGGAAATTTGATTACCATCTTGATTAACTATTATTCAAGCTGATGTCCGCAATTAATTACGACTCCACTGCTTCAGCAGTCACATTTGGATTGGCTTCCGTATTCCCACTGTGTTTCATTAGTGACCTGTAATTTAAATTCTAGAAGGAGAAATCCCCAAAACTGTTTTATACATCTAAATTTTGTCTTAGTTTGCAACTGGTGTAAAACTACTATTAAAAAAAAAAGCTCACGCTGCAGTAATGTGGATCTAACAATACAAAATAAACCATATAATCAAGACTGATAGCATTAAATATTAGATTGTATAACTTAACTATTTACAATATAATCTCTCTGCAATGGTAAAATATTTGTGTTACCAAATGTGATACAGCACAGTATTCTAAACACCTCCAGGAAATCTACCCAGCTGGGATATGCAACCTTGGTGCAGAATAACTACTTTGTTGCTTAGAAGGATGTATTGTAGCCTTGACAGCAGCACACGTGACCAGGAAGAAACGTGTGAATTATCCACTGAGCATTTGACAGTGAAATAACTCATTTCAATAAAATAACTACTTAATCTGAATATGGGCAGTGGTGCAAAACCTACCACCCAGAACAGGCATTTTAGGTTCAACAGAGATTCTACGTTGCTCATACTTATGTGTGTACAATATTGTGTGTCCATGATGGTGGAAAACACATATTTTATGAAGGTATTCAAGTAAATCTAGTCAGTCTGCCTTTTCAGTAAGACATATTTCTCCTCATATCTTAGAGCTAATCAGACTATGTTTTTAATTAGTTGCTGGCATGTTATAGATTGCATTTTATATCAGCATATCCCTGCTTATGGTGCAGAAACAGTTTTAAAGATAGGAAATTGTGGAGATATCTTCTGGTGAATTGCGCCAGTACACTGAAGCATTTCAGTTTTACATTGTATAAACAGAAAGAGAACATAGAAAAGAGCAGATTTATTTAACATATGCATGAGTGTTTGGCAAATTTACATGCTAAATACTGACTTCAAGGTCAACATACACCAATAGCTGTGTATCATCTGTGCACACCCATGAACAGATTT
Source organism: Lagocephalus sceleratus (assembly GCA_911728415.1). Lineage (NCBI taxonomy): Eukaryota > Metazoa > Chordata > Actinopteri > Tetraodontiformes > Tetraodontidae > Lagocephalus > Lagocephalus sceleratus. The sequence goes on along the minus strand of CAJVRN010000237.1, from coordinate 6,708,953 downwards.
CTGTGTTCACCTTTGCAAGGTAAACATTGCACAGCACTGTAGGTGCCATTTGAAAAAGTGTATTTTTAGTCCCCGTAACACCGTCCAGGTTTGCATTGGCTCGCACTCCCTCCCGTTTTCTGGATATGATAAAGGATAAAGGCTGTCACAGGCAAAGGCAGGCTTTCACTGAGCGAGAACAGATTGCTCACCCTGTCAGTATTCTGGGTTAGAAGATAGAGCCGCAGCTCAGCACCGAAAGTGGCAGCAGAGCTCGGCCAAGTGGCCAAATACACAATCCCGCATGCGCGCACACATGTACATACACACACATTGGGAGGAAAATGGAATGGCTAAAAATATGCAGGGTAATGACAGTGTGGTGTCGCTGTCATCCTCATGCTTTGACACTTGTAGCCATGGTATCTCTTTTGCACATGCAACATGTGCAAAAAAAACATAGTTGAAAGACTTTAAGACAAAACATTTTCAAGATAAACATCATCTTCGTTTTCCAAAACAGAAACACATCCAAGTGTTGTATTAAAATTTACCCACAAATCACATGAGCGCGAGTGTGAGGTGTTAAAATCCGTGGTCACATTAGACCTCTCAGCAACAAAGCAACAATATCACACATTGTGAGGATCACCCTCCTTTTCTTCTTGTCTTTGCAAGCAAGGAAGCAATAAACAAAACAGCCCCTAGGAGCTTTTGACTTATCGACTTATTTGACTTATTAACATACTGTTTTCACCTGCAGTGGGCAGATCCGCCAAGGGTGTGTTTGTGAGCACGCATTCGAATTAAAAATATGATGACCTCAATATGGCCAGATAACCTGCATGGATGGGTAGAGTCAGCTAAAATGAACAGCTTTCATTAGAGAGCATTCAATCAGTCTGTACAGTCAACATAGTCAACATTATTTAATATTCCAAAGCACACCGTTGTTTTCATATCCATAATGTGGTCAGGTGTAGGACCTTGAGTGTCTTTGGATGAGCAATCAAAAGCAATACAAAGATGTTCCACTTTGACAGGAACACATTTAACAAAGCTCGCAGTCTGAAACAGCACAATCTCTGCATGTCCTGTCCCTAGATGGCACTTTGATTCCTTCTATTCTCCTGCCTGCTCGCTTCTTCTCGTCTTTTCCTCATATATCTGTCCATTTGCTTGTGTGTCTGTTTTATTTAATTTATGCTTTATTCTTTTAATACTGCCTTGCTCCCCATTCTGTTTGAGCTGCATCTGAGCGCCACTGCAGCTGGAACACATCACCTGGATGAAAGGAACAGAGGATTTTTTAATGTGGGAGGACCATTTAAATTGCATGAGCTGGTTATTGTGCTCTGACTTTGCTTTAGAAGGCTAATTGAAAATTGAGTTGAATAAATGGTGTGGACAAATAGATATGGGGGGAAAGAGGTGTGAGCTGCTCCTTTTGTTTTTATTCTGGACTTGGACTGGAGCATTATTTAATACCTCAGACAACATTTGCGTGTCGAGGATGGAAACTCGTTAAAAATGCCTCTGAGGCTCGTTTGCAGTTTGTTTCCGCTGTACCTCCAGCCTCTCCGTTTTATGACTCCAGCTTTTCTATAATATGATGAGCCTAGTCCTGTTTGATGAGGATGTCTGTGGAAATTATCATTCTCACAAAAGACAGATCAAGCCCTCCAGAGAAAGATGTGGGCGGATGTGTGGGACTGCTCTATCAGTCCTGTTGTACTGCCAATCTCATCTTCTATGGTCTTGTTTTCACTGTGGGGCATCGCAGACTTGCCATAACCTGACTGAGAGAACCAGAAAAAGAATCTAAAATCACTTTATGGTCCTGAGTGGCCCTCACTCGCTGCAGACCAAAGCCTGTGTATCCATGACAACACCAAGATGGGATTCACTCCCCGCCATTGACTCTTCTCAGTCAGCGCTGAGTGCTGAGGCAGGAACTGGAGATATGGAGAGATTCAATTTAATTTGCTGCTAAGGCTGCTTGCCCTCATTGTAAATGGAATAAATAGGTTACACTTTGACCCACGCCACACTGAATGGCAATCCTCATGCTCAATCGGGGCCTTTTTGTCTTAAGTGTTGTGTCATTTCAAGTAAAACACTCTGGGTTTCATTTTTCTGTCTGGTAAAAGGAAAGAGAACTCTGTGATCTTATTAATCACGCCTGCTATTTAATATCTTGTCTTTCTGTGAGTATGAGGAAAAAAGGTAGCCAGCAAGAGCTGGTAGAGCCCACACATTCCAGGTGTTCAGAATGGAGGCTGTAAGTTGGCTTCATACCGATCCCTCGCTACCTAAGGAGAGACCAGGTGCATTTTTTCTCAGATTTCTATCCCAGTCATGTTGACCCTCTCTGCATGGATCAATAGCCTGTTTCACCTGTGCCACGCTAGTCGACGGAAATAAACTTTCTGGATGTTACATATGCCACTTCCCCTGCTAATAGAAAATTCCGTTTGCTTCTCCCAAAGGACAGAAACCTGTAATTTTGTTGGGGGGAGTTATAATGTAGGTTTGCGAGGAGAGTGGCTCAATGCGGCTCTGCTTCAACCGAGGTCTTTCAGCACCGACACACACACACACACCCAACACACGCTAATTTCCATCACCTTTGATCAGGCTTCAAGCTGTGTTCTCTGTAGTTCGTGTGTCATCAATTGGCGCTTTTGTGGTTTCAGACAGGCTGGCTCTGGCTGTAAAAAAATAAAAAAAAAAAAAAAAACCTTTTAGTTATCTATAAGAAATGTTCCTGCAACCATCACAAATGTTGAACCTGTCCCTCTGTGGAGACTTAAATGTAATTTTTTTTAAGCTGCAGAAGTCTAGTTTGGAGAAGAAATTTACTATGTGCAAACTGCAGTAATATCTAGCACTTAGCCAGCAGAAGGACGAAAAGAAAAGAAGAAATCTTGTCGGTTTGTGTGTTGAATTTCACCGCTGCGTCGGCAGAGGTTATTTTCTGGCAGCATAGTTTCATCAATGCGCGCTGTTATCTGCGCCCTAATCTGAAGGGTAGTCAGACATGTTACAGGTGAAGGTGGAGCTCATCATTCTCCATCTCCGCGTAGGTGGAGGAGGTGGTGGACATCGGGACTTTCGCTGCAGAGGATATCCACATACCCAGTGTCTATGTTAACAGAATCGTCAAGGGAGGCAGCTATGAGAAAAGGATCGAGGTAAAAAAAAAGAAATCAAGTCAAAGTTGCATTGCACATTGTATATACATTTCTACTCATGGTGAGTTTTGATGGGGATTCGTTTAAATTCTGTGCAAATATGTCCCTTCCCTTATTTCCTGTTTCCACTCGTTATTTACTGTGTCTCTCCGTGCTTCCAGAAACGAACGGTGAAGAAAAGCCAGCAGACACAGCCAAAACCGAAAAAGGACTCAGACATTGTTCGGGAAAGGATCATTCGCCGGGCTGCTCTAGAATTCCAGGATGGGATGTATGGTATCCTTCTACAGAAAATCAAGCACTCAATCTATAAATCGATGTAATCTTTTCCCCCAATTACCAAACCAGGTCAAGAAAAACAAGACAATGACAGATCTGCGTTGTCTTATTCTTCATTTCCACATATGAATAATAGCATTTGGATAAGTTGATTTCGGGGACAGATTATGCAAATTCTTTATTTCTTCAGTGTTTCACATTTGCATGTTACAGTTGCAGCATTTGTCTTCTGTGCAGCCTCATTTTTTACAGCGCACCGTCTGCGATTAACCACAGGTTTTCGATTTACATCCCCTCGGTTAATCAGGATAGTATTAATTATTGCAGTGTACTTTCCGTTGTAAGAGCATTCAGCTGAGTGCTGTTCTTTACTGCTCTTTATCCTCTAGCTGGTTTCCATTTCAATTTTGTTACCATCTTTAACCCGGTCGATCAGCCAACCTCGGAATTGGAATCCCCATGTTGGCCAGCAACTTTATCAAACCAGATATCACCGTCCACCTCCAAAGTGAAAATGGAATTTTGGGACTGGTAAGACGCATGCTTGTGGCCCCTCCCCCTCGAGGCTTTGGGCTTTTGAATTTCAACTCAATTCAACTATAACCTTTGTATTTTCTGACTGTCGTTGATGCTGCATTAAACAGATTTACATAGAACTGCAGTACAAAGAGTAGCTGCTGACTTCATTTGAAAATGCACTCCGCTTGTTATTTAGGACCCAATGCCTGCCTGATGCTTCATTTCAGCTCTCATTCTCCTCATTACGACTTGGGTGTAGACAAAAGCTGCGGTTGCTTCAACTTTTTGTTTTGTTTCACAGCGGAAAGTCTTCATGCCAAAACCCTCTTTGAATTAAACATGTCATAATTTCTACCCTCCTCTGCAGTCAAAATGTTTGCTTCTCTTTTGAATGCAGAGGAAACTCAACGTCTCATCAGGAAAATGCGACGGCGTCTCAGCCTCCCATTGTGAGATGGCTGCTCAAGGCCGGGTGCACTACAAATTTGACTGTCTGTTGTTCGTTTAGGGCCCGTACCCCACCGAGGATGCCGTGGATGCAGATCTGATCAATGCTGGTGAGAACTGTCTACATACAGATCTTCAATTGAATAAATGACCTTCTAAATTCTGCAAGGTCGTGCTATCTTTACAGCAATAATACGGCGCTTGATGAAGGTTTATCGGTGTATATCACATTCGTTTCCTTGCGATGATGAGTACAATTGTAATTTATCAATAAAATCAATCACTGTAGGGAAGGAGACTGTGACTGTGCTGCCTGGAGCCGCATATTTCTCCAGCGATGATTCATTTGCCATGATTCGAGGGTAAGGCCTTTGTTTATGAGATTTGGTGTCTGACTTACTGACTCAAGTTAAACATACCTAAATGTACCTATACGCTCATGGTCTCCTCCGTTGCGCACGGCTACCCCCATTCACCGTAGGGTTGCTGCAGACAGACTGTGCTGAGCCAGCTGTGAGTTCAGGTTAACCACAGGATAGCTCTTATTGGAGCGCGTGTGGATATTAACAAATGCCTTCAATCACCAGCATAAGACGTCAGCTTTTGCCAATATTCTCGAGGTCCCCGGTCCGTATCGATTCCCCAGCTGTCTGAGATCACCCACCCGCACTCCCTACACCGTCAGGTCTATTTGTCCACCCAGTGGAAATTCAATATTGCTTGTGAATAGTTTTGTCCAGTCACACCAGTGGGGACCAAATGGAAACAGACCGTGTCTGTATGTCTGTTTCTGCCTTTTGTCCAGCAAACACAGTTAAAAGTTTAAAACCGCTGTGAAATAAGAGCACAGCATATGGGTGATTGTGAGTCATGTTCCCTCAAATCCCACACCAGCTGTGATTTCATTGTTAAATTCCTCTTATTTATTGCGTGCATGTGTCTCCTTGCACCTGCTACCCATTGCTACATCTACTGATGGAGACCGTGATTTTTTCAGGGGCTTTTAGATACTCGTGCCGGCTGCGCTAGCATATGCACGGGGTATTTCCTGGTTTATTTTGCGCCAACATTTTAATGGCGAGTGCCTTGTTTCAGACTTTTAACCTTGCAAGACAAACAGAAAAAAAGGATGAATGATTGAGGAGAAAAGGTTGCACTGACTTCAGTACACCATATCATACATATCATATCATATTATACATCACATTATAGGGAAAGCCGCATCTATTAGTGTGACATTTCTTTTGTAAACAACAACACTCCTGTTATCTGTTTTCTTTTTTTTTTCTGGGTTGATATGTCATCTTTCTTTTTTTTTTTTTTTTTGCCAGAGGTCACATCAACTTGACAATGCTGGGGGCAATGCAGGTGTCAAAATATGGAGACTTGGCCAACTGGATGATCCCAGTAAGTTGTTTTCTTTCCAGTTATGGCACATATGTTCGTATCAAAGTACAAACTTGGACATGGCCAAGTGTGGATGTTCTCTGCGGCAGTGTCGGCTAATATGTTGTGATACATTCAAATTGTATGGTTGGATTTCTGATCAACTTCGCAGACACGCACACACACACACAAAGTGATGCCACCACCATGACATCCATATGAGCAGATCAGGCAATAAGAACTGTTTATGCATCCAATAATGTCACGGGTAGAGTCCCTGCAACTGTCTCATCAGGTCAATTGGTTTCAAGACCAGACTGGCCTGAGTCCTCTTTAGTGATTACTAAGGTCAAGAACCCATTAAAAGCCTGTTTGCCACGTGGGAGGGAACATTCAGAATGCCCCCTGGCAACAGTGTTTTCTGCTTGACTGAAGTCCACAAGGTTGTTCCATATTAAGGACTCATCCCCTTGGAGCACAGGGAAGATTGAAGATGCCCTGGCTGTTTAAAATTAAAAGGAGAATAATACAGAAACAGATGCATGGTCCTTATTGCCTTCTTTTCTAAGTAATATTTCTGAGATATAGTCACCACCATCTCCATTATTATTTACTCTCAAAAGTGGTTGCAAAGCGCGAAATTGGAAATGTACGTAGGAGTCGAGGACGCGGTAATCTCAATGTGATTATGTCGATTTTAAGCGCTTTTAATATGCAAAATGCAGATAAAGAATTTTCCTGCTGAGGGCTCAGGAATGCCCTCACATCTCCACTCAGGCAGAAATCTGTAAAAACAATAGGTGGAGAGAAAGGCATAATAGAATAACGGGTGGCATTTTGGATTTAACGTGCCGTTTTATCAGTTTGCTGCTGGAGCTTTATCGTGCTGGCCTAATCACATGGGTCTTTCACACAGCACCTCACAGATGATGCAGACGCTGATATTTGTGTCACACAGCACACGTCTTTATGCACATCTTGACTTTCACCGAGCAATTTTGGGTTCAGCGATCAGCAAATTTAACACAATTTACATAGTAATATTTTGTAGCGTTCACGGAGCTGTATAAATCCCATAAACCCGAGGGGACTCGATGTGTATTGTCGGTGAAAAAGACCGGATTTACTTAAAGTGCAGTGAAAATTATGTCAGATGTCAAAATCCATTTTTACATTAATATTTGTCAAGCTGAGAGCTGAAAATGTGCAACCTCTGAAATGCTCAGTAAAACTATAACAATGCTCCGGCAGCTGGATCTGTTAGTAACTCAAGTGCTTGTGTCAGGCCTTAATGACAGTTTTAATGAAAGAGCTGCTTAAGAGCAAAATGACTTTTGACTCACTTCCCCTTACTTTCCCTTGCTTATAAACTGATTAAACTGGATTTTCAGTTTGCTATAAGATAAAGCCAAGCTGTATTTCATCTAATTATCTTTAAACGTAAAGTGATTTGCATGCCTGTGACTGCGGAGGTGGTCAGCTGGTTATTTTAGGCAGTGTAAGTGACCTAAGGACCATTAGGTTTGACAAAAGCAGATGCATTTGAAACCTTAGCTAATGGATCAGTTATGTATATTTAGCCTACTCTGTCCATATAAAACACCATCTCCATCCATCCAATTTCTCCCACTTTTCTGGAGTCAGGTCATGGGGTATTACCCCAAGTAGAAATCCCCAGACTTCCCTCTCCTCAGCCACTTCCCCCAGCTCTACTGGGGGAGTCTTGAGGAGCTCCCAGGCCGGCTGGGACACACAGTCCTTAAAGCATTGCCCTTGGTCTTCCCCGGAGCCTCCTTCCAATGGGACCTGCCTAGAAATCCTCACAAGTGAGGCATCTTAATCAAATGCCCGAGCGACCTCATCTGGCTCCTCTCCATGTGAAGGAGCAGCAGCTCTACTCTGAGCCCCTCCTGGATGATCGAGCTCCTCCCCCTATCTCTGAGGGAGATCCCAGACGTCCTATGGAGGAAACAAATTTCAAGTGCTTGTACGCATAGTCTTGGTCTTTCAGTAAGTACCCACAGCCAATGAGGGTCGAAACACAGATCACCTGCTATATTGAGAGCTTTGCCTTTTTGGTTTAGGTTTTTTTTCTTTAGCACAGCAGACATTTTTTTGGCTTGTAACACACAGACAGCGCATTTGTCTCTGGCCCTCTGGTAAAGGCTTACGCTTCATACTACTATTGGATGATGCACTGGATGAAGCAGATTCGTGTTTAGCGTAACAATGACTGCTAAAAATAATGTAGATTAGAGCATGGCATTGATGTGGCTGAGGAGATCCAATCAGCTGAATTAACCGAACTGAATTAAAAGAACATTGTTTTTGACAGCTAGTAAACCCCATAAAGACTATTTAAAAAAAAAAAAAAGAAGAAGAAGTAGAAACAGATCCTATCTAATTACTGTGGTACAAATTCTGGCTCATCATCATTTTATGATGATGCATGACACTCTGTTCAAAGCACTTTTGACTGATCTAGCTTTGTGCCATTTTCATCCTCCTCATTATATGTCTGGACAGCAAAGTTTGTCGCAGTTTCAGGTCCATTTGTATCAACCCGAGGAACTGACAGACCAAACTGGTTGCAAGAACTCTTGGATGGTGATGGGGGTCATTTTCTCTGCTGCATCTGCCTCTGACATGAAACTGAATTCTTTCATAACCAGGGAGGAAATTGTTTTCTGTTGTCACGGCAACCCTTTCTAAAATTCAAGCCGCCTATAAGCTGAGTAAAAGTTCAGGGCAAATTATGACTCCTACATTGAATCTGAATACATTAATGCTACAGAGACATAGTTTGAAATGCATCTCATTGTTATTATTATTATTTTTTTCTTTTTTGGAAATTAAAGACCTGGTTTGATAGGGTCTGTTGTAGAGCAAATCTGTCACAGAGAACATCATGTCTGTCTCTCGCATGTCAGGATAGGTGTCATCTGAGTTCAGCCTTAACTGCTGAAGTTCCGTTTTATCTGGGTTCTGCACCTCCTACCAGCCCCCACATTATTTCGCACTTTAAAAGACATTATATGAACGGATGTTCCGTCACTCACATCTTCTGAAACACAGATCTAATTAGCATACGCATGGCTTCCTGTATATCTGCCGGTGGCAAGGATTAATTTCAAAGACATAATTCAGCGAGCCAGGAGAAGTAAAATTGCAGCTCTAAGGGTTAAAAAAAGAAAGTGTCTGTGGGAGCTACTGCATGGAAATGTTCCCATTACCATCTCTAAGTGAAGGATTTAAAAGCAGTTGCTACAATGTAAAAGTGCACATTTAAACAGGACTAGTTGTATGTAATATTTCAATTGTTATGTAATTATTCATTACATAACTATGGTAATTTTTGAAAGGCTTTTTCTCATAAATTGGTTTATTTGCAATTATTGTAGGTGTTCCCTAGCTAAGACTGTGGTTGATAACTGGAAACAGGGGTAAATTCAATTAAAAACCAGTGGGGCTACAGTCATACTACCACATTTAACAACATCAAAGCTGCATTAATTAATTCATTCAAATAATAAAAACACCCACACTGCTGTTAGAAGGTCATTCTTTTTGTGCTTATTAGTACTGTCCTGCAGATTTAGTTGTGTTTCCTAAGAAACCCTGTGTGTCCTACCAACCCCAGTATTTAAATTAAATTCTATTTGACAGTATGGTGAGCCTGTACATTTAGTCATCAAGCTTTACTATTTGAAGTCAGACATGTCCATTTTTTTAATAAATCTAACTTCAGAGGACTGAGTAAAACCACTTTAGTAAGCTGGAATAGGTTATTAGCGTATCCCATCATGCCATTTCACAAATTAGTTTTTCATCACGGAGTTATTGTGATAAGGCCGCGGCCTGCTGCACAAAGCAGCTTAGATCAAAGCAGGAGCAGATAACGACGCACAAAGCTATAAATCTGAGGCCAGCAATGCCAATCCCTCCAACAATTTGGGTCACTGGAACTGCTCTGTAAGCAATGAAGTCTATGTCTGTAAGTCACAAAGATGTTAATTTATAATAGTTTTCTAAATAACGTGATGATTCCTGTAAGCTCGGCTGAGGTCACTAAATGTTTCTTGAGTCATTCAATTAAAACTGAATGACTCACATTTCCTGTAACCTCATATCAAATCATTGGTCTTTACCATTCATTCCATCACTTCCTCAGATTATTATTATTTTATGATTTGCATGTTGTTTAGTTTTGCCTAGCCTTTGTTAGGTTAAGACACTTTTGTCATCAAGTGTCTGTGTTCACACCCCTGACGAGAGGAAGTCTAAATCATTAACTCACTGAGGACTGTATTCAAAATGATACTCAAAAATCAAAGTGGAAAAATGAGGTCACGGCCAACATGTGGAGGTCTGTGTTGTCCTCCAGGGATGCGCCTCCCCAGACCATCGCTGACCCACCACAGAAGCAGTCACACTGGAGTATTTTAGTAAGTAACTTGGAGTAACAAGCAGAATCACATATCCATCTCCATCTCCTCACAGAGATCCCATAGAGCCTGTTTATGACAGACAGAATCTTAAACATGGATCACCTCACCCTGATCCTCCTCATGGAAAAGAGCAACTGGCTGCTCTGCTCCTAGGCTATTGCCCTCCTACAGCCACCTCCATGTCTCCTTGTGTCTCCTCCACATTCCCGACACTGTGCTGGGAGACACAGACTGTGTGTACGGAGAAGCCGCACTACTTCAGCAAGGACTATGGGCCCCTGTGGAATCAGAATCAGCCAGAAGGGATGGGGAGACTAAAATGGTCCATGGGTATCACCTCTAAAACCCTTCCTTAATGCTCTTGTTGATATCTCTGAAGTACGTTTGGCTGTATTTAAGGTCGTATTGTAGCAATATGAGAGCACATTCTATTGATGTTCTCTAAATATAATCAGGGACATACATAAAATCAAATGAACCCTGTCCCCCACCCTCCGTCTGTGCCTTGCTACACTATTTTCACACCACCACCCCTTCCTAACCACTGTTCCACTCCCTCAGTTGATATCTTCTCCACCCAGCTGGTCTCCCTGGAGGCAGACAGTAGCCTGATGATGTACCACACTCGGCATGTGTATCCTCTGGTTATTGAGCGACGAGCAGAGCAGGCTCTTCACATGATTGATGAGCAAATGGGATTTTAATCCAGTTACTCAGTCATCACCCTGTGGCTGTATCTGCATGTCAGCAGTCCTGATTTGGAAGCTTTCTTTATTGGGAACAATGAGGGACTAGAACCCAATTCTTCACCCAGCTGTCAGTTTTAGTCTTTTGACCTTTCAAATGGCTGATTTGAAATTGCTTTTGTAGCCATTCCTTTTTAACAGAAATTATTTTCATCTCATTTACATTCTGACTTGCATCGACCAAGCTTCAGTGTGCACAAATTACCTAATTTAATTATGTCATATTAATTACACACCTCACCTAAACAATTATAATAAATAAATTGGAGCTAGGCTATAATATAGTGAAGGTTTTTGAACTGGTTGTCATAAAATATTGTGTTAAGCTATATGTGTTACCTCTGAAAGTGGCATTAAGTTAGCATTGCTTCAGTCTTACCTCGGCTCAGATCTCACCACTCATCAGCCAGTTGGGGTTTAATGTTAAAACAAGGTAAAAACGGTCCTCTAGCCATTCAGTGTCCGTCTCATTTCTTGAACTAGTTTGAAATTTTTCCCATTTCTCCCACAAGTGATGGTGAAATATTCGCGAACCCACAATGTTTACCCTAACAAATTCTACATTACAGTTGCTTACCTCAAACATAAAGAGCGAACAAAGGGAGGGAAACAATGCCTCTTGGGAGAGCGTTCCACATTTCCATCACAATCTGCGCCTCCTGTCTTCCTGTCATCTGGAGTTTTGTTGGGTGTTTTTTATGCATGGATGTAACTAGTCTGTGGAAGAAAGCAGTATTTGTTGTACTTTCAGTGAAGAATATACACACATAATGCACAGGAATGTAATAAACATTGTCACATTATATGCCCAAAACCTGATTAAATTTATCTTATGTTATTATTATAGGGTAAGATGGTGAAAGGAATGGGAGGGGCCATGGATTTGGTGGCGAGTGCAGGGACCAAGGTGGTGGTCACCATGGAGCACTCAGCTAAGGTGTGTAAACATGTTCCTCTGTTTGTTTGAGTGCGTGTCGGTGTGTGATTAACTAACCAACAAAGCTCCTTACAAATTGCCCATAAGGACTCAGCCCTTTCTCAGGAAACCAATTAAATTTCTCATTTTTCCCCCCCCACACTTAGGTTTCACCAGCACACCTTGTGTCTGCTTCTAATGATAATGGCTCTCATGACTAATTAGGGATCAATTTGTTAATGGATTTGCTTAATGCACCTTTAACGGACGGCCTCAGCCCATTTTAATAACACGTGAACAATTTGTTCAAGTGATGCTGCAGTTACAGATGAGTATTCCCACAAGGCCACCCACAATAGCGGTTCAAAGCACAGCTAAATCACCAGGAAGTCCAGCCCAGTGTGATGCAAGAGCCACGTAACACTCTGCATTCATAGAAGCGGGCTTTTTTTCCTGCTCACAGGAGCCTGTCTGGTGCCCGGCTACGGAATATTGTCCAGATGGTGCAGCAGGTGGATGCAAATTTATTGGCCTGAAGCCTGTTTCGTTTTTGAAGGGGGGTGAGGTGGGGCGAGTCCTGTGATCAATGGTTTGTGATAGTCACATCTTGGATACATGCATGCTTAAGGGAATGACAGTGATGTACTGTGCATGATTCATATATAACCAAAGTGTCAACATATTGACCATTCATCGACCAATCTGTTTATTTCAGGGAGGGAAGCACAAGATATTGGACAAGTGCAGCCTACCTTTGACCGGAAAGCAGTGTGTGGATCGCATCATCACTGAAAAGGTGTGTTTCTCTGTGTGCTTACAGGTTACTGCACTAATCATCCAATCCTAAAGTGACCTGACAGCACCTCAAATACATTGCGCCAGATATATATACCAAAGAACTGCTTTCATTTGCGGGAAAGTGACTTTAATCATGTTGTTTTTGCTCCCAGATGAGTTGCCGTCTCTGTCACTACTGATAATCTGCTACCACGCACCATCATTGGAAATACTTGGAAATATATTGGGGGAAAAAAAGGTTGTATGATCTGATGAGCTCCCATTTCTGTTGTGCTGCTCAGATCATGAGGTCAATTTATAGTCTCAGAATAAATTCATATTGGGTACATTTTTGACAATAGTCGAGCAAATTGGAGTCATTTAAAGGCGACATGTTGTGCTTCTTCTTTGCAACACGGTTCCCTGATGTCTACATGAAATGTTCGTAAGGTGCTTTGGTCTAAAAAAATTAAAGACTGAGCTCAGTCAGACTGTAAACACACCAGTTTCACAGCCCTGCTCAGAACGACCGGTTTGACTGTCTCTCTCTCTAACTCCTAATGAGCTACTGTGAGCTCCGCCCACAGACAGCCTTTGCTCCACCCACAGATGGGCTTTGCACTGCCTGTCTCTTCTGCTGGGGGAAACGATTAATTTAGCACTAATTCATGATTCATCATGTTTTCTGTAGAGCTTATCGATTTTGTAACATTTTATAATTTCCTAATGGTTGAGTGAGTGGGCTGAGTGTTCCATATATTTATTTTGTTGATAAGGCTCATGTCTGGGTCTGACTCATTCTTCATAGTTTCCATTCTGTGAATTCGAAATCTCAAATTTCTGTCTACTCCAAAAGCACACGGGGCTGTCGATTAATATGTTACATTTTTCATAATACCTCAGAAGGCCAGAGTCACTGCAGAAAGGTCATGTCCTTACATTTAAATGCCTGATGTGCCTTCACAACTCCGTGGTTAAAATGTGACCTATCAGCCAATGTCTCCAAGGCATTTATTAAGGTTTCCCTCCTCCTTCTTCTTTTCTGCTTGCCCGACTTTTGCTATAATCACGTAACTAATAACTGTCAATATTCACGGTTAAATCACGTTTAACAGTCTCGACACCGCCTCTTTTATTTCATCACCTTAAGCCAACGGTGTTACCTGGTGGCTTGTCTTGAAAAAGCATCCTGAGCAGCAGATCTTCGACCTTATTTCCATTGTCTCAGAAGGAATATCACAGACGGGCTTTAGTGGTTAGCTGCAATTTGCTGCAAAAGAGTTCAGGACATGCACTTATCATTCTGTGTAAATTAAATTATTTAAAAAAAAACAGTTTGCAAATGGACTGCTAATTCGGACCATAACTCTAATGTGTTTAATATTCCATTTGGTTGCTCAACAAACATTTAGTGTATGTCTGACAAAATATTTTTTCTTTTCTTCCTACTTATTTAGTAAAATATGAAGTTATAATCAATTGAAAGAAACCTTGTTAGACCCAACCAACATTTCGGTGTTTGCAAGTAGAAAAGAAGAGGCTGTGAACTGTCCATTTCTCTTGGCATTGTTTATTTTCTGCTTGTGCTCCAGTGTTTATCGGCATATTTTATCGAGGTTTCTGAGCAGTATCCAGAGCTTTCCAAACATCCTAAACACACATAGGTGTTTATGCGTATCGTGTAAATGGATGATGGTCCCTCAGGGTTGGTAGGAAACCTGTGGCTTCACCATTTGTGAATTATTATTATAATTATTATTATTACAGGGTTAATCTGAGGGCGTTTATCGTGTGATGACTGAACAAAAGGTGTCTCAGCAGTTTCAAAATTCACTCATCACCATCTGTTTCTTACATCACATCTGGCGGTCCCAGACAGGAGGTGTTTTCTGCACCGGCATCCGCTGCCTTTGCTGAATCTTTAATTTTGTTATCATTCGCACGGTGTCACAATTAGAGCTGCGTGTCAGCGTGTGTGTGTGTGTATATGCGTGTGTGCTTTAGCAGCAGACCCCCGTTCCTCCTTGTGACGTTCCATCTGTCTCGCTATACTGGAGTGAGATATCTGCCTCCTGCCCTGTCACCGAGCCTGTGCTCTCCTAATGAGCGGACAGTCCTGACAGGCTTTGCCTCGACGTGACTGTGGCTGAGCCCGTCAGCCCCCGCGGAGAGCAGCTCAACTCACTCAGCCTGACCCTTTTTTTTTTTTTTTCCCATTGTGTGCATAAATATGAAAAATAGTGTCACTATACATAATGCAATTGTATTTTTCTGTAGGCTAGCCAAAAATCTGACAAAAACATTGCTAGAAAGTATCTGTGTTTTGGAAAACACAATGTTGCCTGAAAGGAAATACCTATTGTCAGAATTCAAATTCTTAGTCATATAAACTCATTTGAGACGCCTCTGGGCAAGACGAGACGAGCGGATACTCGTGTCTTAATACATTTTGGTGAAGTTAAGGAGAGACCGACGGGCTGATCCCTCTTTGCTGATCTGAAAAGCAGACGGTACTCATGAACGGGGCTGTGACTTTCACAAATGTCCGTGACGGTCTTAAAATAGGCAATTACCCAACTCACCGATGGGCGAAGGACGGACCTCGCAGCTGGCCATTGTTGAAAAGGGAGCGAGGCCTCAAAGCCGCACGTTTTTGTGTTTAAACAAGTAATTTTAAGAGACAAAGGCTGACGGCTCTTCTGAACAGCATCTTGGTAACAGTCGGGTAATTTTGAGCTCCTTTTCATGAATGGAGACGACAGATTTAAAGTTAACCTTTAAAACAGCTCAGTATTAACTGAAGGTCAGTCATTTTCCAGCCGTTACTTTTCTGACTGTTAATTAAATGTAATTGCCATACGTATACACGTCTGTCATCCCTCCATTCCCATCTCCTCGGCTGCTCAAGTTTAGCTGCCCTCGAATCAATGCCTCTATACTCATTGATATTTCAGCTTGTTTTACTTCCCAAACAGCGGAACAATTTCGATAATTCTGGCACTGACAGTTGGTGATGGTGCACGGTTCCGAACGACCCTCTCTGTAGCCAACATAATTGTACTGATTTTGTCATTTGCGGGTGGCAGTAAAGTGGCGCTTCCCTCCCCACCCGGAGCTCTGCCGTGTTTTTAGATGGCCGTCATTTCGTGGAGGGCGACCGCACGGCACCGCGCTGAATCATTCTTCTTTCTCTCTGTCTGCCCCCCCGTTCTCGTCACCAGGCTGTGTTTGACGTCGATCAGACCAAAGGCCTGACCCTGATCGAAGTGTGGGAGGGGCTCACTCCCGAAGACATCAAAGCCTGCACCGGCACGGAATTCGAGGTGAGCGGCGTTCCCATTTGCCGTGCGTCGCCTAGTTTACAAATCGCTGACGGCGAGAATCTCATTTTGTCCCCCCTTGGGTTTAGGTGTCTCCGAGCCTGAAGACCATGCAGCAAATTTAAGGGGTGCCGTGAAGAATCCAAGATGCATTCTTGATTTTTGCTGCTCGGAGAAAGTCAAATAAGCTTAAAATGCTTTCAAGTATCATGTGACATCGGTTAGATTTACGGATTCACAGAGGACGCGTTGGGCCCCTCTGTGTTTATTAACTGATTTGTATTTGGTAATATAATTACAGCCCTTACCAAATGACCTTCACACGGACTTCAAGTGTGCAGTTTGTAGCCTTGATGATTGTTGAGCCTTACTCCTCGGTCAGAAAACCAAAGCCTCTGAGGTCAGAAGGTCAGGCCGTCCACCAGTCCACCTGGCAGAATACGGAAAATCCGATTAAATGTCAATACTGTTGAGGGCTGTTTGAATATATGTATGTTGAAATGACAAAAAAAAGAAGTGCTTTACCATGACAGTCAAGGGAAGACTTGATCTTTACTGTCACACAGCCAAGACGGCGTAGGACTTTGACTGTTATCACACATTTGCAGCCTTTTTTCTT
The DNA here is from genome assembly GCA_911728415.1 of Lagocephalus sceleratus. Lineage (NCBI taxonomy): Eukaryota > Metazoa > Chordata > Actinopteri > Tetraodontiformes > Tetraodontidae > Lagocephalus > Lagocephalus sceleratus. The sequence goes on along the minus strand of CAJVRN010000237.1, from coordinate 6,692,323 downwards.
CTTCTTTCTGTATTTTCTTATTTCTCTTCAAATTTCAGGTCAGAAAACCCTAACCCCCCTCACTTTTCTATAACAGGTCAAAGCCAACTTTGCGGGGTAGAATTTTTTCTCCAAATCTCAGTTTCTCAATAAACAAAGCGCTTTTAAAAACGCCCGTCTGCTTCGGATGATTGAGCTCCTCAAATCACTCCGCCGCCGAAAAGTAGACGTCTGGTTTGAGGGTGATGCCTTGTGACACTCCACAGGTCGCCGGCTGACGCACACGCCCGGATGGCGTACTCTTGACATTCCGGACGCGATTCGTCCGCCCGTGTCGGGACGCGCTGCCGTTACCTGGGGCCCGTTTGCGTAAGCGGCGCCGCCGGGCCTCGCGGCTCAACAAAGACGGGACCGGATCGGACCGTCAAGCGGAAAAACGGAAGGGAATGACAGGGGACCGGCGCCCCTGGGTGGTGACGCGCTCCCCGTGAGTCAGAGTGCTCAGCGTTTATCCCGCTGACCACGTTAACGCCGTATTTGAATGTGCGGTGGCTGACTTACAGTACGCGCCGCGAGGCCCGAGGCCGCGTTCGGAAAGCACTTGGAAGCATCAATCTCGTGCTCCGGTGCTCCTCTGGTGCGACTCGCTGTGACATCTCAGCGTCGGCTTCCCATTTGCGTTTGCCATCGAATATTGATCGTTCCTCTTCTAATTATGTTTCCGATCCAAGTCACCCTCCCCAGCCCGCCTTTTGGAGACCCGGGCGTCAAAGAGGGCGGACTGTCGTGGTTTTAAGTAATAGGCCGGCTTGAAAGGCCGCGGGATTTCTGATTGCGCCGGATGGTTAAATGTCAATATGGATTCTGTTTGTCCGCAGTAGATAAACAATATGAGCCGACCCCGGCCGCGCTTATCAAACTTGGGCCCAGAAGACAGACGACGAGGCACGCGTTTATCACCATAATGGACTTGTTCTCATAAAACGAAAATGCGGGCGTGTGTCTATTGTGTGTGATCACGCTGTGTGATATCTCCATAAACGCTCACACGGGTCCCCCCCTACCACGGATGCTGAAAGGCAGCCTCAAGCTGGCAGACCTGGGCGCCAAAGTGAGTGTTTGGTGACGGTATTTAGGTATTTGTCCTAATGTTTCCCGTGTCGTAGCAACGTCAACACACACTGGAGCTTTAAAACTGCTTCAACGTCGCCTTGAGAAGGCTGCAATCCAACTTCAAAAGATCTCACAGAAAGATTGACCATATCGATTTTCTCAGGAAAATAAACTCTTGTGATGATGGTGTGATCTGCGTGACAATTAAATTTAAAATCCGGCGCTGTTGTTGCGGACAATCGGTTTCCTTTAAGGTAAAAGCGCAGAATATTTTCGGATTTGGATCCAATTTTCCTTTTCTTTCACAATGTCTGCACGCTGACGCGCTCCTGATCAGCGGGGTGTAGGCTGACGTGGGGGGTGTGTGCGTGTGTGCGCGGGCGCGGGCGCGGGAAGATAGAGAGAGGGAAGACGGAGAGAGAGAGAGAGAGAGAGAGAGAGAGGAGGGAGACGGGGAGGGGGGGAAAGCGCACCAGGTTGGCGCAGGCACCAGGAGATCGGAGCGCAGCACGGCAGCATGGCTTCGTCTCACGGGAGAAGTGACCTGCGGTTTGCAGACTGGATGGCAAGTTTACCGCAGAGCATGCACACCATCCCCCTCACCAACCTGGCTATTCCCGGTAGGTTTCCTGCTCGGTCCTTCCGAACGTCCTTGCGCTTTGTCATTTGTTTTAAATCAATCGCAGATGTCAGAGTTCAGCGGGGGGGGGACCGGTCGGGCCAATAAGCGTGCCGCCGTGCGCACAAACAGCGTTTTACTGTCGCGCAAAGTTTGATTTATTCCACTTTATAGGCTGTTTCCTTGCTCTACTTGAAAATCACGCAACAACCCCCGACTGACTCGGTAACCTGTTGCCCAGGTGCAACGTATTTCCAAGACTCCATCCTCCTCTGCTGTCTGAATGGTTTGAAATACTAGAAGCGATCACTGGCTTCACTTTGCTTTATCACAGCGATGACGCGTGAATTCAAAACGGGACTTTTTTTTTTTTTTTTTGAAGCCCTTCAGAAGATTCTGAGATCAGGCGCACCGTCTTGCATTATTTTGTGTCGGACTTTCGTTCTCACGTCGCTGGGGTGGTGGCTCATGAGGGGGGGACGCACGGAGCGGTGGGATGCGTTCCGTCCGTGCGCTCCCAGAATCACGGCGCGGCTCTGGGTGGCTCCCGCAGCCAATCAGCGCGCAGCTCTCCTCCAACTCCATTCAAATCGGAAACGCAGGTTGTAGAAAAACCACCAATGATGGGGAACGCTGGGATGTCTTAATAGCAGCAGCCTGTTAATTCCATATCTCTGCCGCTGTTCGGAGATTATCACCCACACAGCAGCGCGCCTATTCTTCAACCCCACCACTCGTCTTCTATTCGTGGAACTACCTGGTGCGCTCTGGGTCTTGCACGCACATGGCTGATGACTTAATAACCAGCACTGACAGATGCCCTGAAACATGCCAACATATAATCAAAAAATTGAATGTAAAAGCAGAGCAGCATGATGTCCCATACGTCATCCTTAATTCTATTGAATTTGCTTTGTTGGGCTGCAGCTTGTCCATGCCAAGGCGACACGGGGACATGCTCTGTCCCATTTAATTAGCTATCATTACTTCCTGCAGCTTGAAGCTCAGATGCTCCAAATCTATCCCTCCATTTGGATACTGAGTCTGTAAACACCCCTTGATTCTGTGTGCTTTCCTTCCGTTCAATGCACGCGCGCCTGGCACAAGCTTGGGTAAAAATAAAAATCCATAATCCACAGGATTTTTGCGAGAGCTTATTTAGCCGCGACTGAGTGCTCTCCTCCTGGCTCCCCCTGCTTTACTTTCAGAAAAGTGAGTCTCGTTTCACGTCTTTTTTTGTCTCATCTCAGAACACAGCATCGTCAGCCTTTGTTCCAGCAGCTACTGAAACCAAGTTGCGTCCTATATTCTCCATCGCTCTGCCATTTTGGAAGAATATTAGGGCGCTCCTGCCCGCATTTCAGAGGTGCTATTTATTTTTACAGAAAATGGAATTATAAAGTTCACCAGCCAACAGCCTCCACCATCAAGGCCAAAGTGTTTTGGCAGTTTGGAGTGCGGCGAGGGGGTAATGTGATCTGTTATTGACAGAAATCCAGACAGGCCCCATTGTTTCTGTGCTGGCAGGATTAGACGTGTGGCACAGCTGCCCTCACATGCAATCACCTGGTTAATGGTTACTTTTACTTATGGCTTGGATAAATTATGCATTATTATGCCGTAGAACCAGTTAAAAAGCTGCTCACTGTGGCTTTTGAAAGGAACCCTGTTCAAGGGCACAGCCTGGTCAGCGCGTTTGCAAAGCTAACCCTTATCCATCAGACAGAAAACCATTTACCGCCTTTGTTAATTATGTTGTTTGATTAATGAAGCGAAAGGTAAACAGTTCTAATTAATTTTACCCTCACTGGCACTCAATTCCAGACGACAAACTTCCTGTTATTGTGGCTCGCCGGGTTTATCTATGGAGGGGTTGAATGGCAACAAAGACGGTCGAGACAGTGGGAAAAGATTGTCTTTCTCTAAAGCGCAGCGACAATAAGGAGGAAAAATACATCATCAATCATTTGTCACCCACAGAGCTGACTCAGTGCTTCACTGTCACGCAGGCAGGGATGCAAAAAGCTGCAAAAGAAGTGCTTTAATAGAAAGATGTACACAAAGTGGCCATTCTTAGAGAGCTGGGGGACATTTCACTAAACGGCTCATTTGTTGATCTGGCAGAAATCTCGATTCCTATGTGACATAATTCAACTCCTGAGCATCCCGGGATGTTCACTTTGCTCATAAGAGCCTTACTAGCTAGGAGGTATGAGCTCATTCACTGACCTTGTCCCGCGCTGATTCTGTTCTAAAGCTGGAACTGTAACGCAATTGTTTAGAGCTTATTAAAGGGACGGGGTTTGGGAGGGGGGGGATCCATCAAGGCCATACTGATCAGTGGGGAGGACGCTGGCTATTGTTAGATCTGATAGGTGAATGATGCAGACTGCCTGGAAACATGGTGGTCAACAAAGGTGTGGCGTCAGCCTGTTAGACTCCATGTGGTTCCGTCTGGGAAACACGCAGAGAGCCTGTTTACCGGTAATGAAATCTCCAGTGTGTTTTGTTGTATCATCCGCCGCACACAGGAGCTGGACAGAGTGATGTCAACCGCCGGATTTTGCAGTCCTGATTGGCAAGACAGCCTCAGCCAGTTGCCATTTTGTCATTTGCATATACAGTCGATGATTAAACGTCTTAAACAAGGAGCGGGAGGAGAGCTTCCTGCACAGCTGAGAGGATTGTTTTCCATTTATTCATATTTATCCCTTCTTTCGGACCAGTCGCCTACTGGACAATTGTGGAACTGTACATTGCTGCCATTGCTCTGCCCAGTTCCTGAAGGATATAACGTTGACTTTCATTTAAGGTTAAAAGTGTTAGCACCAAGCTGGGGACCAGCGTCACTCATTTCACATCTGGTTTGATATTCCTGGATGTTTCTGCACAAGCTTGGCACAAAAGAGCCTTGAATCGCTGGGGTATGGCGAAGTCAGGTTTTTGGATTGGTAAATCCCATGGTTTTCATTTTCAGCATGTTTAAAGGAGTGAATACAGTCAGTTAAAAACAGAGTCAACTGAACGCCTTTGCCCTCAGAAGCAATGATGCACACAGGGTTCAGAGTATATAACAATTGCCACGTGGCCAAAATGTCTGATTTGCACATTAGGAATAAACGAAGCATCAGCTTGCTGACCTAAAGTAAAGGTGAGGAAAGAAACGCTCGCTCTAGGCTGAGACCGAATGGGTGGAAGCAATTGGATAAAGTCAAGATGGCCTCGGAGGCAATAAATACAAATTTGTTGCAAAAAAAAGACATCTTCAGTACTGCCAGGCTCCTCTGGATAGAAGGAAAGGCCTCAGGTCTCGAGCTGTATCTGCACATCTGTCCCTGGGTGACATCACTCTTCTGCCACTTAAAAGGAGGAAAGAGGAGGCCTATCGAATGGCAGGATAGTCGCTGGTGAAGGGCAAGAAAGCATCTGAATGAATAACAGAGGACGTTGGGGAGCAAATCAGCAGGGAAATGAAGGTGTTTGCCAAGATAAGAAGATTCCTCCGAGTGAAACGAAGAAAACGATGACAAACAGCTATTTTCCGTGATGGATATGACCTCAGGAGTCGAGGCTTAGCGCCAGTCTGACCGAAGCCCTGATGTCTGGCAAAGGAAGCGAGGTTGAACACACGCTCAGACCTGCAACTGTTATTTCTTTTTATTTTAACCTTTATTTAACCAGGAGAAACCCGTTGAGATTAAAAAAAAAAAAAAAACCTTTTTCAAAGTCCTCTTACAATTTAAAGCAAAGGACAGATATTGCGCTACCCATTTCCTCCTAGATTTTATGCATTAAATTCACAATATTATGCATTTACATATGTAGAGTCTATATATATATATATATTGCATTTTAAAGGTGTTCGAATTAAAGGTCTGCATAGGAAATGGGGATGGTTAGTAATGGCTTCTCCTCAGATTATGTTTGCCGCTCTGCAGTTAATTGAGTTTCCAGCAGGAGCATATTTATCTCAATTCTACAAGGCCAATAATTCATCTGCAGTGGTAATGTGTGCGTTTTTCGCCTACATCCAAACAATCAGGAAGGGGAAAAACATATCTGCACTGGAGCAGGATGAGATTGGGCCAAATGAAACGGGAGTTTAAGGAGCAGACATGTCGTATTACACTGATGGAAAGAGCAACCCGCCAACGATGAATTCAAAAGTCCTACAGACTTCACCAGGAGAGTAGTCAAGCAGCCAGGGTTGGAGGTGGGGGTGGTGGTGGGTGGGTAGGGGGGGGGTTAGTAGTAGCAGTTTGTTCTTCTCCCCTCTGAGTGACATCAGCTTCCACATGTCGTTGCTGATATGAGTGGGGAAAGAGTGAACAACCTGAGCTTAAATATGGAGGATTTTACTGGAAGTGATTGTCATTATATCAACACTTGAATACAAATGAGTGTTGCCCTAACCTCCCGTGGAGAAGAGGAAAAAGGAATATCTTCATTTCAAGGTGCACGTTAAGCATGGAAATTTGTAGTTTGCTGGCGTACGCTCGCTAATTGTCCCCGAGTCACGCCTCAGCATTAGTCGGAACAAATTAGATCTCAACATCAATTATTGTGAATGTCTGCAGCTCAAATGGCGAAACCTCTCTTTGTTCTTTCCATCACTTCTCAGAGTTCACTGAGATTTTTTTTTTTTTTTTTCAAAGAGACACTGCACACACACGTCGCAGCGTTCCCCGCAAGGCCGCGTCCTCCCGCAGTGAAGCATGCGCCGGCTTTGTTCATTCATAGTTAAAGGAAGCCACGACTCTGAGATGCGGTTCTGGACCCCGGCTCTTAGCGCTTTCAAAATATTCAAATAACAAATTTAATGATTGAAAGAGTTCAACACTTGGCCCTCCAAGGCTGGCGAAGACGAGGAAAGGCTTATTCTAAAATGCAACGCGATACTAAATGTCTCGCGGTTGCAACGCAGCAGAGGAGATGTGAAAGCACGGCGTTACGTAACGAATCAGTTAATGAAAGAGTGACTGAAATTAAGGAAAGAAAAAAAAAAAAAGAACGGTATGAAGCAGCTCTCTGAGCAGAAACACTCTGCATCGAGAGCGGAGCGAGGTGTTGCGGCTGTTTAAGGTCAGCCTCTGATAGGTTGTCACCGTGACCCTGCTGATGCCTTCAGCCTGCAGTGATGCTATTCTGCGTCCTGCCCCAGGATCCAGCTGTCTACCCTGCTTATGGTCATTCTCTGGGCTGGCTGCAAAGACCTGGCGCCGGGGTAAAAGCTGAAGGTCAAACCAGGAGATTTGCGCGCGTGCACGCACGTATGTGTGTGTGTGTGTGTGTGTGCGCACGTATTTGCATATGTACTTCTCACTTCGTCGAGCTTCACACTCCCGTGATCGTTATGATGTTGCTACACGTCCGGGAGGAGGAGACATTGTCTCTGTCAGATTATCTGTTGAAATAAAAGCTAAAGAAGTGTCATCCGCTGTGATATAAATGTGGACCTAACCACTACAGCCAGATAACACTGGAGAAGTTCTGTTGAAAATCTAATGCTGAAGCTATTTTCGATAGAAAAGGGAGAAGATCGGGAACACGAATGAGCTGCAACAAGGTTCATTGATTTGATTGATGATATCGCAGCCTATAGATCTATTGATCCTAACTAATTCTGTCTTGTTTGTTAATGGTTTTATTCTGTTGTTGCTTACAGACACTAATGAATGTGTTTACTCCTCTTACATTTCACTAATTCCTACCAATTTCATTCTTTGTTTACTTGTTATCACTAAGATTATAAACCTTTTCTGAGGTCAGGCTTGACCAATCAGAGCTGTAAATGAGGTGACAGCTCATTGGGATTTTCCTGAAACTGATTTGACACGTGAATGAGGGTGCGATTGTCCAGAACTGAAGAAAAGCTGGACTCACACTTCCATCCTCCATCAGAACTGGAACCACATACAGGCCAGAAGGTTCAACTTGTGTTTGAGGCTGTACCGAGCAGCATCGGCTTTTGAAGGTGTTCTGCTGAAGCTCTGATGGATGAACATTGTTGGTGTAGGTGAGCACGAGTTTGCTGCTTTTCAAACGCTCTGAGGTCACAGCGGGACTATGGAGGCTGTTGTTTGCTCTTTCTGTGCGGCTGCCCCGCGCTGACCCCCCCTGTGCTCGCAGCTGTGTCCCTGGCGGAGATAAAAATGGGCAGCAATCAATACCTGCATGCACGCTCAGGTTTCTGTCTCCTCCAGGTTCCCATGATTCCTTCAGCTTCTACATTGACGAGGCGTCTCCAGTGGGTCCCGAGCAACCGGAGACGGTGCAGAACTTTGTTTCTGTTTTCGGCACAGTGGCCAAGAAGCTAATGAGGAAGTGGTTGGCCACGCAGACCATGAACTTCACCAGTCAGCTGGAGGCCGGGATACGCTTCTTTGACCTGCGCATCTCGACCAAGCCCCGTGACCCAGAGAACGAGCTTTTCTTCGCCCACGGACTCTTCAGCGCAACGGTTAGCAAAGTCCGCTTTCCTTCTGCTGTAATGAGCGCAGGAACACCCAAGCACAGACTATACAGGAATCAGAGGGGACTTTTTTTTTTTTGGGGGGGCGTTCACTGCCACAAGAGGTCACTGTAGAGCATCTCATTGCACTAGCCCGTTTACGTGACAAAGTCCGTGCGTGTTGGAATTTGTATAAATTCTAAATATTTTTGGAACAGAAAAATGATCTCATTTTCACCACTGTACATTAAATCTGTTTACAGCCATAGAAATCCCCCGCAATTATCTCAAGGGTCGGTGGTTACTTTGTCAACACTCGTTTCTCTTCTGTTTTTCTCTCATTAACCTCTCAAGAATGATCTATAATTTCTGATTTGCGCGTGTTTTGATTAGGTGAGAGCAGGCCTGGAGCAAATCAGCAGCTTCCTGTCGGCCCACGCCCGGGAGGTGGTGTTCCTGGACTTCAACCACTTCTACGGCGTGCAGAACCTGCACCACGAGAAGCTGGTGGCCATGCTAAAGGAGGTGTTTGGAGACAAACTCTGCCCAGTCGTCTTCGCACAGGAGGTACCGTCGGAGTCTGACGCGCTTATCGAGTGGGAGTTAAAGCCATTATGTAAACAACGTGCTGGCCTCAGATATTTTTAAAGACCTTGCTTCATATTTAGCAGCTGTGGCCTGTGAAAGAACGCATAAATACAGATTCGGTGACTTTGCATGACTTTATAATCACTGTTTTCTCAGACCTGAGCGACAGATGAAATGATTCCCACATTCACGCTCATCGCTGCATCGTGTTCAGATTTGTGCTTCTTTTTTTTTTTTTTTTCACTTTTACTGTATACCTTCCAAATTTAGAAGCAAGTCTAACAAACAGAGTAAAATATTCAACAAATATGTTTCATATGAGCATTTAAGTGAGTTAAAGCCTGATATCTGTGTATTACTGGCAATCATCATGCAAAGATTTTGACTTGATGCTGTTATATTTTGAGTTCGCCACGTTTAGTCGCACATTTCTGAAGTATTTTCAGCAATGTGTTTTACCTCCTAAACTGCCTTTAACGGCTTTGAAAATTTTAAATTACGCCCGGCTCTCCTCCAATTCTCAAGCTCATTTCTTCACAAGCGAGAGGTTGTGATCGGAGATAAAAACGCTGCTCGCTCATGTGGCAAAGCAGTTTCAGACGCAAAACCGCTCACAGCATTGGTGGGCAGGCATCAGCAGGCATCAAAGCGGTTCTTATCAGCTCATTTGATCAATTATTTCTTTCATTTAAATCGGCGTTCATCTCAGAGGAGCAGGTGACAAAAACATGTTTTCTTTTCCCGCTTTCCGTCGTCACGGTTCCCTTTTAGTTTAATCAATCAATAGTTTTCTTACCTCTGTCCTCAGGTGACTCTGCAGTATCTGTGGGAGAAGGAGTACCAGGTGCTGGTCTTCTACCACCACCCCATGGCCCTGGAGGTGCCTTTCCTGTGGCCGGGCCAGATGATGCCTTCTCCCTGGGCCAACACCACCGACCCCGAGAAGCTGATCCAGTTTCTCCAGGCGTCTGTCACCGATCGCAGGTCAGCGTTGGCGCTCGTTCCTCCGCCGGCGCTCTGTTCCTTTGAAATGTAACATTTGTCGCAGGGCTACCCATCGGCGGGTTAATGAGACAGAATGCCTGTGTTTGCTGTGTAATCGCGCCACGGTGATGTTTTATTGTCATATGAGCAATGCACAGCTCCACAAATGGACCAACATCCGAGCGCGGTGGAGCGTTATCGCCCGATTCTGATTCTTTACTGCGAGTTCAGGAAAACAAAAAAACGTTAATGGCTATATATTAGAGCAAATCTTTATCATTACAGCAAAGTAGCTGAGACCTGAGAAGGCTAAAATGTTCTTGACATGCTTTAGACTGCATGAGTCCTTCTGTCTCTTAATGAATTCAGACCCAGTCAGATGCAATGAGGTGCCAAACAAAAGCAAATAAAACGTTGTAACTAGATCTACTACATACCTGGTGTGTCTCCTGCAGGCGGAAAGGGACCTTCTTTGTCTCCCAGGTGGTTCTGACACCGAAGGCGAGCACTGTGATGAAGGGCGTGGCCAGCGGGCTGAGGGAGACCATCACAGAAAGGTGTGTGTTTGTCCGGGCAGGGACACAGTAAAGCGCAAACTCTCGCGTCGTCACGGCATTTTGGGCCCGAAGCGCCGCTCCTCCTTCCCGTATGTCTCCACCTCTGCTCTCATCCAGGAACCCCCCCCCCCTCAGCTTTGCCTCTTCGTCTTAATGTCACCAGTTTTAAAAAGTCACGTCAACGTGAGCCATCAGTTTATTTCTGGACTGAATTATTCATTTAGTAACTCCGCTATCAGACGCTCCCACCAGGCTTTGGGTGACTTTGATGTAGACATCCTTCAATATTCCTCCCGTGGTAGGGCTGTCAGTCGAGCCCTCTCCTGGAGGAGAAGAGAGTCCTGCAGCCGTCGCGCGGCTGGTGCGGGCCCTGCCCGAGTGTCATGCTCACAGCTGGTGTCGGACCTCCAGATGTGCTGCATCGCAGGCGTTCTCTAATAGCAGCGTTGCCCCCCCCCCGGCCCGTGTCAAAACCGCCTCTCCCTCTCCGTCCTGCTGTTTCGTCCTCCCAGGGCCTTGCCCGGCATGATGCAGTGGATCCGGTCGCAGCGGCCCGGCGAGAACGGCATCAACATCATAACGGCCGACTTCGTGGAGCTCGGAGAGTTCATCAGCGCCGTCATCAGCCTCAACTACCACCTGGACGACGACGAGGACGACGCCACCTGAGGCGCTTTGCGGGTGGCGTGGCGGGAGCGTGCGCGCGTGTGCGTGTGTGGGGGGGGGGGGGAGGGGGGAGAGCGACGGGGGGAGCACGGTCACCTCCAGACGAAGGCCAGTGCTTCAGTGTGCGCTCTCATTCTTCTCTCTTTGGCGTTTATTTCGGGAGGAAGGCTGCGCTGCTTCTTTCACTTTATTTAGGGCCATGATGACTGGAGGGATCAAGCGGCTGAAAGGATGACGAGGGAAGAGGAGGAAGACTTTGGTGTGGTGCTGGAGCATAAAGACAATGGCGTGTCGTGTGTCTGTGTCCAGCTTGGGGATAAAAAAGTGAGATGTTCATTTCTTTTCCCTCCAGCGCTGTAAAAAATAGTTGCTTACCCCCCCCTCCCACCAATGTGCTGTTTTCAGTTAAAGATAAGGATTCCTCAAAGCCAATTAACCTTATACGAAATGATCTGGTACCTTGTTTTTGGTGTTCAAGCAGCAGTGACTTTGTAAGGTCATTTAGTACTAACGTTGTAGACCGTTGGGTGTCTGTTGTCCATTTTCTTCCAGACGAAAAGGATCAGTTTTCCATTCAACGATAAGCTCTTCTGGGTTTGCATTTGAGCAAATAGTCACCTTTGTAGCCTTCTTATAGCGCGGTCTGTCCTGTACATAGGCAACCCAGTGGTCCATGCATCCAAAGTCATTGGAGAGAGAGCAACATCGCTTTCCACGTGAAGTGTATTGTTTCTGTAGTTTGCGGAGCCTCCACCCACAGTCTCGGAGCCAAGGACAAGCTGTTGCTGCATGTGTCTCACACTCACATCAGAAGACCTGTTCCCCAAACTGGAGTTCTCACCTGCGATAGTGGTGATTTCAAAAGTGCACGTACAGGCATCAGAGTCGTGCACCTCCAAAAATAAGAGTTTCCACTGTCTCCCCGCCTGGTTCTCCCTCCTCCTGTTGCACCCAAAGTTGCCAGAGTGCACTGTATATATGAGTCATCGTATATCATGGTATAGTGTCTTTCGTAATAGCAGGTATGTTGCTTAGTGCTCATTCAGAGACACAATTTGTCCAATCGGAATTCAGCGACAGCCGTGGTTTAACTCTAGATACGATAAATGTTTAATCAGCCTCCGTGGCTCTTTGGTGTCTGTTGCAACCTGTGTCTCATGGCCTGAACGTGCACATCTGCACACATCTACATTTCTTGCATTGCCACTAATATCCCAAACGGCGCCCCGGTGAATTTTTTTTTTTTTTTTTTCTCCTTCAGTAAATTTCATGATCCGTGTGGTATTTTCCTGCAGAGAATGTAATCTGCGACATGGGTGGGAGCAAAGAAAAGTCTTTGCATCTGTGAATGTATGTGTAGTGTCTGTTAACTGTGCCATGTTTCGGTCTGGGGGGAGGGAGCGACCGTGTGTCGGCGTGGAAGTCGCTCTCGTGCTGTTCGCTTCAGTGTTGAAATGAGCTCAAACTGTACTTTCACCTCAGCGTGGTTCCGTGTTGAAATGTTTTTTTTCTTTTTGTTTTGTTTCTTTTTTTTAATGGTGGAACATTTGTACATAATATAACTGCAGATAGCAACTTGTTGCTGGACTGTAAATGATAGAAAACACCGCAAAGATTCATTTGTTTTAACTGTTTTGGGTTTTTTTTTTTTGGTTCTGCATGAATGAAACAAAAGGTTGTGCCTCTCTCGGTTCTCAATATCTGCTGTTTTTCTGCACAGAACATCGGCGTATCTCAGCGGCCCGTTCGGGTGGCACTCTTGGTCGTTTGTTTGGAATGTTGCCCCCCAACACCCCCCCCCCCCCCCATGCAGGTGAAGAATGAGCCCACACGAATCGTGCTGTAAGGACATTGGTGTCTTCCCCAAAACTCAAACTGTTGTCACTGCCGTCATGTTCTGGTGTGAAGAGTCCTTTGCCGTTGTAAAAACTCCAAACCATTTTGTTGAAAATGACTGTTCTAAGTGGGGAAAAAAAAAAGAAAAAGAAATTCAATAAAGCTTCTATGCCTAATGACCGACTTTGTCCGATGAACGATTTGTTCCTTGATTGGGTTTGTTGGATCTCGTTATAGATTTACAGGGTCTGAGCCAGCGCAGCAGTCTTTTCTCTTCCGTCCGTGCAGAGGACCAGCCTGAAAATCGCCCCGTTTCCAGGGTGATGAGGGTGGAGGCAGGTGGGCACCAGCGGTGCACGGGGCGCCTCACAGACTGCGCCTTGTAATTCAGCATCTGTCTTTCCCCAGCTGGGATTTTCCATGGTCGGGGGGGGCGCTTTGATTTGTGGGATCATCGGAGGAAAACCAGCGGGGGAGATCCTTCAAATCTTCAAAGCCTTTCTGGACCTTATCGATACGTCCTGGATCCACGTCAGAGGCGGCGCAAAGAATTCAGAAGCGCATGCAAATGTCCTCGCTGTTTAGCAGAGAGAGAGAGAGGGAGAGAGAGAGAGAGAGAGAGCCTTTGTGTTTGCGCTCGTGTCTCGTTCGGTCTGTCACGCTCGTACCGATGAGGAGGAGGTGGAGGTGTGGGAGGCAGAGATGGATGATGGCGTTCAGACAATTTGAAGAGGGGCAGTAATGAGATGCACGGTTTGAGGAAAGTTTGGAGTGTGAGGAGGAGGAGGAGGAGGAGGAGGAGGAAGAGTGTTTTCAGCAGCCACTCCTGTCTCCAGGAACAATCTGGCAACTTAGTAAACAGTGCATCTGTTTAGTGAAGCTCTAACAGCTGCACCAGGACCTGGATGAAGAGATTTGATGACAGTCGTTGCTGTTGTTTCAACTTTCATGGGACATTTTAGGGCACCTGTCAGCCTCAACGTCGTTGCTGCGCGCACCCAAACCCAAGCGAGCGATGGCGGCTTCACGTGAAATCAGGTCGATCTGCAATAATCTGGGGGTTTAAAGACAAACGCTCGTACTTAGACGACGCGTCTGCCAGGATCTGTCAGATTTGAAGGAGAAGCTGTCGGGACACATGCAATTGTTGTCACATCAAACACGGCGGAGCATAATGCGGAATATCAGTCTCAGTCTGGGTCCACACACACATACACACACATACACACACACACACACACACACTCGTCCTCTGGCGACAGACTTCCAGGGCAGATGGCGGTCAAAGACGCCTTCAATCAAGAGCTCTACGGGAGCAGAACTAATGGAGGGCACGGTCTGGTGGTCCATTGCCAATCCAACTGGATTGGCATGGCCCGATGTTCTACAGTAGCTGAGTCATTTAGCCGCGGGTCACGCTACAGGAAGTCATTTGTTACGTGACCTGAGGCGGCAGTGTGCTCTCAATGCAAGGATTTATGTTGGAGGAGATTAATTCCCAAATTACCGAGGCTGCTTGGACACGTTCAGTGGCTGATTGTGTTTAAGGTCCCCCGGGGAGTAATAACACATTTCGCTGTCAGACAGGAGGCTCCATTCGCCCGCTTCCTCACTGGAGATGGCAGCTGAGTGCAAAAAGGCTTCAAATCTGGAAAATTGCTTTGGAATAAGACGCTCACCTTGAGGGAGCTTCATTTTCCACTAAACAGCAGTCCGGGACTGTGAACACAAGCTGTTTGTTTCAGCCCGGGATTCCCAATTTTCCCCGCTACTAGTTCGGAACCGGAAGCCGTATTCATGGCTCCTCATCACCAAAAAAATAACCAGATTACAACCAAACCTCCTCTTGAGGCACACCCTACTTATTACATGTGGAAACATGTTCCTGCATGTGTGCAACTGAATCTCAGATTTCATCATTGATCCCAGCTGTTGTTCTCAACACGCGGAGCAATTAATCACACTGTTTTGATCAACCCAAAGGCTCAAAAGCACAGCAAAAAGCCATCACCCGATCAAAAGTTTCCCAGAAATATGTGAATCCTTCAAGTGCTAAAATGAATCCTCCATATTGACTTCTATATTTACACCCAAGTCCACAAATTTCCCCAACTTTTAATCACATTTTAGTCACGAAGTAGATGCGGTTCTCCACTGCCCTCCAGTGTTTGTCAGATCGCATAACAGCCCAAATATGCCTCAATTTCGGATCTCGGATGCAAATAGTGCATTTTACTTCTGGGTGCTGCTCAGTGTGTTAATGTTCAGTTCATTCGTTCATCCTTGGTCTCAAGCGAACACAAAGAGACTAGGGAAGAGTAAGCACATCTTTGTGCTGCACTGATGCAGCGGCTCACAATGTGAGGGCCACACTTTACTTTCAGTTTCCTAATGACTATCTGGCTCTGCTGCTGTGACCGTGGCTGTTGTTTTTCTTCTTGCTTAATGGAATGTGTTTGGATAGAAAAAAAGAAAGAAAGAAAGAAAAAAACAACACAATCCCAAGTCTTATATAAGATAAGTTAGCAGGGTCGGAGTCTGTTCTGAACACTGCTGCTGCAGCTCTCGCTCAAGATGAAGGCAAGTTTTTAACTTTATACTCAACTTCCTTTGTAGTGCGTATACATTTGCAGGATTATTATGTTTAGACAATTTCTAACTGTCTCCTCTTTTCCTTCTTTCGAAAGCTGACAGTGGTTTTGTCATGGCTGCTGTTCCTTTTCATTTCCAAAGGGTAACTCAAACTTTTACCCATAATCTCTTAACTTTTGTGAATATATGAGCACATAAACATTAGAGTTTGGGGTGTTAATGAGGAAGATCGACCTGTTTGTGCATTTGTATTTCTGTATGATTGTATGCTTTCTCTTCATCATTTCTGTTGTTATTTGGTCCAAATTTGCTCTCCTAGTTTGCACAGCCAGATAATTAATTGCCAGTGGGGGCCGTATGGAGACTGGTCAGAGTGTGACGGCTGCACGAAATCACAGGTTAGAATTAGAATCAGCAGCTTCCCACTCTGAATGCTGTTAAATTGTATTTTCACATGACTTTATGCACGTTTTTCCCGGCGTGCTGCAGACTAGAAGCCGTGTCGTGGCTGTCTATGCTCAGTTCGGGGGGAACCTCTGCCAAGGAGGGAGGACTGAAACCAGGCCCTGTGAAACAACCAAAGGTTGCCCCCTAGAGGATGGATGTGGAGATCGCTTTCGTTGTAGATCAGGTCAGAATTTGGTGGCCCTAGCACGTCTTTGTCAGACTGCAGAAGAGGGGTTCAGAAAGGTTTGTGCATGTGTGGATCCTCAGGGAAGTGCATAAGCCAGTCTCTGGTGTGCAACGGAGATCAGGACTGTGAGGAGGACGGACTTGACGAGCAATGCGAGGCTGGAAAATTCATCGTCTGTGGGCAATCAACCCTGCCTCCGAACATTGAACTTTTAGGATTAGGGTAAGTGACAAATCTCAGCACGCAAACATGACTCGTGTTCGCTCGCTTTAGCAGCACAGAAATGGATCCAATCAAATCTGAATGTTGGGTTTTGCTCGAGACGGGGACTGAAACCTCGGCTTTTGACAAATACTTTAGTATACTTTGATTTTTTTTTTGTTTTTTTTGCCATTATCTGCAGGTTTGACGTGGTTTCAAATAAGAGGAAAGCCAGCGTCATCAACACGAAGAGCTTTGGGGGCCAGTGCCGAACCATCTACAGCGGAGTCCACCAAAACATTTACAGGCTGCCCCTCAGTACGCTCCAGTACAGCTTCATGGTGGGACACTCTGAAACACTGTTTCACTGTAAAAATGTGGCAGTTCTTTATCTTTTAAAACTTTAAAGCCACCTTATCGAAGTATTTTTTTTTTTCGTAAGCATTTGAACTTGAAACTGGCCCCAATTCCAGGTTAAAGTTCAGAATGATTTCAGCGACGAGATGTTCTCCAGCAAATGGCACTACGCAAAGAATATTGTCCAACGAGAGACGGTGACCGGGACCACAACTGGGTACCGAAACTACGACTTTCTCGAAACAACCGAAAAAACACAGGTGAGCTGCTCTCACGGCGAATCCCAGAATCGTACTTGGGATTAAATAGTGTGGATTTTTTTTTTTTTCTTTTTCGGTGCGGCTCCTTCCAGATGCACAAGATTCTGATTTTAAAGAACAACATCGAGGTGGCTCAGTTCCAAAGCAACTCTCCTCGGTACATCCCATTATCGGACGAGCTGTGGAAGGCGCTGGTCAAACTCCCGTCGGTCTACGACTACGCCGCCTACAGGAAGCTTTTGGAACGCTTTGGGACGCACTACCTGTCCGAGGGAAGCCTCGGGGGGGCGTTCAACGCGGTCACCAAGGTTGACGAAGTAACTGAAAAATACATGAGTGAGGATTCGTTCACCAACATCCGTCTCATTCAGCCTCTTCACGTTAGGTCGCAGCAGACTTGACATCAACTTTTAACTGCTTAGGTTTTAGGTCAAACTCAGATAATGTGGCTCTATTCCCTTTTTAAACCGACTGATTTTATGTTTATTGTTTTCAAGAGACTGAAAGCAGTTCGTACAGTGAGTGCGACAGGACCAAGCGCTGGGTTCTGTTCTTCCCCATCGTACACGTTTCATGCAGAAGTGGTTACGATAACAGCAAGTATTCAGACGGTACAATTCTTCATTTGGGCGTTACATCTGCGCTCTTGAACTTTCCCTGGATTTTCTGTCGGGTTCTGTAACCCTTCACTTGTTTAATCAGACTCCAGAAGGGGAAACCACATATCGAAGGTGAACGTGGACGGAGGCGGCGTCTCACAAATCGCGGCACTGCAGACCATGAGCCTGGACAATCCCAGCAGGAACTGGGAAATGTACTCAAACTGGGCGGACTCAGTGCGATCGTTCCCACAGGTCATAAATCAAAAGGTGAGGGCCGACGCAACGGTTGGATATGCTCCCCAAATTAGAGGTAGGATTGCGTGTAAGGTTCAGCGCCCTCTACTGGTGAGGCAACGGATGGCAAGGATGGAATCCTCCGTTTTCCAGGAGAAGCCGGACCGCTAAAACATCTGTTTGTGTCCGAGCAGCTGCGGCCCTTGTCGGAGCTGGTCAAGGAGGTTCAG
Organism: Lagocephalus sceleratus; assembly: GCA_911728415.1. Lineage (NCBI taxonomy): Eukaryota > Metazoa > Chordata > Actinopteri > Tetraodontiformes > Tetraodontidae > Lagocephalus > Lagocephalus sceleratus. The sequence continues at coordinate 6,674,420 of CAJVRN010000237.1, read as the reverse complement.
TGCGCCGGGGTGAAGAAGCTGTACCTCCGCAGGGCCATCGAACAGTACCTGTCCGAGAGCGACCCCTGCCACTGCCGGCCCTGCAGAAACAACGGCATGGTTTTCACCGACGGGGACGGCTGCAAATGCGTGTGCAAGCTTGGCACCTCGGGTCTGGCTTGTGAGCAAGGAGCCGAACTTGAGGGTCAGCAGGGTGAGCGCCAACGACGGCACTTTGAGTCATTTGCTCTCATTTTTCATCCCTCCGAGCTCCGAGCTTTTTTTTTTTTTTTGCCCCCCCCTTTTTTTCTGATTGTGGCTATTTTTGGTTGCTGGTTTCCATGAAGGTGTGATCGACGGCAGCTGGGCCTGCTGGTCGGCCTGGTCGTCGTGCTCCGGTGCCAAGAGGTCGAGAAGCCGCTCCTGCTCGAACCCCGCTCCCCAGAACGGGGGCCAGTACTGTATCGGAGTATCCACCGAGACGTCTGACTGCGAGGACGATGAGCTCCAATACTTAAAGTTAGTCTATTCTAAAGCGCCGCGGGGTGAATGAAGATGGGGTTCACACACACACACACACACACACACACACACACACCGTGTCTTTGCGTGACCAGAACCATGGAGCCGCAGTGCTTTGACCTAACTCTCCCAGAAAGCCACAAATGTCGAACTCCGCCTCCTCTGATCAACGGCTACATCATGGTATTTTGTTTTTTCTTGCTCTGCATGTTAAAACTGTGTTTTCCTCATATTCGATACGCTTTGGCTCTGTATCAAATAAAGAGCAGTGATTTGGAACTTCACTACACAGAACCCGAAGGACATTTACGTCGTTGGCAGTAGGGTGACGTACGCCTGCACAAGTGGATACTATCTCATTGGTTCCAAGACAGTAGAATGCACTCAAGACAAAACCTGGTCAGGAAGGCCGGGAGTGTGTATAAGTGAGTAGATGAGGATGAGCGAGTCTTTCAGATCACGGCCAGCTACAGCCCGACGTTGACGTCTCTTCTCTCAGTGTCGGCATGCAAACTCAGATCCCTCGCCGAAGGCGTCATCGCCCGTCCGTTAAGCGAGGCCTACGGCATCGGAGACGTCGTCAGCTTGTCCTGCCCGGAGGGCCGACAGCTGCTGGGAGAACCCACCATTTCCTGTGACTCCAGTCTCAATTTTTCACCCGATCCAGCGAGCATCACGTGCAGCCCAGGTCAGTGATGCTGCGGACTCGCTAGAGGGGGCGTTACTCCAGTAGCAAGCGAGGCAAAATGACTATAATGAGGAATCATTTCGATTTCTCCTCCAGTGATAAAACCACAGGTAGAACCTCAGGTCCAGTGTCAACCATGGGAGAAGGCTTCAAAAGGAAATTGTGTGTGTAAGATGCCTTTTGAGTGCAGGTATTTTTTTTTTCCTCCACGGTCCTGGATTTGTTCGCATGGTTTTCCCTTTTGGTCCCTTTGACAACGTAGTTCATTTTCCCCAGCGCGTCTCTGGAGGTGTGCACCACCGTGAGAAACAGGCCCGTGCTCCTGACTGTTTGTCGGATGCACGCGCTGCAGTGCATGAAGAAGAAACAAGAGATAGCAGAAGACAGCGCTTGCAAGTGGCCCGAGCGCACCACGGCGGGCTGCCACAGCTGTCACATGTGGGAGCGCTGCGACGGTGGGGGGACAACGAAATAAACGTGTAAATGCTCAAGATTGACGGACAGAGTGCGCAACTTTTAAATATTTCTTTTTCTTTTGCTTTGCTTTTAGATGAAACCAACGAGTGCCGCTGTATGGACACTGCAGAATGCTCCAACCCGGGAATAAACGTGTGCGTCCGTGTCGGTGCAAATGGACAAAATCAGACTATGAGCGAGTGTGAAGCTGGACTAAAGCGCTGCAAAGGAGAACAAGTGTCTGTTGTCAGCATCCTGCCTTGCACTGGCTGAAACCTTGGCCATCTGACCACCATTATCCTCTAAACATACCTAGTGTGTTTGTAGCATGTCAGAAGTAAAAGTGCACTACTATGCATGTATGAAACCATTCTTTGCCTACATTACAATGAATAAATAACAGTACTCCAGAAAACTTTCATTTTTTTCTATTGTGTTTCCACGCTGAGATAAATTAAAGGGGGAAATAGATTTAGCAAATTGGTGCATTTTACGTAGTGGGATGATCTATTTTAAAACCTGTTTTGTGCCTCCTAAAGCAGACTGTGTTCAGCCTGCCAAGCACATCCCTGCTGATAGTTTATTCCTGCCTCTGGCTCGCCGCCCGCTCATGGTGTGTGTGCACGTGTGGCTTAACCTGCCGGCAGAAAAATTGTGTGAAGACGCCGCCTACACAAATTCTCCTCATCGCAAGGAAGTTCTTAATCACAGATGTGTGGTCGAGCTTTAATAAGTTGGATGAGGGAGAAATTTCAGAGATGTCAGAGATGGGGTTTTATGTTCCCTAATTTAAATCGCTTTCTCCTATATAAAAATTTGTCTAGGTAACTCTTTTCCCCAATTATGTCTATTTCTGCCCACAGAAATAAAAATAACAGAGTGGAAAGGGTCATTTCCAAATGATTAGGCCCAACAATGGTCGATACTTTGTCTCCACCTAGTGGATACATCGGTGTATTACACGCAAAACCCCGAAACTAGTCTGGTTTCAATAACAAAACTTTTATTAACAATGTAAAATGATCGATATAAGCTTTGACTACTGTACCTTTCACTGTGCCCTAAACATTGATGACTATCATTGATAATCCAGACCCACGCCGTCTCCCCGGTGTCTGCATTTTGTGCCTCAGACCGAGGGAGGCCCTCCCAGCTTTAACCCACCAACAGTTCCTTTTTCGAGCTCATCTTTGCGTAGAGAGTATGTGTATGTACAAGTTCTAATGTCTCAGTTTCTGTATAGATATTGTGTGCGAACACCTTTTCTCTTTTGAGTTCTCTATTGTATATTCTGTTTCGAAGCTGGAAAGCTAGAGTTGTGTACAGGTTCTTGGTTTATGGAAGACTAAATTAAGTACATTGAGGAGGAAAAAACAAGGAACAGACTTTAAATAAGGTTACACACCACAAACGCGCCATCTCGCCATAGACACACGCTTCTACACCTTGACCTTTGCCACCCTCAACTATGATTTGGCACCCATTCCAAAGTTCTCAGACTGACCCTGACAGACAGACAGACGGACAGTTGTATTCCCTTTTTGAAACCATTGATCCTTATTCCTTACTCAGGTTCACGACGGTAACCGAACACTGACTCACTCTGCTTTCACATTAAACAGTCATCTGGCTTCCTTTACCCAAGAAAAAGGAGAAATAAAATCATTTGCAAAATATCTTAAAATATATGCTCGTGACTATTGAATTTTTTTTTCCAAAACATTGTAGTTACAATTCTTTGTATTACAAAATAAAATTATAAAATGGCCATCCTAAAAAAAAGACAGACAGACAGAGACGATTTATTCGAAAATGGCAGTAATCGATCGGTGGGAGACACAGGTGGTGGAGGACGGTGCGCGATGGTGTCTTTGTTGCCGCCTCCCACCCATGAAGGCAGGGCCCTTAGCTGGTGACCAGGCAACAGAGCCCAAAGAACCGCCTCTTCCTCTGCCGGACCAGTGGGTAGGGAGTCAGGTTCAGCAGGCTGCTGTCGTCTGGGCATAAGAGCGCGCGCGCACACACACACACACACACACACGCACATATACGCACACATGCGCGCACACACACACACGCACGCTGCTGAAAGAGTGAGCGTGTGCACGTGTGTTCTGGTACCAGCTACATATTGAATACCAAATTACGCACTCTACTATCAAAGCGAGGACATTTCGGCCGGTCGTCGCGACTTCAAAGGTGTGTTTGAGGGTGAAGACGCGGTTTGAAGGTGGAGGTTGGAGTTGGGTTTAGGTTAGGCTCGGGGGGGGGTTAGTTGGGATGGGGAGGGTTTGGATAAGGGGCTGGGCCATTCATTATGAAGTCCATGAAACATGAAGCATCCTCACAAACACAAGTACATGGGTGTGTGTGTGTGTGTGTGTGTGTCCTCCTCACCTTGGTTTTTCAGCGGTAAAGGCATCGTCTCCCTGAGTTTACTGAGAAGATTCTTCATCTCCCTCATGTCCCTGTTAGAAATAGCAGAAATCAGACTCCGTTCTGTTGATATTTCTACTTTTTTTCATCGTTTGAATTTTAGAAATTCACCTGAAAGCTTTGTTGTCTGGTGTGTGTGTGTGTGTGTGTGTATGTGTCCTGTTTGCAATAGTCTGTACTATTGCTGTTTGGCTGTTTTTGATGTCCAAAATGATAGAAAGCAACCACATAATCTTCATTAGGAGGAAGCGGACCCACTGTATAGGACGTCCGCTGTAACATCTGGACACCAAGCTGAGCCGAGGCGCTTTTCTAAAAATGACTCCTCATCTTTGTACAGCCTGCTAAATATTTAAATTCCATTAGATTCCGCCTACCTCTCGATGTTTTCGATGTCGGTGGCCACCAGCCAGCACAGCTGAGGACAGTCGGTGTGGGAGGACGACGTGTCCTCCAGGATGGGGATGTCGGAGCTGTCCTCGGCCTTGCTGTCCGGTCCCCGGGGGGCGCCGGGGTCTCTGCCTGCGAACAGACGGGCGGCCGCCTTTAAACAGATACACCCGCCGGACCGGACCGGGGGAAGCTCCGCAGAACAGGACGGACCGGCGAGTTAGGACTCCGCACCTTTCCTGTGGAGCTGCAGGGACCCCAGCAGGCAGACCGATTTGAGCATCTCGGTGATGTACATCTCCAGACAGCACTGCAGCTGGATGAAGAGCCTGCAGATCTCAGGGTGGATCTCCCCATCTTCTGGCCTGAGGATGTCACTGGGATTAGTGGTGGTGGTGGTAGTGGGGGGGGGGGGGGTGGTCCCCTAACTGATTATTGATTATCATTTCTACACAGCAAAGTCAAAGACAAAATAACCAGGAGCCTCCGGAGGAGAGGAACGATCGCACGTCTTGAAGTTATGTAACAAGTAATGACTCACGGAACCATCTGAAACTGGAAAAAAGGAAAGGGAAAAAAAAAAAAAAAAAAAGGAAATGAATCAAACGAACATCCGAAGGCCTACACGACCGCTTTTAAAGCATCGGGACGCTCTCCCGGTGGCTGGTGCTTCCTGTCCCGGGTGGAGCTGCAGTGACATCGCGTGAAGGGGGGTGGTGGTGGTGGTGGTGGGGGGGCAGATGTCGAAGGTGCGATTGCGCATCTTCTCCGAATACTTCGCCCTCGTTACTTTCCGGTCCTCTCGCCGCTCGCTTCTCCTTTCTCCTCGCAAACGCCGGTCCTAAAGCCAGCTGTCGTCAAACGCTATCCACACACACACACACACACACACACACACACACCCGCACCACTTCCCAAATCACTCCAGCCATTCAGACGCGCCGGCTTTCTCCAGAGGTGAACGACCTGCGCCGTCTAATTCAAGCTCTGCATCTCCTGTGGCAGGAGGCTAACTCAGAAATGGCCTTCAGAGCTTTTAGAGAAGAAGCTTTTGGAGTGTGTGCCGGGGTAATTATGACAACGATGCTGATGCCGTTATCAGCAGAGATCACTCCGAGGCTGCTGCGCCGGCTCTATTTCTATAGCGGCAACAGGAAAGTCAAGAACAGGCTGGTGCTCGGCACAAGTGTTTAAGTGCGTCTGTGATTACCGGCCACGCAACGCGGGGTGGGTGGTGGTGGTGGTGGTGGTGGTGGTGGTGGGTGGGGGGGGTTAAAAAATAGCACGGAGCAGAAGGTCACTGCACGGTAAACTCGGCTTGAGAAAGATTGTTATTACGCACGGCAGGAAACACGGTACGGTACGTGTCACGGTACGGTACGGTCGCCACAGTCAAGGTTTTGGGTTCATTCCGGATCCCGGAAGTGATGTTACCGAGAGGGGAACATCGCGGAAACTCTGGAAAGCAATATGGCGGGGTATGGGGGGGGTTGAATTGGTGGTGGTGGTGGTGGGGGGTGGCCACTGACAAGCTGTTATTGTTCCAGTGGTGTCCCAGTTTTGACAAAGAGCACAGCCAGCATGTGCACGTTCCCTGAATATCTGTGAAGAATCAGGCGGTGTTCTAGTTTTGCTGGGCGTATATATATATTCTCTCTTTTTTTGCGGAGAAAGGCGCCTCTTTCAGCAGATCCCGGAACATCGGTGTCACCCACCAGACGGGGAGAATCCCCTTTCCAGCGTCCCCGGTCCGAGGCCCGGTGCCGGAGCGGGGTCCGACAGGGCCGGAGGGGGATGCGGGCAGCTGGAGACTCCGATCTCGGGCCCTGCCGCTCCGCCGACCTCCCTGCTCCGACTCTTGGCGGACACGCGCCGGCCCGGGCCCCTTCCGAAAGCCGGTGGGGCTAGAACCCGGAGACCGCTCCGCTCCGACTCACCCCGATATCAAGGAGAGGCTGTGGTGGGCGGCTCTGGCGACTTCGCAGCCTTTGGTCCGGGTCTTGAGCATCTCGGCCCGGAGCGAGGGGCAGTCCACAGTGATTTCCCCGATGGAGATGACCAGCTCACGGTACAGGGCCACCAGCGTGTTGAACTCTTGGACGACCTGCGGCACGAAGGACGACGACAGCGAGACGTTACGATAAAAGACCGCTCTCTCTGTCTCACACCGCGCACGCACGCACGCACGCACGGAAAGCTGCTCGGATCAGTGGTGGGGCGTTCGTTCTCGGCCTCCTCGAAGCAGCACCCTGTCGGGCTCCGTGTGTTTGTTCCATGTCGGTGCAGGTGAATTCAGGCTTCAGGACGGGAAACCTTTGCGCGCTGGGGGCGCAGCGGTATCCGGCAGAAACGTGATTAAAGCAACAAGTGAAGCATTAATTCATCCGCGAATTCTATTCTTTTTTTTTTTCTTTCTTTTTTTGGAATTTGCTCAAGTTTGGCTCTTTAACTGGCGCATTGAAGCACAAAATATGCCGTCGATTCCGTGCGACTCCTTCACCTTTTCTTGCGTTTTTCTCCACCAGCAGCGACGCGCTGGCGATGACTCCTCGCAGCGCATCACGAAGCCCTGAAGATAATCGTGTCCGATTCACGCAAATTGCGAGAAAAAAAAAAAAAAAGACAACAGAAAAAAAAAAAATCGCCTTTCAACAACCGCGCAAACGACAGTGTCAAGCCTGTGCCAGTGATCTGTTTGGCTCTGCTGCCGACAAAACGATGCAAATGTATGCAGCTATTTTTAGGCTCCCGGACCTTTTTTTTTTTTTTCTTCCTGCAGCTGTTAACATCTGTCATGTGCATGTACCGGGATGGTCGAGCGTGCTGGAACAAAGACAGGTTCCGATCGTCAGAGGATCCATACCATTCTGCAGTCGGCCACGGCGCGCTGCGCTTTGCGGGTACTCTCGGTGCTCTCCCTCCTCTGTGGGTCTCGGTAAGGAGGCTTGCCGATCTGGAAGATATTCCCGGCAGATCTGGGGCGGTTTTTGCGCCCATTCGATGCAGAACTCATGCATACACATCCACTAACAAAACAGCCCCGATGCAAAAGGGTTTCGTCTTCATACACACACACACGCACGCACACACACACCCCCCCCTTCCCAGACTCCACCACTTTCCTCTTCCTGCCTCACCGCCCTGCGCCTCCTGGTCTCTCCGTTCGGTCTTAAGCTAAATTTCCCTTCGCCAGGCTACAGGCTGGGCTTTGTGCCGTCGCTCCGTGTGTCTCCGCTGGCGGTTCCACGCCTCTAGTGCGGGAGACGCAGCGGATCTGTTCCCAGACGAGCCTCAGAGCGCAGGGAAAAGTACCGGATGAGCGCCTGCGACTCTTCTCCGCATTGCCTCGACTGCGACGGGGGCGCAAGTCACCTTCACTCCAGCAGCAGCGGACAGTGAAGACTTCACACCAGAGAGAGGAAGGGGAAGGAGGAAAAAAAAAAAAAAAAAAAAGCCGGAGATCAGCGAGCTGAGGGGTCTCTTCTGACGCACCGATGTCGGGAGGAGATGATCGCATTCACGGCTGTTCTCCACGTGTAACCATTTTTTTTTTTTTTTTTTTTTACGATTGCGCGCTGCTTCCATCCAGCGTCCCCAAGACGGACGATAACGATGTTTCTTTAAACACCACTGAAGTGTTTTTCTAGACGGCGCACCGCCCCTGTAAGCCTCTGATCGTTCATAAAAGCATCAGCCTTTGCGTTGCGGTGTTCGTTTGCCTCCCGGTAGTTGCCCCCCCCCCTTTTCAGGTCCTCCAGGCCTCAGTCTAACCTTGCACACACGTACACACACAAACTCACACACACACACGCAGAGGGGATGAAGAGCAGTTGCAGCTTCAGGCTTGACGTGGCTGCGCTTCTCCAAAGGATGGACCCATAAGTGGGACGGTGAAACCATCACTTCAACAATAAGCGTGCTTCTGCACGTGCATGAATCCATGCAGAGTTCACCAAGACAGCATTCAAGTCTTCCTTCCTTTCTTCGCTGAAAATTGGGGCATGAGTCACTCCCAAGTTTTCTGATGAGCAGTCAGCAGCAGCCCAGGATACAAACGGCTGCTTCTGTCTCTTTGTTTGAGTTCCCAGTGAAAGTGTGTCGGAAACCCCCCCCCCCCGACCAGAGAAGGCAGCGGTCCTGCTCATCGGAAGGCAAACGTCTGGATGATTTTGAAGACCAGCGAAGCGATTTCTGGACATTCTGGGCAAAGTCACAGTTGACAGATCCCAGTGTTGTCGGCCGTTTCAGACGCGGGCCACGCTCACTGACATCAAACGTGTACAAAACTGTCCGGAAATCGAGTGGAAAACTTTTAAACCTGCTTCATCGTTGTTGTCAAGACGTGTCCCCTTTTGTTTTATTAGTAGATGAGTCAAACTAAAGCTCAGTGAGTGTGACGTGGTTGTAACGTTCTATTGAGTCATAGATAGAGTTATAGACCCTGAATGTGGCGCTTGTGTGACACAGAATTGAATCAGTGGGACATTTCACTTCAAATGGAAACCGCTCTCATGATCTCCTGACCAAGTCACCCACTAGTGAAAGAATAATGGCAATAATAAATACAGGATGTTTATTCAAAACGTTACAGGAGCGGCTTTGGTAGCGTTGACGTTTGGTCTGTGCAGGTGATGTGAACCCTCCACCTGATCTGAACGTTACTGCCGGTTTGAAACTGTGGGTTCAAACCCCAAATCATTTACACGGAGAGAGAGAGAGAGGGAGAGAGAGAGAGAGAGAGAGAGAGACAGTAAGCAGCCTGAAAAGCGGTTCCAGCTGCGTGTGTCTCTCCGTCTCTGCCTCGCGATGCTGCGTTAGAGCTTCTTCTGCCTTCCTTCTGTGTCGTCCGCAGCAGGACTGTCAAAAAGAAGGAAAGAAGAGGTAACAGAGGAAGCAGAAGACGAAGAAGCCGACCACCCAGTTGACCGAGTAGATGTAAATGATGACCATGTCCATGTCCAAGCGCCAGCCTCGGGCGTCGCCCCGGAAGTCCAGGCCGTCCAGCTGGTAGCCCCCTCCGCGGGGGAGCTGACGCCTGGCCACGGCGGCGGGCTGCCTCTGGAAGCCTGCGGGGACAAAACGGAGAGCGGAAAGCTTTCGGACAGGTCGGGAGCGGAGGACGTCGGAAGGGAAGGGAAGCGGCACCGAACTCGCCTCCGAAGATGTGGAAGAGCTTCCGGCAGCTTGGGAGGGGCCACTTGGCGCAGCTGGCCTTCTGGAAGTTCTGCTTCCGAGAGAGGTATTCCTTTGGGAAGAAGGTCCTCGCCGTTTGGTTCAGCTCTGCGGCAGAGGCGGGAGGACGGACGGCGTTATCGCCCGGCTCAAGCGTCCGCGCGAGCAGATTGGTTGATTTATTCAAAGCGCGACAGCCGACGCGGGCGGGCCCTCGCCGCGCTCTTTTCGGCGTGACCTTGCCTTCATTAATCAACACGAGAATCTGCTCAGAGATCCTTGTCATCTAATCACTCAGCGGGGCCCTCGGCGTGTCCATGGACACCCCGGCGTCGCCGCGGAGACGGCGCGCTAAATCCGAGCCGACGCTGCAACCTTGTCCGGGCTTTGATTAACCGCCGATCGATCTCTCTCTGTCGCGCGTCTCTCCGGGAAGCGTCCGCTTCCGCCCGGAAAGGGGAAATAAAGGGGGCTCGGCCTGTCGGGCTTGAACCCATTCTCCCCGCGCGGGTGACACATCTGCTCGGGGCTGAAGCCGGAGGCCCGCTCTGGTCCCTGCAGGACGTCCGCAGCTGCGTCCGCGGAACAATCCGCACGAATTCTGCGGCGTCGAAGGCGAACGCCGTGTTTGCCCACAATTCGCTGCTCCCGAATAAGGTCAGGAACCCCACCCCCCACCCCCATCCCCCACACCCGAGCTATACAACAAAGCGGGCGACGCGACCTGAGCAGGGAAGTCCCCCCGCGCCCCGTTAGCTCACCCTTCTGGAAGAAGACGTGCGTGATGACCGTCCTGCAGAGGGGGCAGGGCGTGTTGGCGGGGCTGTTCCTCGCCAGCGTCCTCAGGCAGGGTTCGCAGAAGATGTGGTTGCACGGGTGACACATGTACGGGCTGAAGTACACGTCCAAGCACACCGCGCAGATGTAACCTTCTCGCTCTCCGGCCCCGGCGGCCTCGTCGTCATCCTCGCTGCTGCTGCTGCTGCTGCTGCTGCTGGATGCGTTCCCTGTGGAACTCTGGTAAATGAGGGAGACACTGGTAAGAAGCGAGGGATCAAATGGCCCGTGTGAGAGTGATAGGTTGATATATCACCCCCCCCTCCCGTTTAGATCCTTATAGCTCCCTGAAAAACTTCATAGAAATCAGCATCAGTTCGGGGACATCCCTGGCAGCCCTGTCTTCTATTTTAACCTCATATTACCTTTGTTCAGTTGGTACCAGGTTTAAAATAGTGAGAATTACGTGGTAAGTTTTTAAAAAAAAAAGAGAAAAAAAGAGGCGAGGTGCCAAAGGAGAGATGTTTCCCCGCGAGGATGTTCTAGCTGAGGGCGTCATAATCAGCCGTGTCTGTCTTTACCTCAACAGCTGCAGCACCTTTGCAGTTTATTTCACGTCCTTGAGGATTATCTGGAGCTGGATTGAAGATTATTTTAATGCTCCTGCGCCGCCGGGAGACGAGCAGTTTTTGATGCTTTTGACTTGGAAGTTTTCGGAGCTTTTCAATTAGCTCGCGTCAAATAATAAAAGGGAATTCCTTCAAAAAGGGGCGAGGGTCGGCGGGTTCTGCCGCGTCTATCCGATTGGCACCAAATTGCACCATCTAAAAGGAGATCAAACTAGTTTGTCCCCATCCCCCACCCCCTTAATTCCAGCGGCCTACTTTTTTGTAAATCTTTGGCTCGCTGTCAAAGACGCCGTCTTCCTCTCAAGGATTCAAATCTCTTTCCCAACACGTCAGTGCGTCACCAGGTGAAAATGTCTTTGCTGGCATTCCTCCTGAGACGGCGTTAAAAGCAGAACTCATTTCTTTAACGCGCCCTGTTGCAAATGGCTTCAACAGCCACCTGAGCAGCATAATGTGTGTGAAGAGACGAGGGTGTGAGGTGTGAGCTCACGGGATATTCTACTTTATACATCTCAACATATGTGTGAAGCACTGACGCTGTCTGAGAAGTTCCCCTTTTCCTCCGGGAATTCGAGTTTCTATAGGACACATTGCACATGTTTGTGCACTAAATGAACAACTGGTGACCCCATCTTCAAGACCTGACGGTTCTGCTCACATTCAAATCCACTCATCTCCTCAACAGTCTGATTTCCCTTCGTCCCAGGTGCGTCTCCAGCTAAATCCACACTCTGCTTCCTGTTTCTGAGCTTCCTGACACGACCCACATGAGACGACAAACCGAAACTCATTCTCAGGACGATATCTGAGGGCCCTATAGTCCTCCTTTTCGTCCTCAGACGTGTGTATGTGTGTGTGTGTTTCGACCTCAGAGGACTGAACTCTGGAGTTCCAGACTTGGAACAAAAAAAATAAAAACGATAAAAATAAATAAATAAATAAATAAAAAAAAGCTCAGACATGCTTCCTGAGTAATTACCATTTTCTCACCTAGGGGGAGCTCCGGGGACTTCTCTGTTGCACCAGCGCTGCCTCCCAAGATGTGTCATTAACACAAAAATCGAAACACAGTGCACAGCTGCTAAGCAATCATGGGCACCGAGGTAGGTCCCCTGACAGAGCCTGACTGCAGCTCTGGTCTGGTAACAAAGTGCAAACGCATCTACTCCTGATCACATAAAAATAAGACTTCAATCAAACATTTTTTTAAAAATCGGATATCAAGCAAACTTCTCTTCACTCTCTCAGTAGTCAAACGAAACACACTCCAGTAAACGATCAAAGTCCTCTTTACATTCGAAAGAACTTCGACTGAAGCCTCGCATGTTTCTTTGGAAGCACGGAGAACAAGATGCTGTCCTGTGCAGCATTCCAACCGTCCAGCAAAGAAAACAAGAGCACACAGCGTGCAATCATTCCCTTTGGGAAGCAACGTAAAAATAACGGTAACCTTTCACCTGCTGTGTCCTGTGTTGAAGTGAAGTTAAAATATAAGGAGGAGGGGGGGGTGATAAAATATGAGCATATGATAGATGTGTTCAGACTATGAGACTTACAAAGGCGAGGGAAAACTGTCCACGATGACCTTGAGCTGTGGCTTTTAGTGCTTCGAGAAACGCTGTTGCAACAGAAAAGCTCACGGCGGAGTGTTTAATCGTGAAAGTGCAAAGTTAGACTGAGTTCAGATTAGCGCCTGCATCCTCAATGAAGGCCGCTAATGATAAACAGAAACAGAATTAATGAAGACTGAAGGGAAAAGTCGCCCAAACGTGCTTATTCGCCCGTTCTCTGAGAGTTTGGGCTGCGGATCAATACCCCTCTCATAAATGTGCATGAAGGAGCGAGGCTCGGCTTGGCACAAACTCTGCGAGCGACACAACATTTGTCATGTCTCGTCGTGGCCGTCGCGTCCCCGTCCCCGTCCTCGTCCGCAGACAGAAATGCTAAGAGGCCGAGACGTCGATGACTTTTCGGAGCGCAGCCTTTGCTGACATTGCGGTGTGCTCGGCCCTCCACTGGTAAGCTCAAATCACTCACTAGTATGCTAATTTATACATGAACTCCCAATTCAAAACAGGTGGCACTCTGCGGCTACCCCGTACTCACAATTATGTCACTTTATCGTTAAATGTAATTTTAATCCTTTCTAGTCCTTGGGAATCTGTCCTCGTCGAGAATTAAAGAAGGAACAAGGGACTCAATGGCGCGATAGATTAAAAAAAGAAAACCCCCGAACATTTGCTCCCTCAGAAATAATCCGCAACGTTTCTGCGAACACTTTTCAATCTGCTCGAGACGGAGTGTGTGTGTCACGCTTTAACAGGCTATTTCAAAGCGAAGGCCAGGAGATTGTAAATGACGCTAAATATCCAGCAGGAGACCACGGGGGAGGGGTATCATTTGTTTCACAGCAGCCGTCGCCGTCGAGCTGTTCCAGAGTCAATGTGACTCCAGCCCACTGACACGAGGACGAAAAAAACCCCAAAAAAAAACACAACACACACACACACAAAAAAAAATCGGCGCTTTTGTCTTGTTGGTGTTAAAGGGCTCTCCAGCCGAGCCTCGTCGCGCGACCGATTCATATGTAAACCTACTTGAAACCGCACAGACAATGGCTGTTGAGATGAGCCGGGGGCTGACGGGGGCCGTGGAGGGCCCCACTGAGTCAGACTGCTGATGAACGCCGCGCACGCACGTGCGCCGTGACACGCGCGCCTTAAGTTGCTCGAAATAGCCCCGGTGGCGGGTACCGGAAGTGCGCCTGCTCTATCCCGACGAGGTAACTCGTAACTGGGGCGGCTGTCGTCGACCTCAGCGAGACACACACACACACACACAAAGAGAAGTATAAGAGTGATGACACGTGTGTGATTAACCTGTTGACTCTCCTGCAGTTGACCTTGTCTCCACACCTCCCTCCGCCTCTGCCTCCTCCTCAGGCATTTCATCCTGTTCTTCTCTCGTTTACTCATCCTCCTCTCGCCTGGAGGAACGCGCGGCCGCGCGGCCGCCGGAGTCGCGCTTTGGCTCGTCACCTCGATCACACCTCCGCCTCCCCCGTCGCCCTCTTCTCCCTCCTCGGCCTCCCCCCCTTGCTCCCCCTCCCCCGCCTCCTCCCCCTCCTCCTCTTCGTCCTCTTCACCTTGCTCCGAGCGGCGGACAGATGGGGAGGGCGTCTGAGCGTGCTGGTGTTGTGACAGCGCGCCAGCCCTTGGCCCCGTTCTCGCCGCCGCCCGGAACGGACCCGGCTCCCGGCTCGAGGCGCGCGGGTAGCGGCGCTGCAGCTCCTCGGCCGGCGTCCCGGGCGGCAGAGATGCCGATCCGTTCCGGGCGGAGGGGCGGAGGGGAGGAGAACAGGCGGCGCGACCCACGGTCGAGGCACTTCGTCCCATCTGGGAGCTCGATCCTTCGCCGCCTTCGAAACCCTCGCTCGACTGGGCGTCAGAGTCGCTGCCAGACAAAGTTTCGACACCTTCTCCTTGTCTGGGGGCGGGGCTTCCCGCCAGCGTCTCGGCCCTCCCGCTCCATCTCCGTCTCCCTCCTCTCCTCTCCCTGTCCGCTCCGTGCTCGGCCTCCTCCCTGTCCCGGGCGCCCTCTCTCCATCTTCCCCTGTGGGCCTCTCTGTGGGCCTTTCGCCCGGGCAGCGGAGGCCTCACCAGATGCTCCAGGCCGCCGGATCGCACCTCTCCGGCCGGGCCCGCGTCCCTCGGCCTCTGTCTCGCCGCTCTGCAGGCGGCGTGAGCCTTGCTGCTGCTGCTGCTGCTGTTGTTGTTGTTGTTGTTGTTGTTGGTGACCTCCTCGCCGGTGTCCCCGTGACCATGGTCTCCAGCCCCGCTCGGACCCGGAACACCAGAAGCTCCCACGCGGGAGCTCATGACCGCCGTTTCGGTCAGTCGGCGGCAGAACCCATCCGACGCGTCTCACCGGCTCGCCTGGCCTTCGCTGTCGCCTTCATCGGAGGAGCCCTCTCCGACGGCCGCTTCTTCTGGTCGAAGCTTTTTTTTTTTTTTTTTTCCTAAGACAGAGGGGACGGTTCCAGCGTAGGGGAGGTAAGCGCTCCTGCCCTCTGGCTTGTCCCGTTCCTGCCCCCCGGTGCCCCCTCTAGGACATTCCAGCCTGTCAAACAAACACAAAGTCCCCACGCTGAGCCCTGTTACAACACACTGGCCTCACCATTGTTCACCGTGACCTATAGAACACACAGAGCTCTGCGGACGCTGAATACAGAAACATAAGGTGAAAAATCCAGAGCCACGGTTTTATCACTCTCACCGCGGCATTGTTGGGCTTTTTTTTTTTTTTTTTTTTAAAGTAGGCTTTTATGAGCAGAGCAATGTGGGAATGGACGCGTGAGTCCGGGTTTTCTCAGAAAGCGTCATCTTGTGGAGATGATGCGTGATGGTTTCGCAGCTTGTCTATTTAGCCATTGTGACTAGGATCTACTTCTTTTTTTTTTTTTTTTTGATTATTTTGTGTTTTCGTTCTCCGTTGTGGTAGATAAAGTTCGTTTTCATAAAGCAGAGCGTTGCTACTGGCCTGCACACGTGCTAATATTTCACTGTGTTATCTGCACTCCTTTCTGATAACACCAAATGTCTCTCTTGTTCAATTTCCCTAGTTGAAAATTGTAATTAATCAACCTTAAATGACTTTATTTCAGGGCTCTGTTTATGTAATGACAAAGAGATGAGAGTGGAAATGGAGGATGAAAATGAATTCCAAATGATTTGTGCGGCTCTTATTCTGCTTTGCGGTTAAATAAATAATGAGCTCCTGTTATTTCCTGGAATTCCCGTTGAACAGCTACAATGTTAATATTTAACAGCCCGACTATTTACCGCAAAGATGTGTGATGCACATTTAATGTAAGGATAAGGTGAGGCTTATAATTATAATAAATATAAATAAGTTTATATTTTCATCATTATGTAGACTCAGGGGCTCATAAGTGGGTGAGAAAATAGGTGATAACATGCTTATAGATGTGACCCCTATACACAACATTAAACATGGTGTGAATTTGCACCATGGGAATATAGTTAAAAATAAATTATTCTTTGTTGTCTGTCTTCACCCATATATCATCCACTGATAAAAATGTAAAGATAATTCAGTGTTTTTCCTACATTCCACCCCTGTTAGAGCTATAAATAAGTAATCGTATTAAACAATAAGAACTGTTTTCTTCCACCATTTAATTTAGATGCAAAATACACCCCAGACTCTAATCTATTTTCATAAAAATAAATAAATAAATAAAAATGAAACCCTGAATTACACCCCACCACACTGCGAGGGAGTGTTTTGAGTCCCTCACCAGCTGCTGTCGTTGCTGCCCGTTTCTCTGCCGCTCACCTCTGACATCATTAGTTGGCTAGAGCATCTATTGTGTTTCAGGGGGGAAGTGCGTGCGTGTTGCTCTGTACACTCTCGCCGTCTCCCGCACACACGCGTGTGTGCGTGCGGGGCCGGAGCCCGGAGCCGCTGCAGTCCTCGGTGCTGACTGCAGATGGCAGCAGCGCCCCTCTGTGGCCGCCGCTCGCTCTGTCCGTGGTCCTGAACCTCCTGCTCTCCGCGCCTTCCCACTCCCGCATCCCTGCACGGTAACCGCGCTTGAGTCCGAAGAGACAGTCTAAATGAACTCCCGAGCTCCTTTTAGACCTTTAAAACGTTCGACGGCATAACGACAATTAATTTTCCCCATATCGAATTAGGTTATTGTTAAGATTTGAAATATTAAAGTTTTGTATGGAGAAAATCTCAGCCGATACATACCCAACTAAGAGACTAATATAAATCCCGAGTTTTCTAAAAAAATGGAGGTACTAAATCCAATCAGTACAGCAGTTGCAAAGGCGAAAAGGAAAGGAAAGCTGTGCGCTCTCGGCAGTTCCCCCTCAAACAAAGAGGAGCAACCAGCGGGGCAAAGGCACAAAACTCCGGGGCGACGTCCACATGGTCTGACGTACCCGAAACTGCTGGTATAAATGAATTCACGGCGTCACAAGCTCAGATCACTCGCAGCACCATCGTGCGCACTCGACTACACACGGGCGCCCCTCCTCTCTTTCCCCCTCTCTCGCTCCAAAACACGCACGCACGCACACACACGCACACACACAAGCGCGCACATACACACACACACACACACACACACACGCCTGCGTCATGCGTCCTGAGAACGACGAAAAGAACGTGGCAACACCGATGGAACCCAGTAAAACGCTCACGAGTGGCTGATGGACTGAATGCGTGCCGCGCATCCGCCCGGCTGCGTGCCTCCAACTGCCTGTGGAAAGTTGCGCTCTGAGTGTGGTTGCATAATGGATTTGAGAGCAACAAGCAGCAACGACAGCAATGCAACTACCGGCTATTCTGACACGGCAGCTATCGACTGGGACGAAGGAGAGAATGCCACGGGGTCTGGGTCTTTGCCAGACCCGGAGCTGAGTTACCAGATTATCACCTCTCTGTTCCTGGGGGCCCTCATCCTCTGCTCAATATTTGGCAATTCGTGCGTCGTGGCAGCCATCGCCCTGGAGAGATCACTCCAGAACGTGGCTAACTATCTGATTGGATCTTTGGCTGTGACAGATCTCATGGTGTCGGTGCTGGTTCTGCCCATGGCGGCTCTCTACCAGGTTTTGAACAAGTGGACGCTGGGGCAAGAGATCTGTGACTTATTCATCTCTTTGGATGTACTCTGTTGCACCTCATCCATTCTGCATCTGTGCGCAATTGCTCTGGACAGGTACTGGGCCATAACGGACCCAATTGACTATGTAAATAAACGAACACCGAGGCGCGCTGCGCTCTTAATTAGCGTGACATGGCTTATCGGCTTCTCCATCTCTATCCCACCTATGTTAGGCTGGAGGAGCGCGGAAGACAGGGCGAACCCCGACGCGTGCATCATCAGCCAGGATCCGGGCTACACCATCTACTCCACTTTCGGGGCTTTTTATATCCCGCTTATTTTAATGTTGGTCCTGTACGGGCGAATATTCAAGGCCGCGCGGTTCCGGATTCGAAAGACCGTGAAGAAAACAGAGAAAGCGAAAACGTCGGAGATGTGCCTGACTTTATCCCCCGCCGTTTTCCACAAGAGAGCCAACGGGGACGCCGCGAGCGCGGAGTGGAAACGCGGTTACAGGTTCAAACCCAGCTCGCCGTGCGTAAACGGCGCGGTGAAGCACGGGGAGGAGATGGAGTCGCTGGAGATCATCGAAGTTAGCAGCAACTCCAAGACGCACCTCCCCTTGCCCAACACCCCCCAGTCCTCGTCGCACGAGAACATAAACGAGAAGACCACGGGGACGAGGAGGAAGATCGCGCTGGCCAGAGAGCGCAAAACCGTGAAAACGCTCGGCATCATCATGGGGACGTTCATTTTCTGCTGGCTGCCCTTTTTCATCGTCGCGCTGGTGCTGCCTTTTTGCGCAGAGAACTGCTACATGCCCGACTGGCTGGGCGCAGTCATCAATTGGCTGGGTTACTCCAACTCCCTCCTCAACCCCATCATATACGCCTACTTCAACAAAGACTTCCAAAGTGCTTTCAAGAAGATCCTGAGATGCAAATTCCACAGACATTGAGCGCGCACGCACGCACGCACGCACGCACCCGCCCACACGCAGGAAACGGATAATGTTACGCAGCGTCATGACTCTGATCACAGAAGTGCACAGATCATTCAGGGACAGCTCTTTCCTGTGTGTCGGAGGACCGGGGGGATGCAGACAAGACGGGAACTCTCTCAGTGTACAAGCTCATGTTTATTCAGTGTTGTAGCTACAGTATATAGCTTATGTGCCACAACAGCCATCGCTGTATTACAATGCAAGACGTGACCTGTGCTGATTCCATCATGCCTTTTTAATCACGACACACGTGTGTGTGTGGGGGGGGTTCCCTCTTAAATCATGAGCTTTGTAGCGTCAAAACAATAAAAGAACAATCAATTACATCATTAAGAAGTACGAGTCCAATTTTTTTTTAAGAGGATTAGAAATTAATGAGGCAGGAAGAGATGAAAAATGACTGTTTCGCTCACATTTCACTCCTAATGTACCTTCACATGGATCACGAGCGATGAATAATTTGCTGTGCTGCTGAGCAGAGAAAGCAGTGAGCAAACTTGTGCATTTTCTCCAAAAGGTCAGGCAGATGATGGGCAGGTGTGTGTGTGTTCGTGTGAAAGTGTGAGCTCACGTGTGTGTGTGTGTGTGTGCGTGTTAAAATGTGTTACTAGTTCACAATGTGTGCATTATAGAAAATAGGTATCAAATGAACCTCTGCTGTCCATCTCTCATATCTGCCCCGATTGCCAAAAGCAAGAAGATATTGGCAATTTATCTGCGAAAAATAGGGCTAGTGTTACATTTCAGGCTACTTTTTTTTTCTATTTAGCCCAGATTTCCCATCTTTCTACCCTGCCAGCATGTCCCCTGGGTGCGTGGGGGCGAAACACAGAAACGTCAACAGGTCCGGAGACGACGAGCGCCCGGGAGAGAAATCAAGCAAAAGCATAATGAGTTTTTCCTGTCGAGGTTTGCGCAGAGATTCAAGGTGGCCCGTCGTAAATACATCAGCGCCGCGTCTGGTGGCCTCCAAACGCCGCTCGTGGATATATATATATATATATATATATATGCTTCACATTAGAGAGAAGAATCACAGGAAATTTCATCACTGTGTAACCGCTCCCATCCATCAAGACACAAATCCATTTACAGCAAGATAACGAAGACGTGAGAAGAGCACCGAGGCAAACGGGTCTGAGAGTGAAGAGCTGGCACCTGAGGCATTCTGGGTCAGAGAGGGAGATGACCGGGGGCGTGAACAGCTGGAGTCACATCCCATGTTCACAAGAGATAACTACAGCCAGTAACGAGAAGAGTCAGACATGTCACATCGGAGAAGCTCTCCAATAAAGATCTGCTGTATATAAAAAGGTTTTTAAACGAGCAGAACGTAAAATCAACCTCCCCCACCCCTCATAAAACAGCGAAAGACGAGATTGTATGTTGACTAAAGTCATAAAATCATTTAAAAAAAAATCTCCTGCTGATGGCTTATTGTTTAGGTGATTTGCCCTCAGGTCTGTTGTTCCTCTTTAGCTCCGCTGGAGCTCAAATGATGAGCGAATTAAGCGTCAGCTGGGGAGGAAGAAAAAAAAAAATCTGTTGCTATTTGTAGAATCAATTAAATGTTCCCTCATTGATACTTTAAATTTGTGAGGGATTAGGTGTCCATTTTAAATCCATCAATTTTGACACAATCAGGTGGAGCCTGCTCTCATATGGCAATAAACTAAACCCAGGTTACAAAACTCCGAAGCTACATTTTGTGCTGCACGCTTTCACGCTTTTGATGGTCGATAAATCCTTGACAAATGGTAAAAAAGAAAAAAAAAAAAAACTAAAAAAAAAAAGTTTGAAATGTGAGCAAAAAGCTCTCCCTGTGATGGCTCTCCTTTCTCCATCACTCCGATCTCGGGGGGCGCATCAGAGCGACATCAGTGCACTCCAAACGCTTCTGGCAAAATTAATCTCACACCCCTGACCCGCCAGGCTCTGGGTTTATGACAGACTCCCACAGAGGGAGGCTGAGCTCCTGAGCAGGTTACAGCTCTCGACTGTGACTCACTCCATGCGTAAGACCCATTACAATCATTACCTTTTGGCTCTGATATATGGGATTACACAGTGGCTATCCTCCTCTGAACGAGGCAGTAATATATCAAGTTCAGATTGAAGGACCGCACTAATCCCACCCACCCTGGAATTCATGCAACATTTAATGTGGGAAGGTGCGACAACACTAATGACCACAGATGAGAGGAGGAGGATTACAGGAAACAGCACCGTTAACGGGGATTACAGGATTTTAATTTTTGTATGTGTTTTGCTGCCCTCTGGCCTTTAACTTTGTTAATGAACTCTGTTTGTCCGTGTTGGATGCAAAGCACCATGAACAGCAGAAATTTAACAGAAAACATCCCTTATAATAAACAGACGTTCAAATGTTGTGCGAGAAAGTACTCTCACAGGAACTCCGATGAAACTTTAATGTTTAACGTTAATGTTCAATGGAGAATTATCGGGAATGAGCCATTTAATTCACCCACAAACAAGAATGGGCTCGAGATACAGCAGTGGATTCAAATCATCCACGATGGAGATATAAAAACTGCTCGTAAAAGTGACGGCAAACGAAGACTAAGTTGGTCCAGGAGAATCACCAATGTAATGAATTTTTACACAGGTACACACGGCTCAAAATCTGTCGCCATCAACACCAGTGACTTATTGCTGAATAAAAAAGGTAGTGAAACTGGATGAAATAAATCTGTTGCCTAGTGGTGTGAGAAGTAAAGTGTGAAAAGGTTCAGAAGATGGAGCGGGTAAAGGAGAAAGTAAAGGAGAAATAGAAATGATGGAGCACCTGCATCCACTTCAGGGTGTTTTTGTTCTGTCGGATATTTCAGCTTTGGTTTTTTTTTTTTTTTTTGTGTGACTATTTCAGATACTCTGTCATGTCCTGGAGGCTCTTGCTGTCTTTTCCAAAACCCTGAGAGATGAGAAAAAAAAAAAAAATCATAAACATCCTCCGGACCCACAGCTATTTTTTCCCCCTCCTTACCGAAAATGAATGTGTCACTGCCTGCTTTCGCAGCACGGTCCCAGCACTGATGGATATAAGAAAGTATGGGCACTCACACACACACGCACACACACACACACGCACGCGCACGCACGCGCACGCACGCACACACACACACACACACACACACACACACACGCACGCACACGCACACACACACCACCTTGATGGAGGGTGTGTGTCATGAGCACAAGGACAAAAGCCAACAGCCGTAATGTGTAGAGTAAACAGTGTTCAGACAGATGAAGTCTGGTGTTGCAGCACATGGCCGGTCTGGAGTCAGTGGGAAACAGGAAAAAAACCCTCCTTCAACATGACGGAGCCTCATCACTGGCATCTGCTTGTTAATTTGAGACCTTCACAGCCTTTAACAGTGGCACCAATGTCTCCTGTGTGACAGTAAGAGTTTACCCAGGTTCCTGTTCTCTGGTAATGATTAGCACATTGATTTGGCTTTTTTATAATATATATAACTAAAATGGAACTAAAATTATTAGGCTATGATTGATGATTATAATGATTATGATCACTACTATATTTCCATTTGCTGCTACTCCCTTGCATTAATTTCCTTTAAATAATATGCAAGTTATATATAACTTATATATAATTATATGCAAGTTATATATAACTTATATATTATATATAATTATATATAATGGCCAGTAAATGGCCATTATATATATATATATATATATATATATATATATATATATATATATATATATATATATATGAGAGAGAGAGAGAGAGAGAGAGAGAGAGAGAGAGAGAGAGAGAGGAAATAAGAGTTGGCAAGAGTTGTTTTGCATCATTTCCAGAGCCTGTCAGCGAGCATACCATTGTGCCAAAAGTAAGATCCATTGCCTTAAAATGAACTGAAATAAATGAAATGCTGTTTTATCTCCTGCCAACTTGTGTAATTTCCACAGCCTCTCAGCATGTGTCCAGTAAGCATATTCACGGTCAAAGTATAAATAACTTAAGGTGTCAGTTCTCTGCTTCAGGGACAACATCTTATTTCGTTACAGTAATTATTTATTTTCATTTGACATTTGTCGCTGTCCTCCTACAAACCACAGTCCTCTGCATGCATGCTTTGGGGTGCCCTTGTGTACTTGCTTGCAGCTATTCCTGTTGGTGCTTCATGGAGTCACTTCTAAGGTAACACTAATATTACCGGATGAGGATATACATGACTGACTATAGTGACAAAACTAATAACAATAATAATAATTTGGAATTTGAATTAAGCTGTGTTTAAGGGGCTGCAAGCAAGTAAAGCTAATACAATGAAAGAAGACATAAAGCCAAAATGAAAATATGAAAGTCATTAACGGGGCTGATTTAATAACGCCCCTCTCTGAAGGTTATTGTCATGGTTGGTGTAGTTTATGAGACATGACACCTGAAGATTTGCACTGGCGAGATGGCCGACTGGCTGACCTTTGGGGACAGACACATTTAACATGGCTGATTGTCTGGGCTAATACACTGCCTCTTACTTCAAGCATTGCAATGAAAAGTTAAATTAGCTTCATAAATCAAAGCAGGAGTTCAGTACACATCAAAGGAAGAAAGAAGGATGAGGTCGGTGTAATCATTGCTCACAGATGGGAAAGTAAGTACTCCCCCCCCAGACTTTTATTTTACTATTTCTATTGCTTTTTCTTCCTGTTTACCACAACATTTCTTACTTGTCCTCCAGCCTATTTGGATTATTTTCGGTCTAGTATTTGTGCAAAGGTTTTGTGCAGCAGTCCAATGAAGGGAGGAATCATGACTCCTTCATTGGTTCTCTGAACACAACGCCATGTTCCTTTCACATCCTGATGACCCGCTGAATCCAGCAGCATTGGTGGCTGTCGTTGCTTCCTACAGTCAAGCTGAACAAACGGTGCTGGGGTTTACTGCGGTTTTATCAGCGCCACCTTGCTACAAAGTTGACAACTAGGCCCTCTGGTTGATTTTCTCCAGCTTTCAAACCAAACTAGAGCCAATGGTGAGCGGGCGTTCATCTTTAAAACCAAATCCTCCTATGAAAAACAAATATTGTTTTTTTTTTTTTTACAGCTCGGTTTACTTCACACAGGACTATTCTGCTGTACATCCCGGGAAATTGCACTGTTTTTTGGGTTTTTTTAAAAAGCTAACAGATGCTTTCTGTGCCACAGGATCATAGTGCAGGATAAAGCTCCCGTGGAGTCCTATGGGCTGCACATGAGGAAGCTGCAGCTGTTTTTATACATAGAGAGTTTTTCAAGCATTAAATTCAGTGACTGCAGCACATTTCTATTTCCAGCAAGTGAGTGACACACACTTATACACATACATAATGTTAAAATTACCGTGTTGGACATGAGCATGAACCCTGAGGATGTTCACATGCCTGTATGGAGTTGTCAGATATAATCAAAACACCGTACAGGCGTATGAAAATGCTTAATCTACAACTCTCCGTGTTTTTCTGTCTTTGTGTGGCGTATACGTATCTGTTCGTGGGCGGCGGCAGTGGGCGGAGCCAGCAGTGGAGGCAGCGGCGGTCCCCATGGCCACGGTCTGCCCATTAGTCTCTGTCAAAGCTCAGCTGCATTGCCACAAATCTGAAGGATAAGTGCTCACTGACACTTCATTTATAAACTCAGTCTCTAAGAGAGACCAATGAATACAGCGGTGCTACCAGCTGCCAGCGGGGGGAGTGTGGGGGGGATTCATCTTTATGACCATCTATGACATTCAAGAGTGACTCCATGCACAGTTCTGTTAGTCATCCATGTTTATTTTTGCTAAATAAATGCTTTGTAAAAAGCAAAAAAAAGCAAAAAAAAATAGAATAAAAAACACAATTTGGTGCTATTTGTATGACAATGCAATAAAATCTGGCATTCTTTATTGACCTGAAGGTACAAGTTTGTCTCTGGAAGGGCAGCTTTGAGGCTGATCAATATCTGTTTTTGTGGTTTTATGCTAGCCAAAACCACAACAGGCTCTTTTTTTCACTGGAATCTCTCGCATTCATAAAACTAAAAGACATATTTTTGTCTGGATTTCCTGAGTCTAAAGGCAAAAACAAGTTGGCGATGTGGCAGACCGAGGTGTCAGACTGATGGGGAATAAATTAGTAAATTAAGCGCTGGATCCTCGGGGGAGCCCGCAAAGATAAGAGCCGGGGATCGTCTAAGTGAAGAGTTTAGAATTTGGTTCTCCCATTGGCAGAGCCACAGAGAACACAGACAGGAATTTTCCTCACAACGACTCATGAGCCAGATGCAAATGAGTCGACTTTATGAGCCTTTGAAGTGGATGATGACAGTTGGTTTCAATCTGAGAGCCAATTACTTTTCTTCTCATTGCAACATTTTGCATTGGCAAAAGTCTAAACACGGTCACATTTGCAAAAGTTCCGTTCTTGCAATGATCTGACAAACAATTAGGAAAGTTAAATGAGGTTTCAAACATGACCAGTCCAGAGTTCTGTTGTATACGCACCGAGATAGATAATATTAACAAATTGTCAAATAAGGTGTCATTTGGAAGACAAAAACTGACATGCTGCTGAGCTTAGCCAAATGATCGGGCTCACTTCAAAGAGCCAGAATTCCCACGGCAACATCTATCCCCTTTTCTCACCTTTGGACCCATCCCTCTTTAGTGTGCATCTAGCATGCTCATCCCTTTCCACTTTTTCATTCCCCTCTTGCGGTCCCCACAGGCGAGCCCCCCCCCCCACCTCCCACTGCCTCCTCTGATAGACTTTCCATTTAACATCAATAGAAAAAAAGGTCCTAGGAAAGCAGCGTCTTTTGATTGTCTGGCAGAAATCCTTGACCTTTCCATCTTGTTCCATTTTTTTTTCTGGTAGACCTGTCTTTCTCCAGCATGGAGAGTTTTTATATGCTAATGAAGAGGACAGATCCAGCTATCAGGCTGTTATTGTGATGGAATACTGAGCTCCTGTCACCCATTTCACATAAATCCAGCTGTTAAATATGTAAAATGAAGAAAACAAAGCATTAAATGCCGAATACTCACATACTTTGACGAGAGGTGTATTACAGCTAATGCCAACAGAGTAGGATCATAATATAACATTGGTAATTCTTTGTGTCTTACAAGTTAAGTACAACTGCTACAAATTGAAATGTTACTGAATATTTTTTTTGTGCGCTCGGGTACCTTCCAGCCGAAATGGCCTGACATGTCAAGGATTCACAGCTCTCAGAAGGGAACGCTCCACGCTGACATGATGGGTCACTTAAACAACAGCATGCCAGACTACAGGTACCAAACAAAAGAAGGAAGGAAAAAAAAAAGAAATGTCGATAAATTATGTAGCACACCTACCCATAATGTACGCCCACAGGACTTAGAGCATAAACTCAGAATACATCCACTGAATGAACCAAATTCAATTCTCCATACCACCAGTGCTGCGAATAGCCGCAAAACATTTCTGTCCTCTGGAGAAGTACTGCTGAGACAGCACAGTGCACATGGACATACACCAATCATGTCTCCGTCTCATGAGTGATTTACATTTCATGTTGTCAGCATGTGTGCAGCACTCGAACAACTCTGTCAAGTGTGCCCCTCACTCACACTGATATATCGGCGCAAAAGGTCCCCTGGCGTGTTTTATAATCTGGTTAAGTATGAAAAAAAGTCCCGCAGTGGTCCGAAGCCTCCTCCCAATAACACTTCCTTCAAGCAGCATGCCGTGCCCTCCCGTAGAGGAGCTTGTGCAATTTGTTGCATTTTTGATGCAAAAGGCCACAGGGAGGAGAGCAGTGGCAGATAAAAAGAACAAGAGGAAAGCTACAGAGAAACTGTCAATTAACATAAAGACGTGTAGGGAACTGGGTCATGACCAGAGTTAATGAGAAACAGCGAACGCATCACAGCTAGTTAACATTAGAAGAAGAAAAGAACATGTTTTTTGGGCAGGCCAGCAGTGGAAAATACTGCGGTCTCATTTCATGCCAGAGCAGAATGGAAATTTGAAACTGGGCTGATATGATGCGTATAAAACCCAGGCAAAATTAAAATAAAACCGTTCACCTTTAGAGCATTTCCCATTTGCACAGAAGAATAGATTGGCTGAAGGAATGTGCTCACTTCTCTTTTTGCTTTATAGTTACAATTCTATGTGATTTTCAAATTAAGAAAAATGCAACTTTCCCATGTGAGAAAGACCGTACAGCGTACTGTCCTTACCCATTCAGAAGGAGGAGGAGGGTGTTCAACGGATGAAGAGCAGCAGAGCAGGAGGTCCAGTCTTCCATGGTGCCGGGTTTGGTCCTGGAGGAGACAGACAGAGCTGAGGCCAGTGGGGTGAACAGGGTCCACAGATGAGTTAGAGGGTGAAAGCTGGGAAACCAGCCAAGGGAATGACACACATTCCCAATAATGCATTTCTAACCTTTACAGAAATGAGCCCTCACTTGTCTCAAAGCAGGTTTAGAAAATGAACCTAAAACAAAAGCTGATTTAAATAGACCATACATTAGAGCCCACATCAGCCACCGATCGTTTGGGGACCTTCCTCATTGCGACAACCATACGGACGAGGTTCAGAGAGGTTAAAATAATAAACTGCCTTCTGTATTTTTATGAAGTGATGGGAAAGAAACAGCTGTCTTTCACAGCAAATGAGCAAAGTAGCATAGTTGCTTTGACTCTGACCATCTGCGACAATATAAAAATTGCATCTCCATCATCACTGTGTACATCATCTGACCATTGTTGTCCCACTGAGAACAGTCTATATAAAGTTGGAAATGAAAAAAAATGACATTGGGAAAATTACTCCAGGAGCAGAGGCTCTGAAAGGGCACACTAAACTTTTGATGAAACAAACTTAGAGTGTTAACCACTTTCTAAATGAAGACTTCTGAAGGGAGATAGGACATATTTCAGGAAAGTAAAGAATATATTTGCCCTTTCACTAGTTTACTCAAGGACTCTGAATGTAACTCGTTAGAATTCCCCAGTTTCCTCCTCGCTCTCTTCCTCCTTTTGATGCATGTCTTTCCTGTCTGGCATCCTTCGTCTCTCCATCTCACTCTTATTCCACCCAAATCCCTCCTTACCTGCTCCTCAGATACTTCCGTTCCTTTCTGCCTACTTTCAGCAATACGCACTGCAGGAACACCCAAAAAAAAAAAAAAAAAAACCTTTGAGAATCCACTTAAAAGTGTCAGTACCGGTATTTGGTTGAGCTTAGGCGTAAAGCATCACGCTGCGTTCCCATCCTCCTAAGATGGCTGTATATAGACGGGGAATAATTTCACACAGCGTGACTTTGTTTTTGCTAGCTAAACAGAGACAAATATCAACCCTCTGCGAACGCTAGACAATCATCAGCAATGACAAAATTCATCATCTGCATTTCCAATAACACTGAGCTAATAACAGACTGAAGCCGGCACGCAATACACAAACTGCTCCCACAGCGCTCACCAACACTGGGAGAATTCATTCCCATATAAATCAAAACGCATTAATGTGTTCAAGTGTCAGCACCTTATGGAGATGCAATAAAGTTGCAGCAACAGCTGGTCGGAGTCAGACCGTGGCTGGAAGCCCGCGCAGCCCCCCGCCTTAATTGCGTTTTGCAAAATCTGATGCTAACGACTGCACACTGCGAGACGGGCAATTGCGTTTTTGCAGTGGACTGTGGAGAAGATTGAAATTGAATCTTGGAATTGTGCGCGCTCCGAGGTAGTTTCACTTGGTCATCAACTTTCAGCCAGGCAAAAGAGACAGGGGGGGCTGATGCTGCTGAGGGGTGGGATGTCAGGCCTGGGTGGGCTGTCATCACTCAGACTGTAGGGTTTATAGGGTTATACATATTAATACCTCAGTTGTGTGAGTGTTTATGTAAAATAGTGTCAAGAATCAGGAAACATTCTAAATACCAACCTTTTTGCTAACATACTTAGATATCCCCTCGATATTTACTGAACAGCCTCCGTGTCTCCTAAGTGCCCCATGGATCCTTCAGAACTTCATCTCTTGTCGAGGCGCGGGGGAGATCGTGCTCAGAATACCTAACGAAAACTCATTTGAGAAACATGCTCACACATGCAGGTGCAAAGTCACTAAAGAGCAAACCCAAAATCACGATTCGCTCTCCGATCAAACACCGCCCCCCCATCTTGAGCGAGAGGATATCTTCATTTAGTGGTGAAATTGGAGCTGAACTTCGATTTGTTTGGCAGCAGAGAGTTTGGTATCACAGAGGTGTTTCTAAGAGACGTGCTTCCACGGGTATTCCTGACTTTCGCCTGTCTGGCTCCCATCCGCTCATCCTCCAGTCGGAGGTGGATGATTTCATTCAAAGTTTGAGAAACTCCCTCAAGCTGTTCCTGAGTATATCTCATTTAAAAAAAAATTAGCCTGACATCTGGGAAACCTGCTGCCTTTGCAATGAACCATAGCTGGAGGCCACGTGAGTGTGTACATATGATAAGATTGACTATACCACATATCCCAGCCATCCCAGTGTACACTCATTCCTGCAGCATTCATTTACAGTATTTCTACATAAAGAGGACTCTAAGTTTTCCCTTTAAAGCCTCATGTTCAGTTTTACAGTCTCTTAAATATCTGAGCCCCTGATGTGCAGTATCACGGCTCGAACAGTTGTTTTCAGCAATAGAACAAGAAAGATTATTACCATGGAAACTCCTCCATCCCAGGAGCGCTGCGTGGCCTTTCCAGACTTCTGAAGGGAACAATTATCTGATGACGTCAAAGATGCCATGATGGCGTAAAAAAAAAAAAAAAAAAAAGATAAGAGGGAGGGAAGCGACACCCATAGCTGGTGTCACAGAGGTGGGAGCACACACTTCGCAGGACACACTTTAAGACCAGCTTCAGGACGAGCAAATGTGAAACACCTGTTCAAAGATGACGCAATTACCAAGGTCATCTGCGTTTAGGTGACTGGTATTATTTACCTGTTCCTAAAAGGAGGTAGCGCTTTTCAACATGGACCAGGGTTTGATAACATGAAGTTCATTTCAGGCAACACCTGAATGTGATACAGATCAAACAGATAGAACCTATAGATTAAAAAAAAAAGTATATATAAAATATACATAACAACAAGGGGTATTGTGTTCAGTAAATGTATCCCAGGAGGAAAGATGACTGCATTACCTCCTTATCTGGCCCACAGCTGTATCTTATTGAAAAACAGATCATAACATGAGGAGAAAGGAAAGGAAGCGAAGTACAGCGGGAGGAGATGCTGTCTGACTTTTGATGGACCCGATTTTCGTCCTTTTTTTTTTCCTTTTTTATCCCGGTCTAACGGTTGGCTGTCCATTATCAGCACCAGCCATCGTGTGACAAACCTGCAGAAAAACAGCAACTCTGGAAATGGATGAAGAGCAAAAGAGGACGCTGAAAAAAAAATTACTTCTCACTGGTCGCTGTAGAACTTCATGTGTGTTGGATGTGAAACGATCCGTCTTCTTAGATGGTGTGCCTGCTGAGCTGATCAAAGATCTGTTGGTCTCAATTGATAATTGAAAAAATATAAACACACACACACACAATATATATATATATATATAGCTGGGATCAAATTTTTTTTACCTATTCTCCTGAAAAGTTTCTGACTGTATGTGTCTGAATGTATGTGTCTTTATCTGGTCTAAGGTTATTAATGTAGTAATAATATATATTTATATGTATATCTATACATTATTTCTGGTTAAGAGATCACTTAATACTACATACTTTTGCAACTGAATGAAAAAAATCGAATTCCTCCTTTTAAAACAGCAGCAAACTATAACATAACAGGGATCAAGGAAATAAAAGTTAAATGAAAATAAAACTAATTAGTGGAGGGCCAGGCACCCCTGTTACATACAGGATAGTTTTACATTATATAAACATTATAATGAGCTTCAATAAGTGAACCATGAGGGCTTTTGGGTGAGTCAATATTGAATGTTTTTGACATTTTCATTTTAGCATTAGGAAATTGATTGCAGCGTTGCTCTCTTAAGAGCTGGGCTGGCATTTCCATACGGGAGCTGAAAACTCTCAGAAATAATTTATGGTCCATGGAGAAGCAATCTCATTAGAACCAAGAGGTGTTGATCTTCCACAAAGTTCAACATGAAAAATGAATTACAGTCCAGTTCCCAGAAGAGTTTCCTACAATCAGAATCCTTTTACAAAGTAAGTCAAGGCAAGGTGCAACCAGTCATTGATAGGAGGGATGTTGCTTTTTTAGACACGCAGGAGGACACACCCCGCGTTCTCACTGCCACCAGATGTTTGTCAAACTGTGCAGCAGTTAGCACCATCGCCCTGCAGGCTGAGGGACCTGGCCGTGGGTCCCCTGGAGGCTCGTATATGTGGAGGTCAGTCCAAAGACTTTTTTTTTTGGTGGGTGAATTGGCGACTCTGAATTCTTTGCAAGAGGCGAACCAAAGAAGAAAACAAATTAAGCAGCTGAAAGAAAAAAAAATCCCCCACCACTGAGTTCATTTTCTGTCTGCTTGATAAAAGTGATGAAAATGGCTCTAATTTTTCTTACCATGCTAGGTTTGATTCTTCCATCATAAAAGTATTCTAAAAAAAGAAAACCACTTTTTGTTTTTGCAGAAGTAGTCACACTTTTTAATACTGCAGTTATTGCATCCCTTTGTTCTGTGCTGCAGACTATGATGGTGTTCAGGTTATGGTTCGTGCCTCACATTGATATTTACTGCATCAGTCATTCTTGCTTAAATATAAACCTCAGAATTGAAGTTAACATGCTCTTGCTTTAATAATCATCCTTAATAATCATCCTTCCACCACAGTGCAAAGCTGAATCTCCTGTCCTCTTTCATTTGGTCAGTCTTCAGCTGAGTGCAACCCCATAAAAGCCTCCATGAGCAGTGTTTCCAGAACACAGACACTGTTTGACTATTTGCATGATTTCTGCCATTCTTGTGTCTTTGTTATGACATTTTTCATCCTCACGTGAGTGTAACTATTCCAATTCAGACAGAAGACTGTCAAACTTCCCTCTCTTTACAATAATTAAGAAAGAAATTGTGATATTCTTCTAAAGAGAATGCGATTCGATAACATTGTTAATCATTGTAGTTCATAATATTTCCGTTTACAGCAGATAGTAAGATCTTTATTCAAAGGATGATATTCAGGAAAAACAGCCTTTTACATGCTGCTCAGAAACTGTTATCAGTGATTGTTTCCGTTTCCTTTTTTACTGGCAATCACGTTTAATCACTTTTTTCAAAGAAAATATTCACAGGTCTGAAATGGAGGATGGAGGGTTCTCAAATATCTTCAGATATAATCAAAAAATCAGCAGAGCATGTGTGTTCTTGTACTTGCTACATATTGAACACTAAAATAAAAAAAATTGTATTCTACTAGGATTATACAGGAAGTTATTGGAGGATGTCGACATTTCGGCTCGTCCTTTAAAGGTGTGTTTGAGAGTCAAGACATGGGTTTAAGTTTGAGGATTAAAATTGGGTTTGGGTTAGGGTCAGGGTTAAGGAGTTATTTGGGTTGGTTAGGGTGAGGGTAAGCAGTGAGGAAATGTATTATGGCTATCAGATCCACGCAAATGTAGAAATGTGTGTGTATGCCTCTCAAATCAACACGCTTAAAACATCTGAGCCGCAGTTGAGTTCAGGACTGGAGGGCCTCTGCTCAGATGTCTACTGTGTGTTTGAGCTTCATACACTGTTCTGATCACAGTTTTGATGTTGCGTTCAGACACTCGGGAATGTTTGTTTTGGTTCAGTTTTTACGTAGTGCTTGATTTTTCGCTGCCTCTAATTACACGTCTGTATACGTCTGCTGATTCAGTCCCGCAGGTCTGGAGTTGAGGCGATCGATGGTGTGGATAATAATGTTTCTGCCTCTTTGGTTAGGTCAGTCCACAGATCATTCAGGTGAGAAACGTAAGATGCATCATGCACACGTGTGGCAGCTTGTGCACATCATGCTCAAGTGACAGCAGGAATCTGTGTTTACCTCCATGATGGCAAATACGACATCTATGACTGACATCTCCTGTAGATACAAGTTTGTAAAGATGCTGGAATTCTTTGTTGCACACTGTTTTTGTAGTTTTGTAGGTGATTTATTTTCATCTGAATTATTCTGTGTATTTTTTTATTAATGAATTATTCTGTGTATTTTATATTATTTGCCAGTCAGAGATTGGTTCCATATTCATAAATAAATGCTAAATAATGCTAACATTCCACACATTTTTCTCCCCAAAAAAGTACAGCATCTGTGATCTAAGCTTTATGAATCAAAGACTTTCAGAGGGCCCTTCAGGGATTCTTTCTTCCCTCTGAATTCTGTATGGTTCATTTACAGTACAGTCTGGTTGCGAGAGCAGTTATTTAAAATTAATGCATAGTTCTTCCTCCATTATTCATTCATGGGATCAAAAACATAAGTAAATAATTCTGTTTCCTTTTACCAACAACTTCGATATTATTCAGAAGAACAGCAGCATTCATTGAGTCGGTGAGTAAATATACCATTGTTTCTTTAAAATATAATTCACCAAAGTTCTTTGCATTCAGTAAAGGTCATATGAAGGTTCCTCTTACAACTGACACTCCTGAATGAGGCCAATAACGGTGCAGAAAGAGATGGGAAGAAAAAAAACCCACATCCAGGATCACCTGATTTTAAAGATATGATGTCATTTATTCTTCTGATTGAGGCTTTATTCTTCATACATAATGGATCAAATAATTTTCTGTGTGTGAAACTGCTCAGTTACCTGTAATGAGTAAGGTCAGACGCATTATATTCCTCATGCCTCGTTCTGATGTGTGTGTGTGTCTCAGTCCTCATTTCCTGACAGTCTGATATCAGCCGCCTCCATCGTCTCTCCAGCAGATCCACCATCATCGCCGGCGTCTCATCTCGGGGCCCGTCCTCTTCTGCAGCTGCCCCTGCTGCCTCCAGCACCTCTGTGCTGCAGATTTCTCGAGCTGAATATTTCATCACCCCCCCCCCACCTTCCGCATGATATCAGCCTCAAACTCAGCCCTCAACCCCTGTGTCTTCACTCTGCGGGGGATTAATCTCCCAGCTGCTGCAAAACAGCATCTCAGACTTTCCTCCCATACTTCATTAACATATACCATCCACATCCATGAGCACTTATCCTTTATTGGCTCATTTTCGAGGACTGAAACTGAAGTCGCACTTCGCGTCAAAGTACATTCTCTGAGTTTGTTCGGATTCTTCAGTCTCGTCAGTCACACAGACACACACAAACTCCCCCTCGTACTTCTATCTTTGTGAGGACTGTATTACCCAGCTCCTCACCCTAGCCTGAACCATCACAACTAACCCCCTGACTCTGACCCTAACCCTGAATCTATTTCTACCCTCAACCTTAAAACCGTGTCTTGACCCTCGAGCAGTCCTTTGAAATTTTGAGGAACAGCGAAAATGTCCTCGTTTCGCGAGCAAAATGCAGATTTTTAACTCAGTATGCAGCAAATACAAGAGCACGAACGCGCGCCCGCACAAGCTTTGAGCTGTCAGAGAAAAGGAGCTCAGAAATCCTTCAGCATCAATTATAAAACAGAAAAAAAAAAAACAAAAAAAAAAAAAAGATGGTATATGAAGAGTGG
This sequence comes from Lagocephalus sceleratus, assembly GCA_911728415.1. NCBI lineage: Eukaryota > Metazoa > Chordata > Actinopteri > Tetraodontiformes > Tetraodontidae > Lagocephalus > Lagocephalus sceleratus. The sequence continues at coordinate 6,640,050 of CAJVRN010000237.1, read as the reverse complement.
AGAAGGGTGGCAGAGGACAGAGGAAAGCCAAACAAAGGTTACTGTTCCCCACATTTGTTCACTCTGAAGACTCGTAACCACTCTAGCTGGAGGGCATCGAATGACAAGTGGAAAGCTGGGAAAAAGTAACGCAAAAGGAATTTAAAAATAGATGAACGGATGCGGCATTCTCATGTGTTTATAACTGTGATGCAACATAAGCCGTGCACATGCCGTGTATTACATCTTTTGTGGCTGCGGCTCACATCCACGCACTTATAAGGAAAGGCGGTAATCTGCCTGTAATACACCAACTACACACGGCACAATCGGGCAACTTCTGTTTATTGTATCGCCGTCTCTCCCTCTACTCCCATCCACTGTCTCCATCCTTGCAAGCCCCTGATTAGAATGTTCCTTCAACAATTCCTTCATCTTATCCGCCACTCTGCCATCTCTTCCTTTTCTCTCATCCTTAATCTTGGATTACTTTCACATTCTGAGATCCCTGCTTGTCGCCTTGAATCTTTTTTTTTTTTCCCACCCTCTCTTTCTCAGCAGCTCAGGCAAAGAACTCAAAGACCAAACACTGCTGTTGCATCCCGACCAGGACGGCAGCACAATATTCCGCTTCGTTTTCCCACAATGAATACTCACTTTATTATTGCTGTTTATTCCTCACAGTGACTGATTACTACATTTGATGGCATTTAAATGGCTTCAAATGCATATATAACTGGATGGTTAACATGTTTTATGTCTATTAAAAGGGGTAGTCTTTATAACAGAGGGGGGCTGCTGATTGAAGCCGCCGACATATGGAATCAATAAGAACGGTCAGTTTGAACCCCCCGTCCCCTGTCATAGAGTTTATTTTGGTGTTTGCTCATATTCTGCTCTTCCCAGCTGTGTTGGACCGATTAGCTGTCTGAATTGGCAGCCTCAGTGGAAGGCTGGCGCATCAGCTTCATCCGATTATTCCGACTATCATAGTCCAGAGGACAAAGTGGAGAAGGCGAGCAGACAGTCTGGGTGAAAGTGCCGGAGAGAGGATGGGCTTTATTTATTTATTTAAAAAAAAAAAAAAAAAAAAAAACCACGTAGCTTTTCAACATTATAGCGAGGCTGATGGGGGTTGAAAGAAAAGTTACGGCAAAATATATTCACCAAGTGCATATGGTTTCTTTTTATATAATATTTAGAACACTGAAGGGTTCACTTAGTAACAGTAACAATCGGCAATCAACAACTAACAGATGTGAAATTAGCCCCCGCCATCAGTTCTTTCACACTATGGCCACACTAATGACCTCTAATGACCGTTTATTATTCTTCAGAGTAAGCTATATATATATCTGTGCTGTGGGTGGTAAACAAACCATATTTTAGCCAAATGAGGCGTGCGCAGAAATCATTCATCACGGTTAGGTTTGTCGATTGCCTCTGCCAGAGGTTACAACCCCCCATGCCCCTCGTCTGCCATTTTTACAGGACTGCACAGAAGCGCTGAGTGCATTTTAAACCAAGCTGATGGGAGAATAAGCAGTAAATATTAGCCGACTCCCAGAACTTTATTTTAAGAAACAAAGAGCAGGCTTCGCTTCACCCTCTTTAAAGTGGTGCTGCAGTGGGGGCTTGAAATTAACAACAAATATTAAAGTGAAAAACTGGCTTGCTGCCCTTCTCTCGCTCTCTCTCTCCCTCTCCCTCTCTCACTCTTCCAATGATGCTGAGCCTTTCTAACTCTCCTTTCTCTTTCTTTCTTTAATCCTTTCCCCTAAAAAACAAATTAGCCTCTTGACACTGGTGCTATGTATCTGTCAGGGCTGAGGAATGCATTTGTCTGCTGATAAGTCACTTTGGTGTGTGTGTGTGCGCGTGCGCATGTGTGTGTGTGTGTAACAGTCTGAGACACACCATGCTGCAAGCATGGAAAATGCCAAACACTGTAAACTACTCATGTGTGATGGATGAATTTGTTGTGAGACCCGAGGCAGATGTATCGATTAGCCCTGCAGACACAACAGGTGGCGGGCTTCAAACGAGTCTGAGCTCGTTCAGGTTTGGGTTTTATCAGGTGTTATTGCCAGCGCTCATAATTCGCATCTCATAACTTTACACGTCATGTCAGCACTTCCTATCAGTATTTGCTGAAGTGTTAGAATAGGAAAATTGCTTCACAGTGACAGTCTGGAAGGAAAGTGTTTCTCCTTTAGATCCAATTACTTTTCCAAGCGGTGATTGTATTGGTATTTTAGTCAAGAGGGTAAACCAATTTGGAGGTAGAAGGATGCACTTTCTCTTTTCTCTCTGTTTGTGGATTAGTGTGTGTGTGTGTGTGTCTACTGTATCAGGAACCTCTCCAGCTGCCTGCGTGGTTTGATTGCACGTGTGTGTGTCCTCACATTTAGTGCCCCACAATCCTCATTGTAATCATGAAGTGGAACCATTTTGCTGCACCAAACGCTGTCAGAGGGTCAAGACATGGTTTTAAGGTTGAGGTTAGAATTGAATTTAAGCTAGGGCTAAGGGTAAGTGGATGGGTGATACATTATGCCTATGAAAGTCCCCACAAATATAGCAAAGTGGGGATGTGTTTGTGTGCGCGTGTATGTGTGTATGTTCAGCAGTCCTGTTAGGATCATTCTCCTGTGACAGGCCACTCAGTCCCATCGCTTCTGCTCCCCAACTCAACTCATTACGCTCTCATTTCACACTTGACAGCAGATGGAAAGTCGGAGAGGGAGAGAGAGAGAGAGAAAAACAGGGAGTGAAGGAGTAATACAGGAGTGGAGAAAAGGTGCAGCGGGACAGTAAGGTGGGAGGACAGGGGAGGTTAAAAGAGGTCACAGGAGAGCAAATGAGGAATGCCGTGGAGGTGAAGGAAAAGAGGACATGGACGGGAACAAACGTAAAGTGGACCACGAGAGACATCAGACCGCAGACGTTTATGCTCGTACTATGACTTTATCATTCATAATTAAACACAGTTGGGATGGTGACAAAGAGAGAGAGCGAGAGAGAGAGAGAAAGAGAGAGAGACACAGAGACAGAGTCACAGATAGAGAGACAGACAGACAGTCAGAGAGGGAAGGCATTGACTGTGCCAATCCACAATAAAATGGATGGTGAACAGTTGGTGTTCTTGAGTGGATCACAAACTCGTGTTAGATTAGAAAAGGATTCTGGATGCAGACCATCAAGGGTCGTTTGGCCTCACATTCAGAGATGCCTCCATAAACAGGGTCATTAATATGATCCCATCATCCTTTGCATGCAGACATTCTCAGTGGTAAACAGAGCAGTGGATGGCCACAGCCTCACTCCTACCTGAATTGTGGATTTAGCGGCGTCTGTCTTTCTTATCATTCCAAACATATCGAGGGAACATGAGCGGTCCCAGTCCCATGTCTCCCATCCTGCACAAAAGATTCTGCTTCCAGTTACTGTCACACTTGTTGGAAATTATCATAAAGCATCTCTGTTTGGTCCAAAGATTTAGCACAGTGACATATTACACCTGTTACAACAGCATCCTGGACGGATGTGAGTCATTTTTCTATGTTCACACAGGTTATTCAGAAGAAATATTTAGAATAAAATAACGCATTACTATCTGTAGCATGTTTGTGCAGATATATCTCAAGTAATTCCCAGTTTAAAGTTTAAAATTATATACTTTCTGTGGGCTTAATTATGTAAGCACATCTTGCTCCTACAGTGGGTGGTGCTGATTGCAGTGTTGGCGTGTTTAACAAAAGAACTGCTGAGCTAAAGATGGACTGTCAGCATCCTTTCCTTTATTTTCTGGAACTAACCCTAAAAATATGCACAAGACATAATGACTGGATTCAGTCTGTACTGGCAGTTGGAGAACTTTTACCATGAAAGCGTCAGCACTTCTGATTTATCTTATCAGCTAAAATATTGATAAATGGCCGTCATGGTATGTGATCCTTTCTCTTTGCTATTACATACTACGATTTCTGCAAAGATGATAAGATCACATCTCTGACCTCAGTGCAGCTGTCTGTTGGTGATGAAAGTGACGTATGTGCGTGATATATGAGCATCTTGGAAAAGTTTTAGACCCGAAAATTTACCATTACATTTCGGGACGCAGACTTTGGTTTGTAAGAACGTGAGATTCAGAGGCCTCTAGTGGTGGAAAATTGAATAGCGGCTGACAGGAATCAAAGTTTTCTTCTGCTAGTATTTTTTAATTAGAATTATCTTCTGTCAAAAGTGACCAGTTATACTAAAAAATACTGAAATTCATGTTCTGGACATGAAGAGGTAACTATTTATATGCATATTTCACTGCCAGTTGCTTTTTTAAACTGGAAATATAGATATGTATTGTAATTTCTTAAATCATATAAAAGCATGTTAGAGGAGATTCATATTCAACATATAATAAATGATTATTAAAGATCATACACACTCTACAAGTCAGATTAAGGTAACAATGATTTTTTTCTGAAAAATAAATAAAACTCTCATTGTGTGGATCTGTTCCTGAGCTTTTGTGCTTTTGCCATCCCTCCTGCTTTTAATCTTCCTCTGCCCGGATGACCTGGAGCAGATGGGTCCCCCCTGTGAGAGCTGGGTTCCGCTCAAGGTTTCCTCGCGTTAACGGGGAGGTCTTTCTTGCCGAGGTTGCCTCGGTGCTTGCTCGAGGGGTTCGGGTTCCGAGATCCGAAGCACCTCAAGGCAACGAACTGTTATCGAGTCTCATAAATAAAACCTAACCTGAAGTTGTTTGACAAGGTCAGTGTCTTGGCTCAATTCACGGGGGGGACAACAACCTGTCCAGATCATCTTCCTTTAGAACAAACATAAAGAGACGTAACATAAGAGACGGTCGCTGTGTGCTTGTGTACGACTTTTGTGAGAAGAAAAAGGAGGTTCGACAGTGCCGGGCTTCAAACGACAGCCCCCCCTCCCGCGCCACCGTTCTTTGTTCTGTTTGCGTTGGAAGCTTTTCATGAAAGTGTCTGTGACTCAAGAGCTCTCACTCTGGTCTGAGCCATAATCCACTTCAATTTATGTGAGGGCAGCCTGACAGTGAGCCACTTGATCAAGGGATCCATCCTGGAACAGAACAAAAGAAGGAATTTTTTATTTAACCACAAAAAATTTTTATCCTGCCGAGTCGCGACATCAAAGTTTCAACCTGCATCGCGGACGAGTGTCTCGCACCCCTCTGATGGGAGGTGTGAAGGCGCAGAGAGGGGCGGCACTTCCATCAGCCGGCGCTTTCAGTGGAGGTGCTGCACTTTAACACTTTCTCATTTATATGAAACGACGAAAGGCTCGGATTCAGCATTTTAAGTGCACAATTATCTTTTATGCAGTGCAATTAGAAGTGTGTTCATTTGCATACATCCCGAGGTGCGTGAGTATAACTGAAGCAAAAAAAAGAAGAAGAAGAAAAAAAAAAAAAAGAGCAGCAAGGACAGAATGAAGCAGCTGGAAATCAGACATCAGAGATGCAAGAAGTGCAACTGGACAAAGAGAGGTTGGAATAAAACTCATTGCGTTTCAGCTCAGGGAGTGGTGCGCACCACAGCGATGCTTTTAAAGTTGCTGAAGTGGATCAATACACACCATGAGCGCAGCACTTGGAGAATGATCAGAGCAGGTCTCGTGGATGTTGCTCCAACTACAGGAGATGCGGGGGGGGGGGGCAAACGCCTGTACGTTGAGGTCTGAAGACGGAGGGCCGTGAGAACGACAGAAACATCTGGAGTTACACTTGTGGCGAGCTTGAGCTGAATGGAAAAGCTCACGGGGATGTCCTCACAGAAACTTGGCCAATCGCGGTGCAGAGCTGCAATTCACATCAAAATATAACAAGAAATGGGCGAATATACAGTTACCTTGTGGGAAGAAGCAATGTAGCAAAGTTTAGACGTTTGTAGAAGACATATGGGGTTTTAATCAGATGCTGTCTACTGCTATGGCCACAGGGAGGAAACACTACTTTGGCCTCCTGCGGAGCAGCTCAATGGTCTCAGTCTGTTTAAGGTGGTGCAGGAGGGGTGCAGGGGTGTGACTTTGCTCAGACACTTCTCCCAGGGACTGAGCTTCAATTTCCAGCTCTCCCCATGAGTTCCCTCAGTTCACCGCGGCGTAAAGCCGGACACCGAGCGACAGAACATCTGCAGCACGGTCACGACGTGACTGGAGGTTCCTCAGGAACAGGAACAAAGGAATCGTGGTAGACGCGTCCTTCAAGTTAAACAAACAGCAGATGGTGTTCGAATGTGGGCAGGGTGGTTTTTGTAGCTGAAAGCATCAGGGTGCAGAGCCTGATGTTTTGCAGACACAGTGTTGATGACGTCATCGGCCCCCGAGACATCAGATGAGGGCGCGATGAAAACCCTCATGATGATGACAGCGTAGGAAAACTCGGGGCAAAAATTATGGACGGAAACATCCTTCCAGCGGCACGCTCGGTCTTCGACTATTGTGTGCAGGTTTTGTCTGTTATTCATGTTGATTGGGACTCGACCTTCCATCTTCCTTTTGTTCTCTCTCCAACCCTGTCCACCTGCACACAATGAAAGAGGAGGCAGCGTAATGCATTCATCCTAAGTAAGCTCTCTGGAGAGGAGCTCTGAGCCTTTGCGCGCCTTGACGGGGAACCAAAAAAAAAAAAAAAAAAAAAAGTCCAAAACTGGGACTGGAGCCACAAACCCTCCAGCTCCCAGGCCAGGCCCCCCACAGCCCGAGCTGCTGCCACCCTAGACTTACTCTAGTGTCAGGTGTGCTATCTTGTAGCTAGGCAACAGTGAAGTACATGACCGAGGCGTTGCAAAACACACCCCGACTCCTTGCTCCCGATGTCGGCTCATTCATCATATTCACCAGTGATCGGACATTTCCCATTATAGTGAGGGGAAACAAATCGACTCTGGTAAGACTCAAACCCGCTGCTGCTGGCTGCTGTTGAGCACTGCAGTATTTTTTTCGCAGCTAGCTAATATTGTTCTTTATTACTGTTATCATTCATCCTAAATATCTGTTCTTCGATACTCATGGGGCTGCTGAGGTGCATTTGCACGCTCCACTTGTTTTCAATGCGGACTGGACCTGATCAGGATACACTGGCAGCAACCGCAAAGAGACACTGATTGATTTCCCTTATGTCAAGACACCATTATTGATCCTTTAGCATCATTTGCACTTCATGTTACCACCTGTGGGCAAATCAGGGAATGAGTGACCGGCCTAATGTGGTTGCGCAACATTTCTCATCATGCTGTCAACACCCATCTTGGACGTCTCCCAAATTGTGCGTTTTATATGTAATTATAAGCAGTTTATCAGACTCATACAGCCTCCACATCTCTGCCTCCACGTCTATTTAGGCCCGTCTGGCCTCCACTGAAGTCCGATTTAATCGGTGCAATGTATCAATATTGTGCCGCATGCTCATATTTCGGTGCCCAGGATGCCGGTGGACACGTCTGAACCGAGGGAGACTTGGAAAAGAGGCGCTGGTGCAATGCCAGGCGGACCATTTGTTCAGCGCCGATTTATGCCCCCTGTATGTTAATTTACAAGCTCATTCACTCGACGTGTGATGGATTTGAGATATGAGAGTGTGAATGATGAAAAAGCTAAAGAGTAATTTACCTTGTCAGAGTGAACCGGACATATAAAGCATCTGATTAATGACCGGAGGGCAGGCGAGTCCTGGGACTAATAAAAACCTGTAATCATTCTGAATTACCCTCAAAGGAAAGGTTGTAAATCTGGAGTGTTAAAGAGGAGTAAAAAAAAAAAATCATACCGCATTTCAGGATGCAGATGTACTGATTTTTTGGCGAAGACTTTGGAAAAAGAGTCACTGCTGGACGTGCAGTCACGAGAAGGTCCAAACTGGGTTTGACTGACATGCCACACCAGTGATAGCGGATTTTCCACCATGCACTCTGGCTGGGTGGTCGACCTGGGCACGGAGACATGCTGGTCACAGGTCATTTTCATCCTTTCTGTCCATCTGCGAGGTCTCCGAGCTCATCATTACAAATTGAGGGTACTGCTCGCAACCTGCAGCACATGAGAACGTGTTCTCGGACTTGCGCGCGCGCACGCACCCACCACAGAGGCTCCATGCCCGGTAAATGACTGTGCACACAATCCCGCTGTAGCAGAAACGAATGGCGGACAGTGACTGACGGCTTCATTTTTCTTCCTGGCCCACACAGCAAATCATGTCAAACACAACTCTCCCTGCTGCATAACCAGTTACAGATACAATATGTTACAGTCATATATTACTTATTGCAGCGAGGAAATAATAAAATGTTATTATGAGACACTGGTATTATTATCAGGTTAAATATTCATCTGTGTAACTGAGCCACCCAGTAACACATGTGCATGCCAGTAGCTGAGGGTGGTGGGGTCGTCTCTTTTATCCAGGAAAGTGTTCTCACAGAAGCAGGTTGTTCTGAGTCCCTGCTTTTGATAGTGTTATCTTCACATTGTTGGGGGATCGCTGGGCTTTCTCTATAATCCCTCAAGCAAGGTCCTGGTGTCCTCACAGCAGGACCTCCTCTCCAAAGCGAGAACTCCGGGAGACATTTTAATCAGACACCTGAATGGGTCTCTCCATTTGCTGAAGGAGGCAGGTTAGGGGAGACAAATCACGTCCAATCAGGAAGTCAGAGCTGCCTCCAGGCAGCCAGCGTTTGCACAGTAAGACAGCAGGGCTATCCGTGTGACTGGCATTCCTAAAAGACTCATGAAGACCTCCAGCGGTCCTGTCAGGCTCTGTCCAAAAGGGAAGCACATTCCTGCCAGGCTGGTTTCATGTTCTGATAATTTGCCTTATTCATTTTATATGTTACAGATCTGCAGGTGGATGTGCTAGAACTTCAGAGATATATAAGATACTTGTGAGAGACTAGTGAAAATAAAAAAAAGTGAAATACAAAATGGGCCCCCACTTTATTTATCCTGACAGAATCTTCCCTGACTTTGATCATTGTGGAAAAGCGATAAGAATCTACTCTTTAAATCTATCCATTGTCCTTGGTCATGGGCACATTTGTTCCACAGTACTGGAGGCAAACTTTTGGAAAGGAGTGTCATCTCTCCTGAATAACAATGAGGATGTATTCATCCCGTCTCTTTAACTGTCTGTATGACAGCGGAGGGCTCAGCAGTTTGTTGAACCCTCTCATGTATCACTTTCAACCACATTATTTAGGGTCAGCTATCGACAGCTCCTGTCACTTCCAGAACCTATCTCAAGTCTCGTGGTTAGTTTTTCTGTAACCAGCATATGGTTCTGACTCTAAACTAATATCATCAATGTGGATGGACCTCTGTGGAACACCAAAATATTAGGGATATGAAAAAAGAATAAATATACAGCCATCACCTGGTATTTCTGTTATGGTTCCCATGTCTCTGTTAGAGACATTTTTGCTCCACATTATGCATATTAGAAGTTCATAAGATGTTACATGATGTAGTACAATTGAAAAGATACAACAGCGAACTGAACTGACATTTTCCACCAGTTATTGCTAACTTATCTGTATATTTAAAGTAAATGTTCAGTCTGGATTTCTGTGCTGAAATAAAGGCCCCAAATGTCTGAGTAACCTTTCCAGCACTGTGAAGGGCAGACAAGTTTTTATATTAAAAAATAAGTACTTATAAACCATTTGCTGAAAATCAAATCTTAGGGGAAATTACTTTTCCTACCTGGAAGCAGCAGTTCTAACAGTTATATGACACGTTTCATCATGTTGCTCAGGTTACAGAGGATATAAATATGGCACCAGATCAAACCCCTCATGTAGATCAAATATAAAATCCTGATAGTCTAGCTGCGATGACACATACTCATCCAAAATGAGTGTAACCTCAAGTGTATCAACCGCTCAGATTTTTTTGATTTGATGTTATAATTATGCTGAGTTCTCGACTGAGTTCCTGTTTCTCAGCCGGGTCAGAATCTGTTCCTACTTGAACCATTTCTCCCTAAACTGCCAGAACCCGGGAATCGTACAGGAGCCTGTTTGCCAGCAAAGACGCGTTAAGAAATGTCCCTGGTCTTCCACAATTCTCCTTTTTTTTCATCTCGCAAAATGGCTCCATGTTTGACGGCCGAAAATAATCAACACTTCATCATTCCAGTCCTACACAGCAGCTACAAAGCATAAAGAAATAATTTACGCTCCCAGGCCATCGGACGTTTTCTATAATGTGTGGCGCCACCATTTGTCAGGTTACGCTAATAGTGTGGCCCGACTGGAATTACATCCAGCTGGACTGATGGAAGCCCATTTGTTGAATTCAATCACTTGGTCCACAGAGAACATGTACTATATGTCACAGAACGTCTCACTTTTCATTTGGCAGCCTTATTTTCTCCAATTTTACCGCTGCACACAGGCTCCAAAAATTTGATTAAACAATTTGGCCCAGAAAACAGCTTTGTCATACAGATGCCTGCAGCACAAAAATCCACATTGGTCCAATTGTGCATGTAAATGCTAACTCGGATATCAGGCTGCATTCATGCACGCTGTTTGGATGAATCATGATTGAATAAACATGCTTTGTGTGTCGTAATAATCTCTTTCGATCGTGACGTTATTGCCTTGGCAACCCAGAAAAGGGAGAGACGGTGCAGTTTAATAATGGCTACTCATTCACAACCATAAATCTGGGACCAGCTTTGAACACAAGTGCTGAGGGCTGCCGCCCTGATTTTGATGTCCACTTGTGCCTCCCATGGTCGGGCGGATGGGGGGGAATTAAAGACGGAATAATAAGACTTTCCAGGCATCTCCTCTCAAATAATTCGCACACTGCCATTTCAATGCGGCGCACATCACGTATCGCTCTCACACAAATCAAGCAAAAAATGCTACAGATCCAAGGGAAGATCGGACTGAGATTACACAGGAAATTTAGTATTTCACATACGGCAGGTCTGATACTGGAGTTCCACTGAGCTCTAAATATAATTTATCCCACATGCTAGTTTGTAACCATAATTATTATTCATAAGGAGTAAAATAAATAGAGTGCAATGTCAGGTGGGCAAGAACATCCAGGGTAAACAACAATTAATTAGTAAATATGCTTAAACCCATACAGGCTTCCATGAGCCTGATGAAGCATCAAGAACTGAGTTGACAGAAGACGACTTCATCCAGATGAGGCAAATCCATAAGTAAGAGAATGGAATTAGGCAAGATCAACAAGATCACTGCTATTTAGGGAAGTTTTTAGTGTTTATTTGATGGTGATGGGAAAATTATCCGAGTAATCATCACTGCCACTAAACTCTGGTCACACTACAGCTTTGTGTGCTCGATGAAAACGTCGAAGGAGATTGGAGAGCTTGAGCTCACCAGCTCGACAGCGACAGGGCGGATGGAAGAAGAGTCCCGCTCGTCGCCGCTGGGGTCCGATCAAAGGGAGCGCTCGGCGTGTGGGGAACCAGCGGTGGCCGCTCGATGGCGTCTTCGACGTGAACCCCGCTGAGACATTCAAAGCAGCGGTCATGTAGATGTCAGGACGAAAGCTGGATGCGGTCAGAAATCTAAAGACTCACATCTACGCGTGTCATCAGAGGACACAACCCTTCAGCCCGATCGGCCACAGACGCCGTAAAGTCTGACACCGCCATGGTGCAACCATGTCTACCCAGGGCACCTCACCCGCGGGGCTCTAGGTCTTACGGTGAGGAGCTTGCTTGTCGCCTCCGTGTTTCCTCAGTGTCCAGTGACACGCGCTCAGCGTGTCATCTCTGCACGAGGCACATTTCCTATTCAGTTCAAATTTGTCGGATTTTCAAAGGAATGCAGATGCGCATTGCCTCGCCATCCCCATGAACCTGCTCTGCAGTGACTTCATTCGCAGCTAATACAGCCAGTGAGCCTCTGCAGAACAAAACTGCAGCTCATCCATCATGCCAGGACACTCTGCCCTCCGGTGCTGATGGAAGGGCCACCATCAGCGTTACCTACTCGTGCCCAGTTTGCCACGGCTACCTGTGGATATCTCTGTCGCTCAGGGTGCCCCCAGGGAGCTAGACGCAATCAGTTTTGACTAAAGCACCTGTTTCTGACCCAGAAGCTGCATATCAAGCTCATTCAGCTCCCAATCTCTTGGTCATTTTAGTCAATTTTAACCCAGTGTAGTGTAGAAAAAAAAAAACCCAAAACATTTCTGTCTTGCAGGGTTTGACAGATTGATATTGATTCGGCTTTAAAGCTTTAAGAATTTGTTTCGTGACTGGCAGGATTTGATTTTATCGCCTTGTATACGGTTTTTCTGGTAACTCTGCGATATCAGCCTACCCTGGGGAAATGACCTTGTTGATACAGAAGTGTTACCGCTGAGCTGCGGCTGTTCAGTTTTAAAAACGCTGGCTGTTTTGCTGCGCCGGATTCAAAAAAAAAAAAAGAAATCCATCATCCATTCACACTCTCTGATTTGTCATGTTATGTGCTCAAGTGTGATATTTGTTGATTTATGTTTTCCTCATTCCACGAGCTAATTTCTAAGGCGTCACCGCCCTATACTGCGCTCACAGGGTCCATTAGTCACAGACGACAGCTCACACGCCGTAAATGCAATAATTTTACTTTAATTTTTACTCTGTTCGCTCCCTTTCCTTCACTTATTTCCACTGATTCATTCACAGAATCTACATAAATACATTAACACACACTTACACACCTTCAAACTGTCCCTGTGCTTCCTCTGCAGCACTTCTCCTCTTTAATTCACCTTGTACTGAGTGCCATTAGACGGTGAATAATAGATAAAAGTACATTTTAGTTTTATAATACCTCTGATAAGGCAGAGTTGCAGCCGTTTTAGCTGCGGGTCTTATCTGACTCCCTTTATGGCCGCAGCTTATCAACCATTCTTCTCAATCGTTTGAGTGGATTAGGCAAGGTTTGGTTCAGTGGGATTTCTCTTCTGGACTTTTACACACTAATGTCAGAGACAGTGTGATAAGTCTGAAACATCCTTTTTTTGGGGGCAAATAGTATTTGGTGCTGTGCCGAGAACGGTCTAACACGCAGCTAATCCATTGCTTGCCATTTGAATGCAGCTCATTTGTTCATAAACGAACCAGTTTTTAATATTTTCTAGGCACGAAGTTGTCGGAATTCAGGAAAATCCAGAGAATTTATATACAAAGGGTTTCAGGCATTAAAAGCCCTGTCCAGTCTAATCGGGACTGACCACTCAATTTGGTTTGGTGAAAGCAAAATCAGAAATGATGAAAAAGCAATTTGAGAGTTCTCAGCAGTGGGGTTAGGGCAAAAAAAAAAAAAAAAAAAAAAAAGCAATGCACTTTGAAAAGGTGATTGTGTCACAACAAAGGGATTGATAATTGGCTTCTGCAGAGACAGAGCACTTTAGAGGCATCAGCAGGAGATGGATATGAGCAACACCCCCCCGTGTCTTTTCCTTATATATTCAGAGCTCAATTCTGGAAATATTGTTCCATAACACAAGTGGACACGATCTCAGTAGGTAATTAAGCCATGAAGAAAACACACGTCTGACCATCAATACATCAGTGTTAAATCACAAGCTATGGCCACAAGGCAGCAGAATATTTCAACACAAAGGACACAATGGCTATGGGTTGATGAGGGTACAGATAATAATAATACCACTCAAACAGAGACAGATAATTGGTACACCTACAACAGATAATGTGCCATTTAATCTGATTAGTGTCTGCAGCCCCGAAAGCCCGAGGTACCAGGAAAAGATTGCTCCGTGCTGTCTGTTCTGCCCGGATGCGACATCATAAAGACAAACGCCGGGAGACTGGAGGCACATTCCGAGAGCATGTCCTCCTACAGCCGCCTGTTGTGCTCAGCAGATTCATTTGCATACGGTTAAGCTGACGTCCTGACAGCTGGCGTGGAAAATCAGTTTGCGAAAGTATGTCGGCTGATATTCAGATAAATGTGGCATTTACAATGTTTACGTGGGTTTCCTTCCATCATCCCTGAGGCATCGCTTGTCCCCCCCCCGTCAGCCTTTGTTTATTATTTAGTATACATGTGTCCTCGTCTGTATGTCACGGGGGGTGAAGGGTTAATGGTTTGTACTCACCTCACTTCCGATGATGAAGAGACCACTTGAGTTGGCTGGCCTCACAATAACAGGTGCGTGGTGGCTTTTTGACCTTGAACACCCGCGATCAGCATCTCCTGGCAGCTGGGCCGTGTAATGATTTCACATATACCGTCAGACTTTAATTACAGGCTTCACTGGGGCGAAAGTCCACCCCCCCAACACGCACACACAGACACACCCCGCTACTGATGCATTGCTGCTCAGTAAGACAATTAAGAAAGACAGTGGAGGAAAGTGAAGGACCGATCGATCAGTATGGGTAAATCAATGGTACTGATGTGAGTGGGAATGACATGAAGAGAAGCGCATCCATGAACAAAGATCTACAGGACTGTCAAAAGGCGGTTTGTTTTAGCCGATTGAGGGTTCTGGCACAGACACCGGATTGTCCGGAAGTCCGGATTGGTCGTTTCCAGACTGTCCACTTTGACTCACGTCACAGCACATTTATCACATACGTTCAGCGGCACATTTAAAGATGAAGTAGCTGCCGTTTCCTTTCAGGGCCGAGACGCTGGTGGAGAGGGACGCATCAGCCTTCAGGATCAATTTTAGCACACCAGGAAATAATTTAAAGTTTACCACAGCGGTCATGAGTTCCACTAATTACAGTAACCCTCATGTAATGAACGCATAACTCTCTCTCATGTCTTTAAATTTCAATGAGATATATTTATTATTAACTAAAAAAAAATACACAACAGTACTATTGAGTTCAGTGTGCACTCATTATTTTCGTAACGATGGCCCTTCATTTTGAGAAAATCACTGCAGGTTGTCGAGATCTGTTATCAAACTCTACTGGTCGAGACACCTTGTGTTTCATTCATTACGTCATAGAAAATTAATCAAAAGGGAATCTGACCTCATAAAACATCTAGATTTGAACCAGCAGACTAAATGCGATTATTTCCTTAATGAAATCCATGTTTTAGACAGTTTGTTGACATGTAAAAACGAAACGCAAACTGCCCTTTTGGCTAATTACTGTACTTTATTGGAAGCTTTGGAAAAAGCAACAAGGATTATTTTCCATCTAAACATAAGCAAAGAGAACTGAAAACCCCTCTAATGTTGTGTTCTACCATCATTAACAGAACATGATTATTCTAGTGCTGAAGAGTTAAGAAAAAAAACAAAAACAAAACATAAGAGCAAAGGTCGTTTGAGTTTCAGGGACAGGTAAGGCTGAACGCATAAGGCCGTGATTGTGACTGCTACTCAAATCTGTCACAGTGTCAACAGAGCCAGTGTCGGGTTTCTTTAGCCTACTCAGAGCGCTGATAAATCTAATGAGAGCTGAGAAAAACCGCTTTGACCCAAAAGCTGGAAGAACGCACCCGAAAGGCAGGACGACTGAAAGGAACCTTCAGGGCATGTTAGAAGGCCAAACACACCTTCCGGAAACGGCGAGGTCTGTGCTGATGGCGCACAACTCCTAAAATAATATTCAGTTACCACAACCTGCATAACCTAGTCTGAAGTCAGGTCTGTCAGAGGTTCATCTCCACGGCTAAAAAAGTCATCAGTGATCGCTCGAATAAAAAACTGGCAGTGTGACTTCTTTAACAGGGTGGTTGAAATCAAACGGAAAGACAGAAACTGAGAGCATCACCGACCGCTTTGCCACGGTCCCGACGTACTCAAAGGCCCTCTCCCACTGTGTTAATGATGTGAGAAAAAGGTGAACATGTGAAACGGTTTGATTGTTTTTTTGTTTTTTTTTTTTGGTTATTAAAGTGCTCCGACACACCATCAATTAGCAGCAGCATGTAAGTACGACGACGTGGTTCAATCATCCGTTTAAAAATCACTCCAGGAAAAAAAAAAAAATAAATAAAACGGCTTCCGACCCAACCGAAAAATACAGGAGAGAACATGTTCCAACCCTCTCAGTAGTTACTTCAACTGGATTCACTTTCACGTTAGAAAAAAAAAATAGAAATGACATCAAATAAAAACAAAGTAAAAAGCAAAACGCTGTCATGCAGCATATCATCCACACGCTTCTTTACATACATACATACAAAATTACATGTCTTTTTTTGTCACTTTTTAAGAATAGATTCTGTAAACACTGCTTTAGGTCCTTTAGGCATGGTTCATCCATATTACTGCTACAATCTGTAAGTTCTTATTTAGTAGAAAATATCCAGAGGCTCCTGCTCTGGCACTTGCAGATATTTTTTTGTTTTTCATTATCCTTTTAACTCCTCCATCCCCTTTTACTTGAAAACCATCTGCCCAAGTTCCCACCCATCATGCTGAGATCACAGAAAGAGAAGAAACTTGAAGAATTGAGTGAAAGCTCGACTGTAGATCATTGTCTAAGTGATCGGTAGACAGGAAGGGAATTTTTAAACACAGATCCTACTGTGATAAAAACTAAGGAAACACATAAAACGGACACGGGATGGAAGCTAACGACAGTAGGCAAGGCTAGACGAGAAATATAGATAAGGCATAATATAAGTAGAATATAGGAAGGTTTCATGAAGGAGTCCACACTCTGGGCACTTTAAACATTTTTAGTACATTTTCAAAAATGGGGATGGGTAGGTAACACTGAATAAAGATGTCTGAGGAGACGTGATTCAGAACCCCTGGAGGAACTCCTGGAGCTGCCTGACAAGCTCTGTGTCCACGGTCTCCATCAGGACGCCGAAGCTCGGGTCCCCCATCAGGGTCTGCTGCGCCTTCAGCTTCTCATAGACGAACTGATGGAGGGAAACACTGTGGACCGGGTCCTCCAGGGCCAGCTGCAGCCGGGCACAGAAGAAAAAGACAGAGAACACGACATTTGACAATGCTGCCAGTGATGATTGGACACACAAACGGGGGGGGGAATAAAAAAATACTTGGGAATTCCTGAGTTATTGTTCATGTTTTTCAGTCTGATTTCTTATTGCTTCTCCTGGAGGAACATTCAGATTCCAGGTTTCATGAGTGATGAGAGCTCACAGGATAGAATCCAAAACCTGCCACATGCACACCGGCTTACAGATATACTGTTGCACTGGACTGAGCGCAGATGTCAATTTGGATGTCATCCATTTCCAGAAGTCTCCTCTGTTGCTATGGCTATGTTAATATGTTTATTTAAAGAGACTGAACTGCGAGACAATAAGGAGGAGACTGGAACACATCTGTTGATGTTCTGAGGGAAGAGTGAACTCATGTGACTCTGATTGAAAATTCCTTGATTTTCTGTCCACGTCCTGATAATTGAACACGTCAGCAAAGCAGGAAAATAAACACGAGCTGTGCAGCAAGTGACTAATTACCCATCTGACTTCAAACAATACACTCTTTTTTTTTATGCCCTATTATTTTACTTTTGGTATTTTAATATTTTATTTTCATTAAGAAGAGTAAAAGCTCAAGAGATAGCCCAAACAACAAACAACATTCCTTCAAAAACGTGCTGAAATTAGTCAGTTCATTTGCAACCGTCACTCATCGTTCACAGAGCAAAAAAACAGTCCTTGTCAGTAAGAGTAAAAGGTGAGGCAGGATAGATGTAAATAATAATTTCTCTGGGAAATCAAACTGGTTCTCGGAGAGACACACAAAGGAAGAGGCTAACAAACACATTAGCATGAAAGCTTTCAAAGCCTGCACTATTACAAATAAATTAAAGGGATAGACATGTGCAATCAAACCTTTGCTCTTCAGATTATGTCCAGCTTTTAAAACAATTTGTGGTCTCGCAATAATTTATTTTGCTAACTCCTTTCCAGTTTATTTTGCTTTAACCCCTTGCTTTTAGGCTTCCAGCCTTCATGCAAATTTCTGACAAACAGAACCATCAGCTGTATGTGGAATTGGAGCGGTACATGGGGCTCATTGTGCTGCACAAGGCAACAAAAATTAATTTCCGTCTTCCTCTTCAGGTATTCAAAAGACCAGGCAAATATGTGCAACACTATTACAAATAGCCAAAGTGATCTCTCTCTGGTAAAAGGACCTCCCTCTCCTGCAAAAATCAATTAATCAATACCTTAATTGAATGACACTGTGAGCTGTCATGCTCACACACAGATATTAAGGTTACCATGGTGTCTATACAACTACTTCTTCAGTGTCACTTAACACAGAACAAATACCGATACATTGGGGGGGGTCATACTCAATTAACCTTGGGGATTCACTGCACACCACGATCAAGGGATAAATGCATACTTTGAAACTGCATATTGTGCACACACAGACATTCATGGACCATTTTATGGATTTCAGATGTCCAAAAATGAGACTGACCACATGGATCATTGTCAGGAAGTAAGCAAGACCGAGCTGCTTTCCCAGAGGGCAAGGCCTGCAAACTCTCTAGTTCAGATCTCTGAACCTCAAACTGTTCCAACATGAATACTCTTCCTGGAGCATTTATATTTCGGGGAAGGCCGAGCTAGTCAGTTTTATGTACAGGTAGAAGATACCTCTGGCTCAGGTAGAAGATAATCTCTAAGGTATCAAAAAATGATTGTGGTTATCAAGGATATTTGCATTGAATGTGAAATGAGAAATCGATTTGAGACATCAGACTTTGGCTACATGATCAGCACAAGAATAAATAAGTTGTGGATGAAACTTCCAAACCTCAGACCATCAGATAATGCAACTGCTGTACCTCCTTCCACTGGACCTCATTGAAATGGGTGTGCTGGGCTCGGCATCAATCCAAGACCTCATGATATGCCAGCCAAGGAGAATTTGATATCTCTAAACATAAACATCAGCACTTCTGTTGCTTGGGTAACCATAAGCTCCTCTGTCAGACTGCTGAGGTTGCACCTTTCACTTTCTTCACCGGCTCCAAGGAAGGCCCAATCACCTGCATAGGTACTCAGTGACTTTTTCTCTCAAAGCCCTTCACAATGGACATTGGTAAACCACCCCGAAGTGCCGCAGCCTCGCTTTAATGTGTTGCTGAACATCTTGCCAAGGCTCTTTACAGGCTTTTTGCTGACCAAAGAAGTCTAGACACCTGAGGGATAAACAAAACATATCAGTAATCTCCCTCTTCTTCACTACCAAGTGTCTTGACTTGGCTCTTAGCATCCTGGTACCTTCAGGTACTTAATCTGCTGTTCTTCATCTGAGTACCAATCTAAAGTCTTCCTTCTGAGACCAAAGACTAAAACATAATTGTGTTGTGTGAATGTGCAAGGAAAGTAGAACTGCAACTTAATCAAAGTCAAATCATCAAATAGAGTGAAAGCATGGGTGAAAATAGAGATACTAAATAATGCATTGAAGGACAATAGCTAACCACATAGAAATAAAGATGGCTGATGGTGATGGTGGTGGCGGCGGGGGGGGGGGGCAGACAAGCTTCAGAAAGATCAGAAATGTGATGATGAGAGGAATAGATAATGGCAGAGTGGCATGCCCCCCTGCTGGGGCTGATTGATAGAGGAGCACTGGACTTCACACCCTTAGAGAGAAACCGAGATAAATGAGACGCGATGATAAAGAAGAAAGAGATCAATGACATGGCAGCTTGGCCATTTCCCAGCAAGTCCATGAGGGAAAGTCCAAAGTAGGAAATGGATTGTGAAAAATGGAATGGACACACACATACACAAAAATAATTGAAACTGTTTATAATCATTAACAGTTCCTTATAATGATACGATGATGTAATATGTTGAAATACATATAATTTACAGATTAAATAAGTCAATAAATAAAGTAGAAATCAATGCAGCCATTAATCAATTAATCAAAAAAAAAAATCTAACCAAAACAAATTTTGATCAGATTAATCTTAGCAAATGGTGCATGGATAATATACAATACCTACATTCTGCCAAAGTCATTTGGCAAGTGATTAGAACACATTTTTTTGCTTGCTTTTTGCTCACAGGTCATTTAACACCATCTGTCTTGAGCTTTGACAATTTTAACCACGCAATTTGTGGTGTAGAAAACCAGATTGGGAGGACATGGTGCAATAAGCACTGGACACCAATCCCAAGGGTTCATGCCCCAAATAAAATGACTAATCTGTGGTAATCATGACAGTATATTGTGAAACGGCTCCCAGTAAGTAACATAAATTGGGTTCATTATAGAGATAATGAGCCAACGTGGTTGTCAAGTTGTTTCCTGTGTCAAAAGTGCAGATGGTGCTGAAAGGATTACAAGACTATCCACTTGTAGTACATTAAGTACTGACAATATTGTTAAATGAGCTAAGCCGTTCATTTGCCATTCTACGTCGCAATAAATTGGACACTTGGATATTGTTTCATCAATATGCATGAAAAAAAAAAACATTGCAAAGTTCTTTCGTGACACAGGTCATAAATTACTGATTAATTTTTTTCTTTACGTAACTACACACTCATGACCTACTTGAAGAAATGCAACTTTTCAAATTTATGCCACAATAACTGTAAAATTTAGCCCAGTATCTCCAGTTACCTGAAGGTTTCTTACTTAATTATTTGTGAGCTAAGCCCATCAATGCAAAATGGCCGGAGACTAAAATAAATTGAGCACATTAGTAGCAAAGTTTGTAATTGGCTATGGTGTGCTTTTCCCAGCTCCGAGCATGGGCTGTGTGATCATGCATGCTGCTTTGCCTTAAATTAAACAGTCTTAATTAATGCTAATGCTGTTTGGGCATGCATATATATGTATATTCACTGTATATATGTGTGTATATACACACACACATATAAAATGAATAATCCAGTGTTTGTGTTGGCCTGAAGGGAAATCCCTAATCTGAAGGGGTGGAAGACATTAATCAACTGTTCTTACATTTTTAACTCTTCAATTTTTAAGTAGTCTTATTTTAATCTTAAATTAAAGTAAGAACCAGTAACCACACACTAAAATGTGATGTACAAAACCTCTTGGCTGCATATTCTTTAAAAAAAAAAAAAGAAAAAAAAAGTCACTGAACAAATACAGAACAGAAAGCACTTCATTGTGACAACACAATGTGGGCTTGTGGCTTTTGTGATGTGGCGGCACTGAGCTGATCAACACAATAAAACTCCTTCCCTGAGTGTGTTCAGAGCAAATCAATGATATGTGGAGCAGTCTTAAATGTGAGGAGGCTGGTAGGGGGTAGTTCTAAGGACCTTAACCCACCAGTATGTACAGAACATGCACGCAAACCATTGACTGGAGGCAACAACAGAATCAATAGCGGTTTGTTAATAAATCACAAAAACAGGTCAAGAACTACATAGAAAAATTAAGCTTCTATTATCCTCTGGTGTGGCACAAACAGGCAACAAAATTAATGTTGTGCCCATGTAGAGTAAGAAAAGAACACAAAGAAGAAAATATCAATTACAACTGTGCAAAATGGCAAAAGTATGTCTTACACTTCATAAAAACCAGAGTAATAGTCAGATAAAAACAAGCACAAGAGCAGCAAGGACGTCCATGAAGTTGCTCCCGAACAGACACATCCATCTCCTCCCTCTGGTCTCTGGAGTCAGTGGGTGGATTAGAACTCGATTATGGTGATATTTATTATTAAATGAGGCAGGGCAAAATTGTAAAGCCCTGATCAGTGTTGTAGTGCAGTTTAAAAACAAGAGCCCTCAAGCTGTCACAATTGTGTATGCTGCTTATATGCAAGGCACAGAATATATACAAATATATATATAAAGAGCTTTATGCAAAAGGAAAAAGATTAAAAACATGGAAAACATGTAAATCTGCTTGGAGTAAAGAGCACCATAAATATATGAGCATGTGGTGATGAAAAGTGCAGAAGAAGGGCCAGTAAGCCTGGAAGCACAGGATCAGAGCAGTGGCTGCATTAACAATACAGAAGCTCGATTTTAATATAATCAGAAATGCATGAGCCCAAAATCACAAAAATGACTGATTTTCATCACCTGTTCACTTCACAAACAAGTCTGCTGTCAGTTGGTACGTATACAAAGAATAGTGCAGCTCAGGATAGCAGTTTACCCTGTGAGTTTCTAAGATGTTCAGAGCTCTGAGTGTGTCAACAGTGCAAGCTATGGATACATTATTTTGCAAATGTAAGCACTCGCTGTCATAAGAGCACATGAAGGCTCTCTCTAGTTTTTGGAGAGTCATCCTATAGCCACAGGCTTGTGTAAGTTGGTCTGAGGTATTTGCTGAGACACTGCTCCAAAGCACTTGAAAGGACTGGGTGACCATATTAAACTGAGGGACAGAGACTTCCTGAAGCCCTCTGATGCAGATATTTCACTCTCCAAATCAAAGACTGCGCTAGAGCAGAGGGTGCTACATCACCTAATCAGCATTAATAGCAAGTGCTGACTTAAATATTTCTACCTCATTAATGGCCAATACAAATCAGTGACGCTAGACTGGCTGCATTGCATTACAATTGCTTCAACTACCAAACACGGTTGTTGAATCGAGGCTTCTGAGACTTACTTCAGGTCACACAGTTATCCATATTATCTGACAAGAAGGTATCATGAGCCTGCTAACACACTCACAAATCAGGAGATATGACCCTGAAAATGCCTTCGAGGGACATACAGTTGAAATGAGGGCTTCCCTTTAGGCATAAAAGTCTGAAGGTGCAGCAATATAAGAGCCGAGACTTTTATTCCTTGTTTAAAATTCAGAGGAAAAGTGTAAGGAGACTGCTTTCTTTACCAGTGGGGCATCATTTACAGTAGTCAGTCGATGTAGTCTGTCATTTTTTTTGCACATGGCCATTAACTGTGTAGCCTTATTAGCAAGTGTGCCCTCTGTTGTGTTAAGCAGGAAGACACAGAGAGTTCCCTCCCCATTCCTCATGGGCAATAATCCGTTTATCCAGCCGACAATCCTGGTTATCTCCCAATGCAGGTGTCTCTTGCTCAGCCACTGCTGGGTTTCGCTCTCTCTTTTTGAACTTTGAATTGCTTAAGGTAGGAACACTTAGCTGGAAATAGTGAACAGTGTTATCTCACAGACAGCCCTACGATAACACGAGACGGCCCTTCATTTATGACGGCCAAATTTGGAGTTTTGTTTGGCAAAATCCCGCAGGTAAATGTGTTTGAGTTCTTTCATGTAAATGACAGTAAACTGTGCTTCTCCCAGTGTCTATTGTGGATGTGAGTGTGTGTGTGTTGCACAGTGGAGGTTGGCAGGTCTAACTCTGACTGACACAGATAACAGTGACTGAGAAGCTTTGCTGAGGCAAAGAAAACACTTTTCAAAGTATAAATATTGCTTTAATATTATCACGCTATTATGGTGCCCATAATAGCGTCCACCAGGTGGAAAAGGTTACACTGTGGTGCTGCACAGCTTTCACTGTTCTAATGAAATTAGATCTGGTACATCACAATTTAACTGTCACCAGTTTTATTGACTGCAGGGTGTATATTCTTTGAATCTAATCTCGAGTGCCTGCTGTTGAAAATATTAGTCTCCGACATTAGAAAAGAGATACTTTAAACTTCACAGACACATTTTAACCATTAGCGCTCTCTAAGCTCTCATGGGCAAATGGCTACGAAGCTGAGAGGTAACCGAGGTTGCAACTTGATGTCTTTCTGTGCCTCAGGCAACATAAAGGTGGATATTTCTTTCCTGTGCATCAAAACAACACAGTTGGAGAAGTCTTTTCCTAAGAAAAAAAAAAAAAAACAAAAAAACAAATTATGTCGACACTGATGGTCTCCTTGAGGATAGGAGCAGTCATAAAGCCAAAATGGTTCATCTTAAATTGCTGTGGCTGTTTGTCCTGGAGTAGACTGACAAGACATTGAAACTCATTTTCTACCAGTACCCAGCTCTGTGGCATGTCCGGAGTTGCTGTTATTATACAACAAAATAGAAAAAAAAAAAGAAAATAAAATATTTGAGGGTAAAAAAAAATAATCGCCTAGTTCATTAAATCATTAAAATGCATTTGCCGTTGGGTAGTAATACAGCGCACTATCATTTCTTATCTTAATCAAGTATGATTTAACAGAAAGGCTGTTGAAGAGGAAATTAATCATATGGCTGCTTTTGCAAAGTTAGACATAATGATAAAGAAGGCACCACTTAGAGAGTTATAAGTGCTGCCAAAATGTCCTCCAGCTGAGCAGTTTTGCACAACATTGATAAAGTTGTTAATCTTCTGAATTTTCAAAGCCTGCATTAACTGAGCTGCGATTTCAAAAGAACATATAATCAGAAATTAATATCAACCAAAGAATTGAGTGTGACTGTCTTCAAACAGGAACTGCATATCAGCCTCATCACCGCTTAACAACCAAAAGTGGAATGGGAAATTCGGTGTCCATTTCTAATGAGCCAATGCTTCTGTTGCTTTTCTCTTACGGTTATATTTTCATGTTAGATGGAGTGACCTGAAGCGGCTGACACGAAGCAAACACAAAACCGGTCAATGTTTATTGCTTGGCTGTGTCTCCCCACAGCAAAGTCAACAGCCCGGCATCATTAGTAACCAGTAGCGGAGTCTTTGATGTGGCCTATCCATCTTCTTGTTTGATAGGGCTGGCCTTGGAGATGAAGCACACAAATCAAATGATGCATTGTGCGTGGAGGCCTCAAACACAGCATCAGTTAGCCTCGGCTAATGGCAAGAAAAACACAAAAGATCAAAATGCAGGACTCTTCAAAAAATATATATAAGACAAGATGAAGGGCTTTGTGTCACAGAAGCACTCGACTGCTCCAGACTCCTTTTTATTTAAAAAGAAACTAACAATGCTGTGGAGGTGAGGTAGCATCTCCACAAACATTAATCATCTCAGCACAAAAGAAACCCACTAATCAAACTAATAAAAATTAACTGCCCGACAGCAGAGGCTGAGTCAGGCATGAATAGCTGTCCTGTCGAGGCTCAATTTCACAAGATATTCAATAATAAGTTTTACCTGCACATCAACTGGTGGGGAGAAAATCTGTGAGAGTGCAACACTAGAGTCTCCTCCCTCATTAACTTTCTCCTCAAACTCAAAACTGTTATACATGGGCACACCCGTCACACGCATGCATGCATGTCCCCGAGCACACACACCCACACGCTGTGAGTGGTGTGACAGTCTATTCCCTGGAGCGGCAGCCAGGGTCTGGACTAAGGTGATAAGTGCACCAAGATCCTTCCCAGCGCAAAAAACAAAAAAAAAAAAAAAAACACTCAACTGCTACTACAAAAAAAAATATTACATTAAACATACTTTGGTTTAGACTGCAGGTGCTGTGTTTTTCCTTGATTATATCAGAACTTCAGCACCTGCTGTTAAATAAATCTACAGGAAGGAAGTCTTTTACATGATTTTGAACAAAGTTCTCTTTCTTTGGGACCATAGGAACAATCTTAATTAGAGGAGAACTTTTCACTTTAAGATTTTAGCCCATTCTTCTGAGTAAACCGAAAAACTACTTGAAACTACTTGGAACTCCTTTTATGTGTGGATACGGGCATACAGGAAACTGACATTTTTTTAAAAAAGGTTTTTAAAACTGATGAAAAACTAATGACTGATAGTCAATTTATAATTTCGGGAGACTACTGTGGACCCATTCATCTGTCTTGCTTCACAGTTAGCATTAATGTGCTGAAAGCTGCCTTCAGGCAACAGTATGGGGAGCTCAACTTTGCATGGAAGCATGGCTGAAGGTTAAAGCTGGGTAAATTATTAGATTGCATTCCCCAAAATGAAAGTTGGTATTACTGTAATGATGCTCCAATATTGTGGGGAGTGTGGCGGGTGCCAACATGCTGTGATTCACCAAAAACAACATCTGTTGGTCATTCATCAAAATGATAGCAGCTCTGTGTCCTGATAGCACAAACAACATTTGGACATAAGTTGGATACAGATGTAATATTACAGCAAAGGAGCCTCATAGATGCCAAAACACATGCGAGATTTGTGAGTTACACAAAACTATTTGCTAAAGCTGAACCGAGAGAGGAAAAAAAAAAAAAAAAGGAATGTAGACGCAATAATCTCCTACCAACCACTGAGATCTGTGTGTGTGTCATCAGTGTGTGATTTTTATCGGTGAGGATGTATGCTCATGTAGTCTGGGGAAACCATGGGATTCTAGACTATTCCACACCCGAAAACAATTCTGCAACTTGAAGGAGGTGAAAAAATTTGTTATGGAATAGGTGAAGTTGGCAAACACAGCACCTTCAGGGTGACAGGTCCCTATGTACTTATCGCTTCCCACTTCATTTCCAACGAGTGAGAATTAATCTCTAAACCAGATCAGAGATATCGCTTCAAACAGGGTACAAAATAAACAATACAGAACGGTTGAGAGAAGCAAAATAATAGAAGACTGAGTACTATAAAAAGTCAGCTATAGTTTTTGGAGTGGTAAATATGTGGGGGGAAAAAAGGCATTGAGATGTTGATTCAAAATTCCACTATCTTTAAAATCATTTTTTTAATGTAATTGATGTTTTTTGGATTACCTCACAAAGTTTACAAGTTGTGCATCTTATTAGACCACTGTGATACACTGAAACTTTCAAGCACTGTGATTATGAACTTCATAAAGACTGTATATTCCAGTATACCTCACTGAAGCCTTTCATTACAGGATGGCATTTATAGGAACTCAGCAACTTCCAGCTTACCTTAAAGTGATTTGTGCATGCTAAAATGCAGCTATATTTTAAAATGATTACAGTAAACGGTAGTTGAAAAGCTAATGTAGCTACTGAAGCTGAAAGGTGTGTATTTAGCAAAAGTGTCTATTACCTCTATGCTGGACAGTCATTTAAATTTCCTTATTTTTTGGTCGGGGTTTTAATCTTGCCAAATGGCACAAAAACTATAGATGGGTTTTGTCATCAACAGACAGATAGAGGCATTCCGCAGTGCAGAAATGAACACCACTGTGCCTGCAAAATGATTTTAGTGTGTGTTTGTGTCTGACCAGTTTCTTCCTCTTGTCTTGCTCAGTCGGTGGCTCTTCGTCGTCACTTAACTTGGGTTCCTCAAAATGGCTCATCAGCATGCAGCTGCAAGCACAATAATGATCAAGTCAATATTAAAAAACAGACATAAACCTACACAGTATCAGGCAATCTCAGAACAGACCCAGGCGGACATATAAAGGATGGTACTCTTCATGTTGGTTCGTCTACATTGAGAGAGAATTATTTCTGTGTTAAATCCAAAGCCTTAATATAGTTTTTTTTCCCCCAGTCTTTGTTAATCCTTGTAACCCAAAAAGCTACTGTATTTAAAACTAACGAATGGTAACATAACAGATGGAGCAGCTGTACTTTATCTTATCAAAGTGTTTAAATCTATAGCTATAGTACAGTTATGCAACTTTCAACTTTCATAAATCTTTTACATTTACCAAAGAAAATGAAGGATAAGCTTTCATGGACTCCCATAATGAATACATACGGATCAAGATTGGAGCTGGCTGAGTTATTTAATCTTTTTTCACACACAGTGGCTGTTTGTTTGTTGAGATAGTATTCTATCCTTAATTGTTAATATTAATTAATGTTATGTCTATCTTCTTGAGAGTGAAGCAAAGAATGATGGAATACTGTATATTGCTTGGTTATGGAGTAGTGGTTGCGCACACACAACATTATGAGATACACTGACTGCCCCGAATAGGGTGCTGCAGTCCTAAGTTAACAGTAAGACAAATGAATTTCAATACACTATGAAATTGCACTCTATGAAATTGCATACTCTACTTATTGCATTACATAAGTAATAGGGACTGATTTTTAACACAGCTATAAATTTTTGTACTTGTAGACTTGTATATTTCTTTTTTC
Organism: Lagocephalus sceleratus; assembly: GCA_911728415.1. Taxonomy (NCBI): domain Eukaryota; kingdom Metazoa; phylum Chordata; class Actinopteri; order Tetraodontiformes; family Tetraodontidae; genus Lagocephalus; species Lagocephalus sceleratus. Next base: position 6,612,173 of record CAJVRN010000237.1, on the reverse strand, counting down.
CGTCCAATATCCAAAACAGGAGGAATGGAATTCTTATGGAATAAAGATTGATTTCCTAAAACCTTGCATATGAATATCTCTTAATTTCACTGCATCTTTGAGGCCAAGCGTGTGTCTCCACAAAGAGCCTGCTTGTTTAGATCAACCTCATCTGGAAAATGCACTACAGGAACTAAGAGCAGTCGAGGAAGCGATTTAGATTAGCGGGAAGGGAAATGTAATTACTGTCTCCATCCACAGCCAGCAAGTGTTTTATAGCCGGAGGCAATTATATTTCAACAGAAATATGTCCTCTCCAACACCCCGACTTGGACTCTTTTAGCACCCTGTCACACTCAATGAATAAAGAATCACTTTTAAATTATTACACATTAAACATCCTTAAAGCTTGCTGATGAATATGAGCTACTAAAACTCCGTGACATTGGCTGGTTTAGGTCAGTACAAAACAAATATTTAGCTATCATTTATTCACAAGTACATAGAATTATTCAAGTGTTTGATATAAACTTTAGTTCCTTACTCCTTGAACGTGCCCGTCTCAGGGTCTTCCGTCATTACGTCATGCAGCGCCTCCACACAAATGTTGATGATGCCACAGAACTTGTCCTGGATGACACTGACAAACAGAACACAGGATCATTATTTATTAACAGACATGTCTGGAATGGATAAATAGTTAAGTAGATCACAAAAATCCTATGATTTGTGATGATACCTATGACATCATCAGAAATCATCTATGATAAACATTGGCCTTGCTGAATGATAAATTACCTGTCCAAACAAAAAAAGAAAAAAAATATATCCAGAGAGAGACTATTTATCTTATCCTACCACCTCACCTGTCCAGAGTGAGAACAATTCAATTTAAATAATCTGTGGTTGTAGATGTATGTAATGTCATACAGATACCACACTCAAGTCACCATTTCTGTCTCTGAACACCCCCACAATACTTTTGAAGTGAAACAAAAAGAGTCACAGAAAAGGAATTTAAAGGTGTGAGAGAAGTAGAGATGCTTTACCTTTACTCTTCAGTTACTAAGGTTGTCATACCAATGTTGGGATCACGACTCACTTAGGCTCAAAAGAATACTGTATTCTTGCATCAACTCACTGACTTCTTAATATCATCCATCCTCACAATAAAACACCCTCTGGGTGTGAGTTTGGCAGTATTGAGAACAGATGACATACATTTCTATGATTCCAAAATCAGAACAGATTCATGAATATCCCTTCACCAGTGAGCTGGACCCACTGGAGAATAGGCTTGAGGAAAAAAAAAAAAAGAAGAAAAAAAAAACAAACCTGGGGTGGTAATAACTGATTAATTATTCATGTCATTATCTGAACATCCTGCACGGTTTCCCCACGTTAATCAGAATAAAAGAAACAACAAGAGTAGAAAGCCACGAGGAATCTGTACATGTGATTATTGTTGCATCAAAATCACTCTTGCCTCTGCTGCCGGGCTCACTAGACTCCAGGCAATGTAGCACAAGATTGCAGAGCATTATTAAAAAAAGCAGAAAAGTCGGTGTGTGTCAGTCACGTAACCAGCCTGTAATGTTCTTTTGATTGAATAAAAATGGCAGCAGGATAAAATAGCTCAATGCATTTGACTTTGACAGTCAGTAACAGCTGTCAAATTCTATACTATCTAGCTATATATGAGAATCTTGCAGCCCCAGAAGTGAGGATCGTGGAAAGAATAACAATAACAACTTAAATATTTGTATTTAATCTATAATGTAATTTAATTCCTAACTTGCATTGGATTCTATTGCTGAACTTCAACAGGATTTATTAGTGGCTGTCATGATGGTACACAACATGTATACTGCAATATCTAGTTATTGTTCTTCATAGATGTATAGCAGCATCATTATCATTATCTCAGCACTACTTATATTCAGGGGTATATAACCCAACTGAAAAGCTCTGCAAAGATTTCCCCCAAAAGACAAAAACGGGTAGCCATAGCAACAAATGCCTCAAGGAATTGCATTAAAATATCCATTATCAAGCATTTAAACATGTGTCAGTTATAATTCTATTCAGCTCAACAGCTTTCCAGTGATTACATTCTAATTAGTGTCTGCTGCCGCTTTGCGCTTGACACTCAAAATGACCGAAGAAGAAAAATGATCTGAAAGCTGGCAGACTGCAGCTTCCAACTAGTTTCAGTAACAAAGTCATCAGCCTCCTTCATGATGGCGGGTTTAGGATGGATGCATAAACTATAAATGAAGGTGTGCTCATAAGTTTATTGTGTAAACGATGGTCTCATGCACAATTTAGTCTTCAGAAATAATTTCAGAAACTTAATCAGAGAATCAGTTGAAGCAGAAACCAGTAGATTATAAATCCAGATTAACTGTGACAGGTAATCAGCATTTTTAATGAAGGGTATTTGTATACTTTGAGGAAACACAATTGTGATAAAAACAAACTGTACGATTTAGACACGAAAGATTTACATATTGATTTGATTTGTTAAGGTCACGACTCTTGTTGCATATTTAAACAGAAACTTTCCAAAAGTGTCTGTAGTGATGAAATTGCAGAATAAAGCATCCTGATGACTACAGCAGTCTTTTGTGAACCTCGTGGCCGTGCATGTAAAATACAAGAGCAACATTTGTCACCAAGACTGTCTAAGTTTTGTAAAGACACAAGAGAGCACATATTTAAGTATTCAAACAGTTAAGCTCAAATCCAAAGGTTGTAACAGAAATATTATTTCTTCTCCAGGTCCAATCAGAACAAATCTTAAATCTTGGAGACATGTAATGTAAATTGGGAACACTTTAAACACTGCTCAAAGATAACATTACACAATCCAATTATACAACAACAACAAAGAAAAAAAATTGACCTTTGAAAGTGAATATTATGATGTGATCTGCGTGCAGTGCTAAAAACCCCAAAGTTGTAGCAAACATCGAAGTTTACACGTAAGAAAATAAAATAAAGCATCCAAAGTGTTAAAAACAACCACTCTTATACAGTGAGGTGGGATTTCAAGCAGCGGCTGCCCTTTGAAGCAGGTCTAAAAGAGGATTTTTTAAGACTTTGATGCTTTCCTGATTCACTTTCTGAGGACACTTGATCTGACAGCAGGGACCAGAGATTGAAGCCTACCTTCTCTGCAACAACCACAAACAAGCAGGCAAAAAAAAAAAAAAAAATCCAAGACGGTACGTCATCAAACCGAGAGTAAAAAAGCTTAAATAAAACAGAATCTGAACTCGTAGACGCAGCCCACCTGCACAAATGACGAATGATAAAAGTGTTCTCACCTGTTGTCAGATGGTAGGAGGGAAAGCAAGGCGAGTGATGACAGCTTTCTCCTCTCGGGCTGAGTAATGTTGTCCATGCGGTCAACCCACATTTCTATCACGCTGCCCAACAACTGGTCCATCTGATGAGATGTCATGAGTGATGGGGAGAAGAGATGGATAATAAGAGGAGGTGTGCTTGGTTTGAAGGGGGTCTCTGACTTCATCAGAATGTACAAAAGTAAGAGACATCTCGTGCTGAGCATTATTCCCAAGAAGTCCTGTCTGAGAAATTCTTAAAAACTCTTCCCACCCCAGGTCTGACTTCTGTCATAAGAAAATCTTAACAGGCTTGTTGTGGCTGACCTGAGTTGACAGGTTTATGCCTTTTACGGATCCTTGCGAATCGCCTTGGTTGAGGGAGTACAAGGGGAAGAATAAAGGAGTTTTTCTCCTGTTATTAAAGCTGATCAGATGTCGAGTGCAAAATGGAGGAAAAAAAATACAACAAGGAGGTGTTCAAGAATGCTTAACCAAGATTTATATTCCTGACAGCCTTGTTAGAGATCGTTGCACGTTCTCTATAAGGGAAACATGGCTCTGAGCTGTCTCTGCTTTACCTTGCTGGCAAACAACACGTGTCTTGATGTGCAAAATGGAAACAAAACACCGATCATAACACAGACCAAACCCAGGTCAAATTTGATTCTTAACTTCTAAATAAACAAAGAACAGACTTCCCTGGTAACACATGCCTAGACCAAAGATAGACAGAGAGCTGGATAATCACATCATAAGCCATTAAAATGGCTTATAATGTGTCAAAAAAGTGTCATTGTCCATTCCCGACCCATGTGTAGAATAAGAAAGTTAATGGTGTTGGTGACAACTCAAATTGCAGTCATGTAAATGCAATGGAATTATGAGGGAAAATTAATCATTTGTCCCTCTGGCTTCTCCGCAATCATCAAAAAAGGGTAGCGCAAAGGTCTCAGAGCCCATCATTCATTCAAATTATGTTAGAAATGGAACAATAAATGATTTTCATGATAAAGTTGTCGATGACTAAATTTTGAAACTTTATAATTATACCATTTTTGATTCCTTCTCATTCAGAATAAGCTGATTGCCCCCTTTCAAAAGGAACTTTGTAGCTCTCTCAGCTTTCAAAGTCATCAGTCAGGAAACAGAGAGAGCAGAGACTCACCTCCTGGTTACACTCAGATGCCATCTGAGTGAGCAGAGATGAAAAGAAAGTGGAGTTCTGAAGCAGAACACGGCCCATAATTCCCAGGTAGGTGGACATCACCACAGGATATCGCTGCAGGCACACCACGCGAGGAACCGAACACAATTACACAATTTTAATTACAATGAACAGCCAATAGATGTCATTATCCTCTCTCTGTGTAATTATATTATCATAGAAAAAAATAAACTAAGAACTCGCTGGACAATTATCTGTGGAGTTTAATCATTTGTGCCTTTAATAGGTCCAATTCAAATCAAGCTGAGGTATTCGGGTTAAACTCACCTCCCCATCTACAATACCTCTGAAGACAGCAGGGAGCAGAGGCTGAAACATGTGGGCTCCCAGCACGGGGCTAACCTTCAGAGCTATCTCCACAACCTGCAGACACAGGATACGGAATGGTGTTCACAGATGAAAAGAACTTACAGCAGTAAAAGAAAGCCACATATCACTGACAAGTATGAAGCATAAATGACTCTCAAATTGAGATTATGAGATTAGAAATGTCTTTTGGGGGGGGTTAAAACCTGAAATCCTTAAAAATAAATAAATATATTTTCCCTCGAACTGAATGAACTCTCTTTGAGCCATAAAAAGCATTTCACTGCAAATAAATGGAAGGAATCAAAACACACAGGACTTAATAAGCTCAACAATTATACTCCATGTATATATAATTACAAGTGCAATTTGCACAAAAAATAATGGAAAAGTCACCAACAACAGCTGCTCTGCTCCCTCTTGCATTTGTACATGTGATGTGTGGAGTAATTTTTTGTATGCGATCAACGCAGCTGTCTTCAATTCATGTGAGAGATAACATCATTACCCTTAACATTAGAAATAATCTATCACAGAGATGGCAAAAATGTGAGGAGTGGCCAAAAATAATGATCTGACACAGAAAAAGATGGCCATAATCAAATAAAAATGATGTACAATACAGGCCTCTCACGTACAATCAGTCTCTCTGGAGGTGTGCAGGCTCTATATGGAAGCATTAAACGTTATTTTAAGTCCATATTGTGGGCAGAGAAGACAGACATATGGTTTGAGAGAGGAGTGGGAAAAAAAAAAAATCAAAAAACATTCGTTACATTGGAACATCGGACTCTAAAACAGGCGTCAGACACCAACTAACTGCTCATGGCAGCACGCTCTTTCACATCCTGGACAATCAAACATTTGAGTGACAATCTCTAACTCCAAAACAGTTCTTAAGAACTGGAGAAGCCTTTGGGTTGAAAGATGAAATGTCTTCAGGCAACATAATAAAAGTCGAGGTATATAGGTAATAATAACAATAAAGGGTGTTATTTTGGACAGCGTGATATTTGGTTTTGAGAGTCAGTACCTTCAGAACTTGGACCTGTCCCTCGTTTGTGATGTCTTTTAGCAAATCACAGAAGGAGCGACACAAAGACTCTGCATAGTTCTGCGGGGTGGGGAGAAAAGATATATTCAACTGTCAACATAAAAAGGGGAAAACCGTATACCATTGCAATAAGAAAAAAATGAGTGTTTGTCACCTGTAGGAAATCTGTGGCGGATAGGTATAAGTAGGCATTTACAATCTGAAAGCAGGTGCGCAGGTTTTCAGAACTTAGCTCTGTAACAAAAAACAATGATACACTTTAGTAAGGGACAAGTACACATTTATTTAGTTAAAAGTTAAAAACACATCTTAAAGAGACCACGTTCAGGCTCTAATACATGTCAACTGTAATTGACCTGAATTAAAAAACAAGTTCAGCATTCAGTCATCAGTTTTGATGAAACCTCTTTTGAAGGAAAGTAACCTTCATAGCTCTAGTAGCACCTATACTGACAGTAATTAATCACGTGACAATGGAGACAACTGATGTTACTGAAATTACTTTGCTTAATACAACTGTGCAACGATGTTGAACTCATGAGCATATTTCAGAGTGGGTGAATGAGAACAGATGGATCCAATAAGGAACATCAGAAATGCAATGTGATTTTCTAATTTATTGCTTTATTCCTTAATGATTGTGAATTCAGACATGAATTGATGATTACTTGAAATATACCGAACAGCACAAGGAGGAGAAAGCTTTAATAGTATTGGAAAAAATCCATGGCAGATAAATGCCTCCTGGAGATGGATCTCATTGTGTCCGAGACCGTACCATACCTACATATTATTCCTCGGTCCTGCTCGGTGTCTAATAACATCCCGTTGCCTGAGAGATTGGTGGCTAACAGAGTTAATTCAGCAGCTGTACTGCCAGCTGTGGCCTCTGCTCCCCGACATTCCTCACCCTAGTGTGGAATTATTTTCTCGCACAGAGAGCAAAGCTCTGCAGGCCTATGAGATGCTTCGCAACACCAGATTCCAGGAGGTATTAGAACCACCCACGAGCCCAATATCCAGCAATTTTAGATCTAACCTTGGTGAGCATTTCAATTCTCAGAGAGAATTCATGTGAGTCAGACTGAGAAAAATTACCTACATCACCACCAGGACATGGAAATTTGGAGGTGAAAATCTTAAAACCTAAAAGACATCTGCTTTTTTATGCGGTGGCAATAAATTGATTCTACTCTTGCCCTATAAAGACATCAATGCAGGAAGTGACAAAATAAAGAAACCCCTGGCACAAGTGAAGGAAAGTGTCCAAATTCCATCCTGCACTAAAATCATCATTAACCCCTTCATCATCCTCCAAACATTTCCACCACCCAACCTCTATTTCCCTTTGACTGATGGACATGTGCTGCAATTTGAGCTGAGCTACACATTGGCTTTTAGCTCAAAAGGTAAGAGAAAGTGGTTTAGTTAGGCCTACAAAATACAACATCACATGCTACAAATCTCATTATCCTGCTAATAAGCTATTCACATGCACAATCAGCATTTTATGAGCAGTCATAGATAGAGCATTAGTCATAAAATATGAAAAATTGAGGTCAGGCTGCTCTAAGCGAAGAGGTTTGGACCAATACGTCTTTCAGCATCACTTTCAAACGCAAATGAACTAAATGACTATGTGTTCTTATAGCGATGCAAACACGGCCAAAACACCACTCCATATGTTCAATGGAAAGACATTTCACTCTTTCCACATTATCTCAACAGCTTTTCTACTAACAACAGGGGGATCTGGGAGGTATAGTTACTGAAGCTCGACTTGTACAGCAATATAACAACATGACAAATTACAGCCTTGCGGGCGTTGCAGGATTTCTAGCAGGTGTTGATTAACCTTCTGTATGTTTATAGCTCATCCCCATATGGAAAAAAGTAAATATAACAGAGGAAAATGATACATAAGAACCTCATATCTTCAGCTTCCAAACAAGCTGCTCATTTTATTCATTACATTAAAAATAATTGAATGTAAGATATTACATTTGGGACAGAAATACATCATGACACATCAGTGTGGGATTTCCCTGCATTTTTTACAATTTGAAGAATGTCCACTTGGATGATTTCTTGAAAATGTCATTTCGGATTCGCTTTAATCCATTTCAGTCAATAGATCGCCATTCTTGTTGCTTACCCAAAATATACTTGTGTGTATTATGTTTAGGCGTCAGTCAGTGTGGATAAAGGTTGATATGTGGTTGAAAACAAAAACAGCAATAACAATACGGAGTGAAATATAAAAGGATATTCAAGGGCATATTCCAACTGTACATCCACCAGCTCATTCAGCTGCATTCAGCCGAGAAGGCAGAGTATACCCTGGCTGGATAAGATGCCAGTTCTTCAGAGTAATGTAGAGGACAAACAACAATTCCCTCACATTAACATCTGAGGCCAATTTAGACTTGCCAATTCACCTGTCAAATGTTTCTTCTTTGGCCTATGGGAGGAAGCCAAAGTACCTGGAACAAACCCACGCAGAGAACATGCAAACTCCACAGGGAAATGACCCAGAAACTCCTTTGCATATGTGTGTCTCTGCAGCGTCACTCTTTGCTCTTCCAACTACAAGCTGAAGAAGTAAAAGGTGTCGTTTTAAAGTTTCACAGCATTACTAAACCAGCAAATTGTTTACAACACTACACTCAATAAACAGGTTCTGTAGATCCATCACTTTCTCACAATAATAACCGAAATGCCAACAAGAAAAACTTGTCTCCCACTCTATCACATGTTGTCAAAGCCCCATATTTAGCCGAAATATGTCCCAGTTTAGGGAATGGTGGCATTGATACAGGACACAGCAAGGGTGCAACAATTTAACCAAGGCAAGGCACTTGACATTCTAATTAGGGAATTTGCTGCTCCAGTTTAGCAGTGATGGAGCAGGGCTCTTTATCAGGCAGACCAGGCCATGCACCTGGCAAGTTGTGACACCAAACGGAGCCAGACTCTCTCAATGCCCTATGTTCCCTCTTAAGCCCTCCTCAGACTAAATAAATGGACTGCCGCATGTTGTCATGAAAGGCAGCCAAAGAGGATGGCAGGCCAACATTTGATGACAAAAGGCAGACGGCAAAGTAATAATAACTTTCTCCCAATTAAATGTTTGGTAAATGATGTAAACAAATGCACAAGAACTGAATTTGAATACGTTTTCACAGTGAATGAATGCGCTTTGTGCAATTTTTTAAGCAAGAATCTTAACATTTTCTAATGTTCGCATCGATACTGTATAATAACTACACTCAGTGTTATTAAAGTGCATTCATGCATTATAACAGTATGAAAGAGACAAAGAGGAAACATACTAGTGAGAAAGCAGAAGAGAAATTAACTTCCAAAAAGAAGATAATGTACTAATGGGTTCAATCATGTGCACTTGTCCTGGAGTTAGAAACATTTTCCGTGTTTAAAAAGACGCAAAAAAAAGATGGTAAAATAAATAACATTAATTCATCCTGAAAGGAACATAAATGTTTGCTTTCAAAACTTTATTATATCTTTGCTTTACCCTGTCAAACATTCTATGTCTCCACTTCTATAATTTTAGTAACCTAAATGGGTCACAACATTGGCCTATTTTCCATGGCGTCAGGCAGACCATGAGTATAAGAGCACACTCTCATCCCTTCAGCAGACAGTAATATAAATGAATTATTTAAAACAGATTTGTACTAATTTATGCAAATGTGGAACATTCTCCATTGGTTGGGGATTTATTAATAAGTTATTATTTAGGGTCAGCTATTTTTACAAAATCAACTCAGCTTTGAACCTCTATGTAAACGACCATTCTAAATCTTTACTGAAAACAATTAGATATTGCCATTACCATGGCCCAATTGACTGCGTGCAATGTAAGCAGAGCGCATGTGCTTACACGATTAAACCAGTCACATTAAATTTCCTGCTGTGGGACCACCAGACATGTAATGCACACTCACGTCACATTCAGGCAATTGATCTTCGAACCTCATCTCTGATCAAAGCGACCGAGACCTTCATGAGGTTTATTGTGACAGCATGATGAACGACAATAAAGATGCCGTGGCACCCGTTTGTTTGAGAAATGGTGCGATAAATCAACAGCGTAAGTGACTGTTAAATGGGAGGCGATCTGAGGAAAATAACCCGCCCTCTCTGAGAATCACGAAACACATAGAAAAGCAAATGTGGAACTTAGAGCTTGAGATGAAGAAAAGTATAAAGTTTTCGCAAGTGAAAATACAAAAAAAATGCTCAACAGACACATTAAGCCTGTAACTATATGTTTAGAATGATGATCTAATGCCTGAACCATCAGTGAGCTGTTTCAATATTCTGGAAAACAACAGGAAACCCAGTATGATGGCATCGCTTCACTGGTGTTGAAGACAATTGTCATGTAGCTTATTGGAAAATTCTTTCTGATTATTATAAAAGCTTTGGATTTACATATTAGAGCACCTTCCATATTTTCCTAATAAAGATAAGACAAATCAAATTTAAGCCAAAAGAGACATTAAAGTAATTGAGAAAAGCAGTCTCAAAAGGCAATAACTTAACATTTACATTGCTAACAATATTCACAACTCTTGGCTTCAATATCAGAAAACAATGTCACGAAAAAGCTTGTAGCCAAGCGATAAATCTTCAAAAGCATTAGATGTTCCACTGAAGATCTATACATTATTCTGCGGATTGATAGTGGAGGACCCCAAAGGTAGAGCCACAGCAGGCTACTAAGGTGGAGGTGTGATGCCTGCACTGGGGAACCAGCTTAGTTGGGGTAATCAATGTTCCATTAAGAGAAGGATGTGAAAAGGATACGCTCAGGATTTGTCAATGGGATTGCAGTAGCCCTCCCTCATGATTCCTCATTCCACTGAAATAACAGTAGTCACTTTAGACAGAGGCAATGTGGTGAGCGCTTTTAGGAAACACCTCCAATAAGTGATAGGTCTGAACCCCATGATGCTGAATTAGATTTAAGGTGCAAGTATTTCAGAAATGTATCATCAATATGTCACAATAGTGAACTATCCTCTTCTATTTTCCAGTGCAATTTTTTTTAATGATTCAGCTGCCTGGACTGGCCTGAATGGGGCAGTGAACCAATCTGGCCTTTATAAAGTTAATGACATTTTATTTCATCAGTTTTGTGTTACATTCAATATGTAAGAAGAGAAATATTATTCCTTTTTATTCACCCTCCTACATCAAAACACCTCCCATTAACATGTGATGTTCACTCTCACCTAATGTTTCAAAACCCCTACCCTTCCTGCTTTTTTAATTCTCTCCTATCTAATAAAACATTTAATCTCTGGTATGAATTCATGAATTCTACCTCAACTTTGTAAAAAAAAAAAAAAAAAAAAAAATCAACTATAATGTGATAAAACGTTTCATGGCAGCAAAGGAGCTGCAGGTGTTGATGTCGTTCCAAATCCCTCCAAATCAATACTCTTCATCGTCACAGTGAAGGCCACATGCACACACAAATCCACACACCTTTGTACGCTAGTTAACGCATTCCAGTTCTCCAGGCCTGTGATAAATCATCTGGCCAGTTCCATTCAAGCTGCCATCACTCACGGTTATCAATAGCTGCAGAACATGGTCCTAATGCCTTGAAGCTACTGCAAAGCCATACTGTAACTGTGACCACTACAAGGCTATGAGAATTAAGGTTGTGTCCATGGACTGCATCAACTTTATCTCCTATATGTCTAGAAATCTTTGCAGTTTGAAAGTATTTGATCATTTAAGGCGAAATTGTTTTTCCTATACCCCGTGGAAATACAAATACTCTGTTGATATCATCCCATGGTATACAGATAATTGGTCATGTGATAACCACTATGCTTTAAATGCTCATCATATCCAGACAACACAAAGAGGAATGGATTGCCTCCATTTTCGGGGACTCAATGATATTTGAATTGACTTGAGTGTGTTCACATCTGGTCTATGCCCATTTCCCAGCACAAATTGTGATTTTGGGTGACTGCGATCTGAATGTATATGATCAAAGCAAGTAAAGGGCTGCAAAGTGGAGGATTAAAGAAAGCGGGCAATGAAAAAGACTGAAGGAAGCCAGACTACAGCTGTCAAAGTCATAATGTAAAAGATACTTTTAGGGTTTCATTAAGACAAGATATACTTTGAGAAAAACATTTCAAAAAGGAACAGCTCATGAGAAAATATCCCAATTCATCAGTTAAACATGGTGGAGGCAGCGTCGAAGCACAGGCAGAAATGGATCGCTGCAGTCTCCCGATGATGCGAGCGCTGTGATAAATAGCAGGGTGAATTTGGAACTGCATAAATTTGTCCTCTCTTCTCACGGCATTTATAGCAAAAAAGAAACATGCACCACACTTATACATGCTTACCCAACAAAGCTGACATGTTCTGGAAAATTCGGAGCAGCTCAGGGGTGATGGCTGGGCAATTCTCTAAAGTCACCAACCTGTAAGATGATAGGAAGAGAGGGAAGGGCGAAGTATAAAAGGGAAAAGCAAAAGAAAGAATAAATTGGTGGAAGCAGTGACCAAAACGAAAACAAAAAAGAACACATATGGAAAAAAAGGTTTTATTAAGCATCCAAAAAGGAATATGTGGGGAAATAGGGCCATTAAATAAAGTGCTGACCCCGATAAGAAAATATTTGTTGTTTTGTGTCTAGTCAATGGAACTGGCGCCTCCTCTTTAACAGTGGATTGTAAAGATTAAAATAACACCCTGATGTACTCAAGGTTACTTCAATTATGCCAGTTTTAAAATAGGAAAAAACCTTTGAAGCTTATCAGAAAGGCTCAGTTAAATGAAAAAAAAAACAAAACAAGGTGGGAAATGAGACCTGAATGAGTGATAAGGATGCATTAAAAAAAGGGAAATAAAAAACAAACAACATAGGTACTAAAAGAGATACAGACACAGAAGCAGAGACAGTGAAGAGAGAATTCCTTTGTAAATATACCCAGATATGTAGGGCACTGCTGTTTATCTGGTATGGATACAAATGTCAGGGAAAATGGGAAAATAATAAATAAACACAGCTGGTAGGAAATTAAGATGAGAAGGAAGACTCTTGAGATGGCTTTAAGTGACATTCACCCAAAACAACGTAAAAGGCAACCACATAAATGATCAAGCGCTTCATCTCCCTTCCAGTGACTGTCAGAATAAAATGTCAGAATATACCACCTTACCACCACTTATCTGTAGAGTCTGGCGTCTAAAAATATTCTCAAAGGATGTTTTGCTGATGACTAATGTGGCAAAAGAAGAAGAGCGGTACAGCGACAGAAATAAAGAGAAAAGAATGTAATAAAGACAACTATGATGTGTAGGTGTATGTCAGAGTGATCTGAAGTGTGCGGGTGGAAATTAGATCACCCAGTGTTTCAAGAAGGTACGCTGCAACTTCTTTTTGTTCTTCAACACCTTCGGCTTTCGTGTGAATGTGTGGAAAATGTACAGATTCATACCAGAGCTCTAGTCCGTCCTCCAGCAAATACACATGCGGAGGTTGGGAAACGTCGGTGCTCAGCTGGATGACGGGCAGAAGGAAGGGGTAAAGATTCTTACTCTCTGCTCCTAGACCCTGTGAGAACAGATAAACAGTAGAACATCAAGGCCCAGTTAGAGGAGGGGGGGGGGGGAGCACGATTCGCTGTATTCAGTTTTGTGCATCATCTGAGCAACACGCACCCTCTTCAAAGCTTTCTGTCATCGTATGAGAGCTCAGCTTGTGGGCTGTAGGATCCTTCATACCTCATTGTAAACTGTGAACTTACCTGCCAGCCCCTTTCTGTACTTCTATTGATCTGCTTGAAAAACAGCGTATTTTCTCCTCTACACCTTCCTAAACAGAGCCCAGCTGGGAACATTCCACAGGCTTTTAAACCACCAGCAACAAAAAAAAATCACACATTTCAATTACACGAAGAGCACACGCACTGACTGCAGACTACAGCTGCCTCATCAGTCGCCAAATGAAACCTTTGGCCGGACTTTGTAAAGTTCAAGAGCAAAACAGAGCAGATGAGTAAGCGACTCTCCAACCGCTGAGTGCAGGGGACCACTCAACCAGCAATATTGCTGTGGCACAACAGACCAGTGCAGAATCACTCGAATAAATAAGAGATGCTTATCCTGCTAAAATAGGGTCATTAAAGAGATAATAACTATTTACAATTACAAAAACCACTCTATTTAACCCTGGAATATTATTGTCTCAGCTACAACCATATCAAGTAATCTTCTAAGACATTTTAAAAACTATTAGTGACAGCAATGGAACAATATTTTTTCATAATAATGTTGATAAAAACTGACAACTACCCAAATTGACTTGCCTTGTAACATTATCAACTAAATAAACATGGCAGCAATGTAGGGATCTGATTTTTAATCAGCATTAGAGATAAGCCTTGTCTTATTGCATATTCATCAGCCATTACTTCCTGCCTCAAGTGACAGATGGACTTGTTTCATATTAGCTGTCCCATCTGAATTCTCCTGTGGCTGGAAATGAGATGGATAAGATGTCTCTTCAAGGTGGTCATGGCATTTAGGACTGCTGAGCCCACAAAAATCCCCACAAAATACAAAAATGTATCACGTACACTGGGATATGAATAACCACATTTTCCCCGTGTAAATGCAAGAACCATATTATAGTTCATAACCAGGATAAGAGGGATACCAACATTGCGCAACACAATTCGGTGGAAGAGGAATATTTTTCATCTTCATTGTGTCTTCATAAAATATTAAAGACCACGCCTGGCATATCAGTAGAATGGGGAGACTCTAGTGTAATTTAATACACATGTCATTTTCAGAAGTAAAGAGTTTCATTAGGTGACATATGGATGAGTAAGACATGATATAATTATCCTTTGGGAAGAATTGCTCCTAAGGGTAATGCATTAACCCATAAGATATCCAATTCTCATCGTTAAAAATGTGTTACTAATGAAACATTGGAAGGTTAGTATGCGCAGACCTTCATACTTTAAACATTGTTTAAAATAATGAAGACAGTCAATGATAAACAATATCACAGGGAATGCTGGTAAACCATTCATATTTAAATAATATAACAAAAAAATAAACCAGAGGCTACTGCACGTCTCCACTTCACCGGAATTTAATTTAATAATTCAAGGTCTGAACCTCATAATTAACTGCAGAAATCAAATCACTAAACATTTGGTGTCAGCAAATTCACTTAACAATTCACATTGTTACACAAATTGTATTACTATTATCGTTAATATCACATTAACTCTACCCAATATAGATCTAAAAATAAATTTTTCTTTCAGCTCTGAATGTCAGCATCGTTGTACATGTTTAATTAAATTAACATGTAGCGTCACAATCTGCTAATGCAAGGCCTTTATCTTGCATCAGCCTCTATCAGAGCTCCTACAGTTTCTCAGAGGGGGAGCATCTCTATCATGTACCATTTCATCTCCCACTGTGAGGTAATGCTGCAGCAGCAGCAACATCGGGGGTCCAAATCTTTCTGCAGGATGAAACATGCTGCTATTGGTTTGTAGGGAAGCCAGGCTATTTTGTGTTGATTATATCCAGAAAATTCTCAGCATTTTTGAGCTTATATCACAGTATAATTTGAAGCACTGGTCCCATCTACCCCCGGAACCCCACTGTGTGCTGCGGCTGCCTTGGCTATAGTGCAAAACTCACTGTGACGTGTAAAGTACTATTGATAAACACGGCTCAGTATGGACATTTAAAGATATAACCCTTCTGGGTACTTGATTGTGAGTAATGTCTGCAAGTTGCATCATCTGCCAGAGGTGAATGGATCAACAAAATCAAAATGTCACAGATAAGGACGATCAGAACCCAGCAGAAATCCTTCCAAACCAATACTTTTGCAAATTGCATGCTCTGCACGCACACCTTGTTACAGAAAAGCTGCCAGATGCTCTGGTTGAAGGATTACAGGCTAGTTTCTCAGATACCTCAGACACCTGATTAACTGGAAATGCTACAAAGACCAAAAGACATGTGGCCCGGTATCAAAGAAAAAAAAAATGTTTGCATAATACTAAGTGGTAGTATTTAAGAATATTAAGACAAATTATTGATAGTATACACTTTCAAAAGCGCCTAACCTTCTAAAGGTAGACAGATTCTTGCTCCAGGTAAAGTCATAGAGCTTGTGTCAGGTACAGTCGGACTTTTGAATGAATCAAACAAACAAACAAAAAGAAAACAGGTCTGGCAGACGCTCCCCCACTGAGATATTTTGGAAATAATCTGCAGCAACATGTGGCTGGGCAAGTACACCCACACATATTGCCAGATCCACTGAAAATTACCACCTGTCACATTACAAACCCCAGCAAATTCACTGGCTAAATAAACAGACTAAATTTGAAATGAAGGACGTTCTTCAACCTACTGAGACTTTAAATGTTACATTGGCTGCAAATTAATTATTTTTCTTAATCTGTTTTAAATTGAAAGTATTGCCTTTAACGAAATTAAAAGGAAATGCATAAAATATGTTTAACAACTATTTCAAAACAAGGTGAATAGGTTTCCATTTCCCAGCAGACAAATAATGGAGCTCATTTGTGAGACGATGTGTTGCATTCATTCAAGCTTGTTCTTGTTGAAAGTTTCATCACCGATATGGATTGCTCCGTACCTGTACCAGATGGATGAGCGTAGTGAGTATTGCACATCGAAGCATGTTATGCTCTTCTGATTGCTTCCACAGCAAAGGTAAGTACTGAACCAGGCAGCCCACGTATGGTCGGATCTGAACCGGAGAGAAAATAAATTCACCAATGTGAAAAAGCTGTTTATTTCAATTACGTCAATATTTACTAGCCTACATGAATTAGGGGTTTAGGGCAGATATGATAATGGGTTATAAAATGTAAAAAAAAAAAAAAAAAATCTAGTTGCCCAAATAACAATTACACATTTGTGTGAAAGTGTTACAGATCTTAAAAGTGGCATGTCCTTTTTTGTTGATTATGAGAGACAGATTTACTGCATTGGTTATGTAAACAGAATGAAATCAGAATAATTTGACATCATTTAGTAATGCAGTAATGTATCTTGCAATTGCTTTTGACCTCAATTCTGCCACCAACAGGAGTTTTTTTATTTTTATTTTTCAAACCTGCTCAAATTGTCAGGCTCTTTTAACTGTCCAGAAACCAAAAAAAGGCATAAAGCAAAGAGGTATTTTTTTAAATAGGAAAAAAGAAAGAAACTGAACTAGGATGACATCTATGTCATTTATGTGACAGAGAGGAGCTAAATCTCATCACGGTGTCTCATGTGTGAATGATGACTGCTTTGACTGGTTTTCCTGCTGCCACAGCTTGAATGGTTAGAATAGTAATGGAACTTTTTGCTTATAGTTTATTTATTGCCAGATGCTGAAGACTTAACCAGAGTGACAGCTCACAAGAATAAAAAGCCATTTGTATGACAGATTTAGTCAAATGGATCATTTGATTGAAATGTGCGCATAAGAGTTTTGCAATGAGCCTGAAGCAAGTTGAAGAGGTCAACCCCCCCACCAAGTCTAAGTGGATTAAAATGACTTATTAAAAGCGCAAGAGCTGCCTTTGACTTTTTCTATTCACAAGAATTTAAACTCCTAGGCAGAGAATTTTTGTTTCTGAATTATTAAATTTCACCTGATGACTCACTAGTAATTATTTATGCTGCATGATACAATGCCCAGCTTGCCTTGTTTTTTTTTTTTTTTTTTTTAATCGGTATGCTGTAGAAAACACATTTGTTCTCCAGGCGTTGCAGTTCACATCTCACCTGGATGTTGACTCTTTCGATGACGCAGGAGATGACATGGAGCACTTGCATTTTTGTGTCGCACTCCGTTACCTGCTGCAACAGCTGGAAGAGCAGCCCAAATATGGACTCCAAGTACTGGAAAGAGGAAGTAGATGTCCTGGGATTGGATGTTTCTGCTTCTCAATCAAAAGGTATTTACAGTAGCTTCGGTCTTCATGAAAATGTACTCACTGGGAGGAACTGCTCCGTCCGGAACTCAAAGTCATCAACAGGTGACGATGAGTTAAAAAAGAAATACATTTTGAGAATGGATAATTATCGTTTTCGATAAGCTGCGCCTGCTAAAGCTTGTGTTCTTAGATGCAGTAGAGCTTTGTTGGATTTATCATGCAAAAATAAACTATTACAGCCAGATTGAATCACCCAAGGAAGGATATTCAGCTTCAGTGTTGTTGCCGTCTCAATCCGCACCTACAGTAGGAAAAAAAAAAGAAAATATTATCCCAAGAGATACTGAAATGTATTTTAGGCTGTACATTTTCAGTCTTTGAGAAGCGGATCTGGGCTATTAGCCATTCAAAGCTACAGAAAGAAGAAGCACTGAGCATGTAGGGAGTTGAAATTTGAACCAAATGAAGAATAAAAATCCATAAGGAGAAGAAGACTGCCACAGCTGCACATAGATAGAAATACAGTTCACTCAAACAAAAGCTCCAATTACATTTTTCTGTTACGGCAGTCGCAGAAACAAGGTTTTATTATCCTCTCTCTGAGTGTGCACCTGCAGTATGTTAACTAAATTCAAGCTGTCAAATTGTGTGGAAAAAGAAGCAATTGTTCCACTTGTAGCGATTCTAACAATGTCAAAGTGATGGAGGGGGGAAAACACCCGCCAGAGAGAGTGATTTGATGGAGGAGATCACAAACGGTAAACAAATGAAGAGAAAGAGGGAGCTGGAACACAATTATAGCTCATCCCGGCTCTAAACAATACATTTAGACACCATAAGACACAAGAAAAGACAGGCCTCTTGGGCATGTATGTAAGCTGAGACAAATGCTAGAAAAGCAAGAAATGGATTTTATGTTCTTGTAACTCCGTGAATAACTCCTCCATAATGATTTGCTGTGCATAAAACCTGAAGAAGTAAACTATATCAGCTCCTACTTTCAGATTAAACCATCATGAAGAAAGGCCAAAGTACATTCCAGGGGAAAAATATGTGTAATAATAAATATTTTATTCCTATTCTATAAATAATTTATCAGCTATGCAGCTTAACCTCTTAAAATGCAGGTTCTGAGTTTCGCTTTCAGACTTTGTACTTTTGATACTACAATTCACTTCAAAACGGGAAGCACCCTCATTAAAATGTTATACCATTCTCTGTGCATTATACCAACATATAAACTCTATGAAGTCATATCACAGTTCAACAGCTTGGACATTTTTCAATTTCTGCGCTAATTTATTTATGTAATAAGAAATCATCTGCCATGTCTTCAATGCAAATGTGCAGCACTGAAAACACACAGCCAAAAACAAACAAAGCAAAAAAGTGAATGAACCACAATTTCACATGGTTATGTGCCCATATTTACATCTGTGTTGGGTGTTTAATATCAGATATGCGAGAAGTTCATTTTAAAAGCAGAAAAACAAGGAGTGTGGCTTAAATATTAGACCTTTACAGCAATGGTGTGGCAAAAAGTATGGCAAATCTGTTGTCTGTGTAGGACACATTCATAAATTTATTTTACCCAATCTTTTGAAAAGAGTTCAAAAGTAGAATGTGACCTAAGCCATCTTCTCTTAATTTAATAAGAAATTGGCTTCAAATTGATGTCAAATCATTAAGAAATGCAGACCGGGTTACAAATGCCCAAGGCAATGTCTGCAAAATTATAAAAATATGTTGATATCACTAATGCATTAATAAGTCCAATTGAAAAGTTATGCAGTTAAGAGTTTTGGCATTTATCAATAATGAAGGAAACCATAATTCCAATGCCAAAGCAAAGCAGAGGATATTTACTGCTGAACATTAAAGGTCTCACTAGAAACATGCAGTGCCAGATTTCTAAAAACATTTGCTTCACATGAATATTTAATCTCATAACAACTTCAATGAATGCAGCCTCTGCAAACTGAATTTTAAATTAAATTGGTGAAAATTACATGAAAGAAAATGGCCAATTTAGGAAATAAGAGATTTACAAAAAAGAAAAAAAATGTTTTAAAAATACCCTTCTCAGATATATTAACATGACATAAGCGGCTGCATGTAGTTAGAGCCAGCCTCTCACAACATGGTTCAAAAGATTTTGAATGTTTAATAAATGAGAAAAATGATCACTGATGAATGCTTTCAAATCAGTACACCCTCAGACAGAAAAATATAATTTAAGTAAAAAGACATTGATGGTCACAAAATCTGTATGATCTTGAAAAAAAAGCCAGTTACATTTGATCCTGCTTCAGATCAAGAGCCTCAACTCCATGAGTGATCTGTCACACCCAATTATGGCCTGGATGGTGCAGCTAGTACACATAAACCAAGATATAAAATATGCACTATTATGGCTATCAGAATGAGAAATTCAAAACTGGGGTTAACAGGAAATTCAAAGAAAATTCCATTCATCTCTCACTAAGACGGTAAGTAGCCCAAAGTCAGATGGAGTTCAAAATGCTGCCGTGGATATGTTTAGGTTCCATTTGGAGACTGCGGGTAAAAAATCAGTGGAGATTGAAGGAGGGAATGAGGATTCAGCTTTGTGATAAATACCAATGAACTGTTGATGAAGGAAGGCGGCGCACACTAAACCTCCCAAGGGTATAAATCGCAGATATCAGCATTTTCGCTGGGTATAAAAAATAAAAAAAAAAAAATCATACTACTGCAGTCATCAAAGAAAAATACAGTAAGCACAACTGCAGGGGGTCAGCTTTGAAATTTACATAATACATGGAATGAATGTCATCGGATGGGAAATATCCAAAAAGGAAGTAAAAGAAGCATAGGTTGAAAAAGTTTAAAGAGTTATCATGTCACTTTGTGGGTCTGGGCTATGCAATCAGTTAAAGTACCAAGCCCAAACAGCAGACAATTCTATTAGTTACTAAAGCCTCCAAAGTATAAATCAATAAAGCAACAACCGCTAAATTCAATTTCTGAAGCTACAGTATATCATTACTGTCATGTTGGAGTTGGTCTGTGTGTGTGTGTGTGTGTATGTGTGTGTGTCCTCACATTTACTATTTGTCTATAAAACACTGAATGGTCTTGGGCCTAAATACATTTCAGATGTATGGTACTTGAAAACATTGAGACCTGTCAGGTCCTCAGAAGGAGGTTTACTCAGAAAGAAATGAGATGAAGCAGCTTTTTCTTACTACGCTCCTTACTTGCGGAAGAAAATTCCTTATCTGAGGACTTTAATTCTTTTAAATCAGGCCATAAAACATTATTACAGTATTTGCTCTGGCTTTCTAAGAGATTATATATTATATATTATCTTATTTTTATTTTAATAGATACTATTATTGTGCATTTCTTCTTTGCTTTGTGTTAATGGATCTCTGTTTTTATGCTATGCCTTGTAAAGCATTGAGTAAAGCAATAGTGCTACATATATAATATTGCCTTGCCTACATAGAGAACCAACATCCTCTTACTGCTGTGCCCTAGAACTTCAGAGGAGTGTTTGAGGAGAGGAACGGTTGAGATTAGAATTAGGTTTAGGTGGAGGTTAGAGTCATGAGCTGGGTAATCTTGTATGTCTACGAAAGTCCCCACAATGACCGGAATGTGAAGGTGTCTGTGAGCGTGTGTGCAAATATATACAAAATAGAATAAGGAAAGCTCTACGCTAAAATGTGTGATTTCAAAGACAAAATGTGTTCTACAGTCAAATTTGCTGAAACACAGCTGGAAGAGTAATAACTTTCATGTCATTTCATGCTGCGCTTGTTTAGCCAAATCGGCAGTGGCGTTAATGACCCGTTCAGTCAATGAGTCATGTAAATTTAATAATTCACTTTTTATGTGATTTTCTTTTTCACTTTTAGAACAGAATAGCTTCATAGGACAGGTTTAATAGTCAAGACAAGTCTGATTTCACAATTAGAGTTTGATAAAAAAAAAGAAACTGTGTCTGTAGATGCCTTACCACCAGGTCAGGATCCTGCATGAGGCTCAAGATGATCTCATAGAGTACAGGTCGAAGGTCAGATTTGAACTTGACCGAGATCCACTGTCCTATTAACCAAATGACTCGTCTACGAATCAGCTTGTACCTGCAAAAGAAAACAGAGCAAAAAGATTCTTCACACTGTGGTGTGCATTTCACTGGATCAGAACTTTAAATGAGGCGGAAAATAGTGGCACTATGACCAAGAGTTGATTAAAATTTTATCTCGGGAAAGTGCGCACACAAGATAGATCCATTTGAAATTTGAGTATAAGCGATCGATGTATCGATCAGCAAACTACAACATTACAGAAATACATGATAAGTACAATTACAACAGAAAAGGCAAAAAGAAAGCATGTATTACAGAAGACTTGAAAAGAAGACTTCTCACCGATATAATTTAAGCATCTTGCTGTCATAGCAAGTCTGTGATTATACTGAATAATACTGAAAAAAAAACTATTATGTTCTGTGAAAGCACAGTAAAGTTCTAACAAAATGTTAAAATGACATCTAATTAAATGATCACTGTCCTTGCATTAAAGAGCGTAATTAATGTCACTGTTCGCCCGAGCATTAATCCTCCATGTTTTAAACATAATTTGCAGCGATGAACAGACAATGAGACTGCAAATGGAATAACATTAACAACATCTGACAGAAAAACTGATTAGATATCTGAATGCAGACTGACTAAGAAGTGCGCGATATACTGTAAATTAAAATTAGGAGAAATTGCGAATTAACCAAAGGGGGCTAACGATCAGGAACAGACGTTTATTAACAGCTGTTACAACAGGCCTGATCTAAACTGGAGGAAGAAATTGTGTCTGAGAATTACGTAACAAAAGAGCTGATATTGGGACCAGAAGAGGAGGTGGTGAGGATATGGATGACGGCCTTGGTGGATTCTCTTCGGATTTAATCACCTTCAGAGCATGTTACTGAACACTTAACAAAAACACTCAGAGGCAGTGACAAAGATCATACTAACTTTATCTTCATGTTTAAAGAACATTATCTTTAAATGCAAACAAATGCCAGAAAACTATTCTGTTTTCATACATCAAATTGCAGACGAGTATTTGATAAACTGACACTTTTTGTTGTTACCATCTGTTTGACACTATAAAATATATAAATAAGATTTTACAGTGGGTGTAAAAAGTGTACATACATGCACTTTTTGATGTTTTTACAGCACTCTTATAGCACAGCACATCGTGACTTGCCATTTTTGCCCACTCTTCCGTGCAATGGTGTTTTAAATGTGTGAGATGGTGAAGGCCTCATGTGCACAAGCCCTCTTCTGATCACCCCACAGATGTCGAGCTGGGTTCAGGACCGGACGCCTGGCTGTCCCACTCTAAAACTTCTTGTTGTGAAGGCATGCTTTTGTTGATATGGACATATATTTTAGGTGCTTTCTCGAGCTCAAAAAAGGGAAACTCCTCTTCCTGCTCAGCTTCACAACAGAAGCCTGAAGGTTTTGGGCCAACAATGTCTGATAGATTGGACCTGTTTACAATTCCCTCCACCTTGACAGAGGCCCCTGTTCCAGCTGAAGATGAACAGCCCCAAAGCATTATGTTGCTACTGCCATACTTCACTGTTGGCTCTGGTGTTTTCACCATAATGGACAGTGTTGTTTTTGAACCACACACTGGGTTTGGGTGTTTTTCTTTATATAAAAAAAAAAAAAAAAAAAGAAGGCTTAACCCACACATGAAGATTATAGGGTTGATTCTGAACACATCCACACCTCCATTTATAAGAGCGTGCACACTTGTGCATCATTATTTACGTTCTTTTCCTCCCCCCAAAATTCAGGCAAACAGATTTCAGTTGATGAAACTGCTCATGTTGTATAAAAGTTCATTTGTAGTCTCATTTATTTACATCCCAAAAACCTGGCATTTAGGACTGTGTAGACATTACCTTTAAATCAACAGAGTTATTTACAACATCACACTCTCTATACTGACCGACAATTGGGAAAAGATACGATTTTTATACGGCAAGTTCAGGAAATGAGGGAGAAGTGTTAGTATTTTAGTACCAACAGAGGTTTGAGATGATGAAATTCCAAACATATTATCTAAACAGAGCATGACAGAAACAGGGACGACTGATCTCTGAGGCACCACTCCGTGCGTCCCTCAGCTACTCACCTCAACCTATCCGATTTAATAAAAAGGGCTTAAAAACCTGAGGAGGACACTGCTGCAAACCTCTCCACCTTGTTCCTGGTCTATTTTTTTCAAAGAGCTTAATAAAGACCTGTGGCTTTAACCAAGGTCTATGTCACAGAATAATTTCTGCTGAGTACATATGATACTTTTATACACTTTTGCTGCACACTGAATTACAGATTCAGGGATGATTTAAATCACAATAATGTTTATGGGGTCAAAAAAGGAAAAGATTACCAAGTCTGCAAGCACAACTCTAACATCTGGTTATTGAGTTGACTCCTTCCTCTTCAATGTGAAGGACACCAAGTGACCGATGGGAAAATCATCTTGAAGTAATGCGCTGACTGCATTAACATGTAATTGGGTGGCCAGGAACTGTTTATTACAAAGTGGCTGGCTGACCACATAAACAGAGATTTATGGGGAGGGACAGTCTCACCTTGTCAACCCCTCTGCTGGCTGTCAATTAAAAGAAAACTGGAAACGGGGCCAGTGAACACAAACAAAGCAGTGTGAGGGGGACATTATTTAAATATCGCCACTTATATTTGATGAGCTGTACCCATGACAAGTAGCTCTGTCTTCTGTTCAGTTTTACAATGCTGACATTGGCAACCTTCCGTCTACCCCCTCTGGAGATGAAAAGTCGCATGGACGCTTTTCCCCTCTTCCCTCTGAACAGTACAGTTCACTGCATTTATGCGCACACTTACACAATGGATTGAAAATGGGCATGTACTTGTTTGCCGTGCCAGAAAGAATCATTTGATAGCTGTAGATTTGTAGCATGCCTCCCCTGTGTTTGTACTACACCGAAAAATTGTCAGGCACCAGATACAACTACAGGTCTATAATCCTGACTTAATGGGTACAATATTCCCCACTCTCAATCCACCAGAAAGCCCTTTGAAATGAATCCGAAAAAGAGTATCTTTAACAGCACCCATGTCTGCATTCTAGCTCTGATACCGAAGTTCTTTGTGTCCTTTGTGGAGCCACTTCATATATATTTAGCTTTAATTTACCTTAAAAGTGATATGTTGTGGGTAGCATATCAAATTTAATGGACAGCAGTGCAGATCCTTTCATAATGGATAGAGCAACAGAAAGATGGAGGGGGATCACACGGGGCAAAATTGCAGGCTGAATCCTGAACGGCATTTGTATGACTGTAAGACATTTGTATGTTCACATTTGGATGCACCACCCCTTTAATTTGATCTTGCAACTTGTCTAATCAAAATGGACAAAGATCCTGTAATGGTCATCACAGAAACAATTTAACACATCGACACAATACCTGTGGTGACTGACTTGTAGTTCTCCAAGAAGCTGATTCTTGAACCACTGGTCGAAGTCCACGTTGTCAAACAGCTCATATGCTGCAAGACCCACTGCATTGTATACTGTAGACGATACAATCACGGTCAGACTCAGTCTTTATATTGTCAGTAGAGTTAAGTCAGGTTAGCACTAAAAGTAGGGCAGCACATATTAAACGGACAAATCAGCCATGACCTTATGGAAAACATGTCGCTCTGGTGCAAAACTCTTACAAATCTGTAAGATTTATAATTTCACAGGGATAATGCTTATAAATCTGGGCTGTAAGTCTGCGGAAGAGCAAAAATATTTTGAGCAAAAATATTTTAAGCAAAAATATTTTAAGGTGAATGAACTTAGATTCAAGGCAGGTAAATCCATTATCTACAATTTAATCACAATAAATAGAAAGCTATGAGCAAGTGTTTGTCAATATATATGATGGCCAAGATAAAAAAAGCTATAAATTGATGCCATTGATTTAGATGTGATGGTTCCTCTTCCCCCTTTAACAATAAAAATTAATGCAACTAGGAATACTTTCCTGATTATTAAAGAAATATTCTGATATGTGAATAATATGTATGGAGATAAGACGACATGTTAGACTACAGGGTATTATATAATTGATGCTTAACAGTGTCTGACTGTTTCAATAGCATCTCAGTGACCAATTAGAGCCTCATGAAGAGTCCAACAATGTCTAGCATTGCTCAATGCAAACAGACAATCCCACTGGGAATTCCTGGAGCATGTAATCATGGGTTTAAAGCAAGGAACAAGTGATATTCCTTTTACAGAAGACTAATTAATATGTTCACCTATTATTGCATTTGCACTTATGTAATTTTTGATGACAAGAAAACAAAAATGTCAGCATCCAGTATAATAGTATTCTGTTGTGGTTTGAACAAGCTTCAAAGTTACAATTATGAGCTAAAATGAGAGCGGAGTGCTGCTATTCAGTGCTCTCACCTGCTTTGCCAGCACTGTCATTAGACTCAACAGGAAACCAAATTCAACAGTTCCTGCTGTACTGTTATTTTTCCATTACAGTTTTAGCACGGCCCGCCTCTAGTCAGGTTAGGTCTTTTTTTTCTTTACACCTTAGTGCAAAGTGACCAAAACATCTAGAAAAAAATACCAGGTACTTTCAGCTAATGGAATAACCTAAAACTGTGTTGAGTTGGGCAGAGTGGCAGCTTTTCCCAGAGAGGTTAAGAAAAAAAAAAGGTAAAAAGGATTAAGATCTATAAACAAGGGTACAAACAAGATACTCAAGTAAGTCAACCTATTAGAATTAAATGCAACAGAGGCAATCTAATCAAGGATTTCTATCATAGTCTTAGTGATTTCTGTGCATCTCCTATCTCATAAGTGGTGCTTCAGATCATCTGACCCATAAGACTGGACCATTTGTTTAAGGCACAGGAAGTGATGGATATCATGTCATGTTTCTGAAGTGGCCAAAGACTGAAGCCTTTTATACCTGCATCCTTCATTAGTAGTTGAACGGGTTCTTCCACGTTGGTTGGACCTAAAAGACAGATACATAATTCAGACATTTAGCTTTGCATGACCGTGCACACCATTCAGACCTGATGTTATTCACTGTGTGTCCACATTATAACAGAGTTGCATATGCTGAGGCCACAGCTGTATTGACATTGCCTCAGCTATTTCATCAGCCTCAAGTTTCCTTTTCCATTAAGAGCTGTTGTGTAGTCAAGTCTCAAAATCAATAGCCGCTTCCTCCCAACCATGGAATTAGCCAAACTGGAGTCTCCCTCGCTCGGGTAGAACTCATTTTTACTTTGTCACTTGGAGAGGAAGCATTACAGGACCCTGGTAGATGGGTCCAGCACCTCTATCACTGTTAAAGCGGCTGAAAAATAATTATGTGGCAGAGCCATCGGCGAGAGGGTGGCTGTGATGTATGTACAGTATGTAGTGTCTATGAGACATAGCACCCCAGAGCGATGTTGTTTGTTACCTGGCATGTATATGTCATTTTCAGGCTTGTTTTTTTTAGAAGAACATGGAAGGGACATTATTACTGTGTGTATGCAGTATACATTTCTTAAGATTTACAAAGGATTTGATTTCCCTTCATGTCATACTATACAATATGGTGGTCTGTGCTGAACTGCTGGTCAATGTTCATGTCCATAAGATGAAGCCCTTTACTAAATGAGATTAAAATAATGTGGGATAAAAACTAATGAGTCAGGGAATAAGGGATTATGTCATTACATACAAAATCAGCTTAAGACAAGCCGCTGCCAGTGCAGAGCATAGTAACTGCCACAGATACAGGATCCTAGGGGAATGCTGTTTATTGAGGCAGTAATGCACACAACCTTTTAGAATACCATCACTTAAAACAAAAGATTAAAATAATTTAATACTAAATAACCACTAAATTAGAAACAATGTATTTAATATTTCTTGATGCAGTGGTTCTTTTATCTATTTGTTGTGGTTGCAACATTGGACGCAAGCCCATATTCTCATTTACCCTCACTGGAGCAAGTGTGTGACTCATTGCTATTATGAACAGTTTTGATCCAAAATATTAAATGAAAAGGATTTTGTACAGCTGTCAGATCCTCAGGCACAAGCCTCCATTTAATGTGGAGGGAAAGCTTTCCTTCACAAGAGTGTTAAAAGGGTGTTAAATGTGGGTAACATAATATCCAGAATTGCACAGGTGATCAAAATAGTTGCTGTAATAATATTTGAAATAACATTTTACTGACCCTGGAGGTTCTGAACCATATCCAGCAGCACCGGTGTCAGAGTTTGACTGTAGTTGTGGAAGACATCCAGGAACAAGACTTCTGTACAAGGCTACATGAGAGAAAAGTGCAGATGAGACAGTGAACTGGCAGAATAACAGATAGGCTGAGATGTCAAAAGGAAATATAAATGAAACAAAAACAAATGTGTGAACACTTTATGCAGCCAAAGAAAATGTATACAAAGAGGTACAAGTGTAACAGAACACAAAGACGATGCTGAGCAGTTACTCAAAAAATACCCATAATCAATGTAAAATTGTTAATGTAGGAAATATTTATGTTGCTTAAAAAGAAAATAATGTAAAAAATGATGTAAGGTTTAAGGTGTAGAGGGAAAAATAACGATGGTGGAGAAAAACAATGATAAGTCTATAAAAGACACAGGTTAGTGAGGGATGACTAATCACTATCGAAGAAGATCCTGCATGGGGAGCGCCGACTGTTTGACACTGTCTGATAATGAATTCCTGAAAACAGCGATCCAAATAAACACCATAAACACTGAAACCTATTCCAGACACTGAAGTGTTTGTTCCACCATCAGGCACAGACACTTAACATTCTGTAGCCTATCACATACACATGGGGAAAATGCTTTGAATCTCTGATTTATACCCGTAAAATAATAACTGTAAAAATCATTCAATATCTTCACTTACTCGTAGACTATATTTCCATGAGTCGCCACCGGTTTCTTCAACGGCTGTAGGAAACGAGCAAACAGACAGAAGATGATTTGCAGATATGCAAATAATACCGATCCTTAATACCGATACCTTCAGTGTTTGATGACCTTAGACCTTATAACCTTAGAATTTTACATATAAATGAGAATATTTAAAATAATTTTAGGTCTATTATAGTTCATGCCATCATATGAATGTGACACTACATGATTTTAAACCTGGTCCTGATGTGACATTTCAAAGTTCAAGAATTTCCGACAGAGGGGCTCCTACCAAAGCTTTCAGGGTCCTCCTCCCACATTGTCAGCTCTTCTTCTGTGAGAAGAAAGTAGTGCGAGACGAGACGGCGTCCAATCTCTGTCAGAGTGGAGTAAGTGAAAAAAGCCGTCTTGATCTTGTGAGCCTCCAGACTCTCAGGTTTACTGTCTAGATGAGGAAAAGACAGAAATAAATAAAATACATGATGAAGACTCGTTATATAATAATCAGTTATGGTATTTAAAATATCAATTTGCATAACCAAAACAATATGTATATCAGACATAAAGTTTATATTTGTTCTATGCCTTCCTGATTTACATGAATTTTGAATCATTTTCTATACGCTGCATTCCATCTTTACACTTCATCTCTGCAATGATACACCATGCTGTAACTGGAAAATGTTTTTAGTAAAAGTTGGATGGTACAAACGGCGTGAGTTTCCGAATCAGTATCATTCAGTGAGTCAATCACCAACACCTTCCTGACAAAAAGGGCATTCATGTTCATAGAAACAAGGTCACATAGCATTTTCATATAGACGGATCTATGGATTTAATCAGATGGCGTTCTGAAGTGAACCACGTCAGAGACGAGGATAGGGTTACGCAATCCTACTATAAGAAAAAGAACCAGCTCTGAGAAACATGTAGAGATTGTACAACCAGGCAGAGCTAAGATCTAATGTTCCATGGGTAACGATGCTTGAACAAAACATGAGCTGTAACAACATATGGCAATCTTTTTTTTTTTTTTTTTTTAATAAGATTTCATTGTCTTGCTTTCTTGTGAGTTTGTTTTCTCCTCCTCCTCTATCATCAACTCTGGCATGCCTTTTACTCCCTGGTGTTACCACATCATCATTAACCGTTTACTCGTCTCCATTTCCGCCAAAGCGCCCCCCCCCCCCCCCTCGTTTCCTACCCTCGATGTTCTTGGCAGGTTTGTAGGCATCGTTCTTTACGATCATCTTGATGAGGTTCATGCACTGAACAATGAAACGTTCAAAGGTCACTCCCTCCCCAGCAGGAGTGAAGACGTAGCTGACGGCAAATTCCAAAGAACGATGGATGAGTGGTATAAACGCACATGGGTGTTGTTCCAGGAAATCTAAAAGCTAAATTTATTGGATGCAAAAAAGAAAGAAGGGAAAGGATTAGAATGTTATGGGCGCACTACATCTCTGTAACAGAACCTGTTAACAATGACCTAATCATTTATCACAATGTAATGTGCTACTGAAGAGTGAACTCACAACTTTGGTGAAAAGTATGATTGTCTTCTCAAGCTTTTCCCTGCATGGGCTGTCAGGACCAACCTGCCGGCCTGTAAAACACAGCAGCCAGACGGTGAGGTTTTCCTCGCGCCTGCAGGCGACAAGCTCAAGTACTTATCCACCAGTGGAAATAACCACAAACCCTTGACCCCGATTCAAAACAAACGCACATGCAGAATTTGCTTTCCTGCCAAGTGTGGCATCTTCTTGGCCAAAATGGTGGCTTGGGATAGATTACTGGGGCAGATCAAAAGCCTGATTTAGCTCGCTATTTTGCGATACATTAACCTCAAATTCCGCCAGATGAATCTTTGAGACACACGTCACGACACACGCCGCTTTATTTGCACCCAGCAGGATTTCAGATGCACGTCATGTTACGAGTGGAGCGATTGTATGCTCTTCTTCCATGCCAAATTTGCTGGAAAATAAGCAGATTGGAGTCTGTGACCTTTTTTATCTGTTTTTAAACAGTCTCACTCATCGCTTCTTTTAAACCAAAATTAAACCTAAACATTTAAAGCACCAGTGGATACTTTTGACCATTGTGCAGATGCAACCGTTAGCGCGTTTGCATGTCTGTGACAGATAATGAGCAGTTGTGAAAAGAAAACAAAGTCACCAAGGTCGGCCATCAGAAGCCAGATAAACATGTCACGGAACGAAGACACAATGGGGACAAAAAAAAACAAAAAACAATTTACCTTAGGAGCAAGTTAAAGGTGACCACCGAAGACAAAACAAATATCCCAACAGGAAAAAACATTTGTAGACATTTGTAGAGAAAATAAACAGCACAAGGTTATATACTGTGGATGAACCTATAAAGCTGTGCAGCACTGTTATTTCTTCCTGCTCAACAATGAGTCTGGATTTATCTCTCTGCTGGGCCTAAACATCTACAGGAGCCTGACCCTATCCTCTATGAACAGAATAAATATTGGAAATGATAGTAGTGGGAGATATCTGAAATCCCCTTTTTTTGTTTGTTTTGGGGGGTTGGATTGTAAATGTGATATGACCATGAAATACAATCAGCACTACTCTGGAGAACATTTTGGATACCAGCAGCTTTAAGAATGTTCAAGCCATATATGCAGAAACAGTTTTGCAACTACGTAGGATGTGCTAATATTCCAGCATATCCTATTAAAAGGTAGTGAGGTTGGAAAGAAAATATCATATGCCAAACCCAAATACCAGTGACATCAAAAAGTCTTGATTCCCAGTAACCTTTGTTTTTATTGCCTATTGTACTCCACTATCACACCAAGATATCTCACTGGGTGATAGGAAGGTGGGACCAATGTCAGGTGGCAATGTGTCAGAATAAACTGAACTCTCACAAAACAAAATAATGATGTGATGGTGTGAGGTTGCCATGGGAAACTATTTTGTGTAAAAAAAGATAAAAGAAATGAACTAGACTAGTGAAAATTGAGCTGCAGGACAACCACAGATTACATGCACATACAACTACCATACAGGTACACTGACATTGTTAAGTCACAGAAATAATCAGAGTCTAAGACTGAGACAGTGTTCTTAAGATATCAGTCTACCACATAAACACCTGACGCATCTGCTGCTCACACAATAGGCAGAGGTAACACTGGTGCACGTCAATGTTGATTATACAGAGATTGCTCAAATATATCAATACGGGAATTGCTTATTGTCACAGTTCATTCTGACCCAAATAGGAAATCCTTTAAAAGAATATAGAAAACTAGACTTCTGATAAATTATAGTAGACTCTCGATTGACTACAGCCGGAATAAATGTGTTTAATATTGAAATGGAAAGCCTGGGATCAAAAATTGAAAACCAAGAAGGCAAAAAGTACTCACAGCACTCCAAGAATTGCTTTAGTCGTTCAAACACTGCATTCAAGAAACCCTGAAAATGAAGAGATGAAGACAGGGTGAGATTAACTTTAATCTCTTTGCCATTTTCAGAGTTAATCAAAGTAAATTCATGACTGCTTCATAATACAACAAAGAAGCAGGTTTATTAAAAAAGACAATAAAGCTCTCGTATCTTTCATTGCAGAACAGCAGTTCACGTTTACACTGACAGTGTTTGGTCATACAGCTGTTGTGTTTTTTTATTATCATCCTATTTTGTATCCCGTGCATGCACACTGCCCTTCCCTTTGACACCACTGATACAAAGGTCAGGATTTTCTAATGGCTCTCCAGTTCCTAACGCTCTGTCACATTTATGTAAATGTGCCCACTGAATGATGTGGGACCAACTTTTAGTTGGTGTCTTGAGAAAGCTTCAATATAATGGTTTTTGAGCATTAATCACAGTAGAATGAGAGACAGTACATTGCTAACTTCTTGTAATGTTCTGATGTTATATCACTTCAAACATCACAGGCAATATTGAAGGCAATGTTTGTTTAAAAAAAAAAAGCGTAAGAGGGTAAATATTAAAATGCAACCACAACAGCAATATTGGAGATACAATTGTGCAAAACCAGGGTGTAAAAAAAGATGCATACAGTCAAATGACGTATATATATATTCAAATTGTATAAGTTGATATAATAGCAGTGTATCAACTAGTATAAGAGAACAAAATGGGACACAAAACCATTTCGAAAGGCATGAACACAAGATTGAAAACTCTCAGAAATGCTCTCAACACTCATGAGAATAAACAAGTCTTTAAATAAGATTTAACACTTCCAATGAAAAGCAAATCTGATCTGATCTTGTTCCAAAGCTTATCGGCCACTACAGGAAAGGCTCTGTCTGCAGACCTCAGTGACCGCCACAGAAAGTGCACAGTCAGGGTGCAGTGCAGCAAGATGGTGTGGAGCCAAACTAAAGGGAACTTAGTAATGCTGTTGGCAATAAAATTGTTGGTGATATTTCTTAATTTGTTGATCTGATTTTATTTGAATAACAACTTGTTGGAATGGTTCAGGTGACTAAAAAATGGTTCTGATTTAGGCCCTATCCCAGCCAGTAGAGCAAGTCACTCATGAAACCCTTGTTTTGTATAGAACCTTCATGCTGCCACTGAGGGAGCGCTTTCTCTGAGTTGTACGTTTCCCATAAATATGTGAAAAGTGTGACCGCAAGTTATCCAGATGCTGGTACATAATTTACTTTTTTTTTTTCTTTTTTTTTAAATAATAGCAATAAAAACAAAAAAACCCACTATAAAAACGGGATGTGGTGTTTTTATCTTTATCCAAAGCACATTTTCCAAAGAACAATGCTCATAAGACTAACAATAAATTCAATCAAAGTCTGAGAGGAAAACAGCATGCATGTAAATGTAAATCAATGCGCACTGAACAGATGCTAAAACAACCCGGAACAGATCGAGAGAAATGACATTTTAAATGTCACAACTTGAATCATTATGAAATCATCAGACAGATGGTCAGAGTCATATTAAAGGAGTAAAATGGAAGGCCTCGGGCTACTGGTAATGCAAGGAATGAATAAAAGTTTATCTATTAAGTTTAATGTATCTGCATGTTTACAATGGCCTCGAGAGTTTGGTAGAAGATCAAAAATAACCCAGTCTTCGAAAGAAATTAAAGAGAAAAGAAATCTGTAAAGAGAATTCCAGACACTTTTTCTGTAAATGAGCCCATTTATTCTGAGCTGCAGAATCCTAAACCAGGGGTGTCCAAACTGTTCCACAAAGGGCCGTGTGGCTGCTCGTTTTTGTTCCGACCAATCAAGCACACAGTTTGACCAACCAGCTGTGTGATGTCTCAAATCAGTTGATTCAATGGGTCTGGTCTGGTGTGCTTTTGGTCGGTTGAAACAAAAGCCTGCAGCCACACGGCCCTCTGTGTAACAGTTTGGAGATCCCTGTCCTAAACAGACATTTAAGATACTCCGAACTCTGGTTAATCTGGATTGACTAAAATTAAATGTGCTTTAGGAAGTTGGATTTTCATTGCACTAAGAGCTGAGGAAGTAGCCATACAGTCCCCTCAACTGAAGGCTTAAGGCACTTTCAATCTTTGTGGCCTTTCATATTTTGCACACTGGAACAGACTTTTACTCAAATCAACAAAAAAAGCAGCAGATTCTGTAGTCAAAGCTGAATGAAGACTCACCATCACTTCAATATTCTGCTGTGGTTCTTGAAATCCATGGACTGTCAATTTACGAAGCACTAAGAGGGAAGCAGAGTAAATTATTTCTGGCCATTAATACATTAATGTCCCATATTGTAGAGACTGCAAGGTGTTTGTAAATGCATCTGATACCTTTAAGGGAGAGCAGCGTCCTCTCCAGTGAGCCAAGTGCGGTGGCCTCGTCTCTAGCATATATCTGCTGGAGGAAGCAGTCCGTATGGTGGCTCCAGAGGGAGCATGCGAAGCTGTAGATGCCCGAAGCCAGCTGTCGACATACATAGACAATATCAAATCACACACAGGTATTCACTTCCACGTTCAACAGGAACGTGGGCTGACTCTTATCACACGCATCTGCACACAGCTGCATATTTATTATAAAGACTTCAAGTCTTTTACTCTGATGACAATAAAAATATGAAAGTGCTGCTGCGCAATATCCTCTCCCACAATAAAACACACAGAGAGCTGCGAGGGACCACTGAGTCACAGGTGTAATTTGCCTCTAAATGAAGTTCCCGTTACAGCCGCGGCGGTAACATTATTTGAATCCAAACCAATTACGTTTTGTTTGGTGAAGCCTTCTCTTAGAGGGAAAACAAGACCATCAAAAAGCAGACAAAGAAGTACCATTGATTCAGTTTTATACAGCCCAGCCCTGTTGCATAGACAATATAACCAATCACCCATGGGATAAAAATGAGTCTGGAATTATGCTTTGCTTGGTTCGTCTATAAAAAGAAATGAACAGAACAGGCCAGGGAAAATCATTACATTTCCACAAGGAAATGTGAGGTATTTTTCAGAAATATTCTATGTCAACATTGTTTTTTTATTTTAGCTGATATTTACATTGGCACACCTGCCATTCAAATAAATGTGCATCGCCTCAATCAAACCTCAAAACCTTTTGAGGAACTTTTTGACTGAAAAAAGTGAAATATTGAATTTGTGAGTTTACAATGATGAATATGCTCACAGCATGCTTTGAAAAGATAATTTTAAAAGATTCTTCCCAGACAAATAATTAACTACACAAGTAGGAAAGCAAAGGATCATTAAAGGTTACCATAAATATCAGAATAGCCTCGGCTACTTTAAACCAATTAAAACTTGAAAATGCATACTCTGTCGTTTCTTCCACAGACCAATTAATTTTCCTGCCCAAATTCGTTTTGTGTGTGGCAGAAGGCTCTGTGGTCATGTGGCCTCTGTGCATTTGGGTGCATGCATGCATGCATGTATTTTACACAGGAGCAGGCCAATACAACAAAAGCAAAAATCATTAAAAGCAACAATTTCCCCTCATCCATAAGCCCATTTTCTCACTAAACAAAGCAGCCACGTTCTTGGAAAATACATGTCTGATGTGTTGTCTGAACAGTCCCATTTTTCCCCAACTTTAATGGTACGGCATGTTTTGCTAAAGTGTTATGGAGAGGCACACAGACAGATGCATGAGTCCTTAAAATATGAATAAAATCCATTTTTGCAACTCATTTTGCAATCGTGCCCCTCCTGGTCGTGACTCCACATCCACATCAATACAGAGGTAGAAGTAATTTCACCACAAAATGTCACTAAAAAGTCATTTTAGTCTTAGATTGTTCTTCTCATCAGCTCGTTAACATTCTTTTCCACTGATGAAGGCTTCTATTCACGTGACCTACTGCATGTAAAGTCACGTTATTGTTCTTCTGGATGTTCACTTCAGGGCCACTATCAGTTCACACTGAAGGTCACGTTTTGAAACGACATGGGGACACACACATCAAACACACACCAAGCAAACAGGGAAAACCGAAGTTGCGGAATGTCAGGCAAGGAGGAAAGCAGATTGCCACGTTGGGTGTTCAGTTTACACATACCATTATAAACTCAGTTACAGCGCGTCTTTTATTAGATATATTAGATTAATATTATGTTAGCAGATTAGCTTTGATGGTTTTAAGATCAACAGCAGGAAATAAGTCAAGCAGCAAGCACTTTAAACCTATTGTTGTTGCATTCAATGATAGTTCTGCTGGTATTTGTGCAGACATATTAAAATGTATTAAAATCAAGAGCATGCAAAAAAGAAAAACAAACCAAAAATGTCAATTTTTAAAGAATAAAGAAATTAGTGTTTTTATTACAACTCCTCTCCATCATCCATGTGTTCCTACTGGGGCACTTGTCATTGATTTTGTGTCCATCTTCACATCCTCTCACTATTTTACTGGTTCCATTCACCCTTTTATCCACTATTAATCTGCTATGTAGCTTTCAATACACATTGCGTAGCCTTTATATATCAACTTTATGTACTGTACTGTATCTGTGATGCTAATTCTTTGTTACCACTGCCTTTGTCCTTCTCCTTGTGGGGGGGTTAGGCTCTGCGTTCTATAAATAATCTTAAGGCAATGGATTGTTATAATGGATGTGTGAATAAAATCAAATTGAATTGAAGTAAAGCAGAGAACTTCAATATGACATTATGCACAGGCAACTGCTCAAAATCCATTACAAGAAGCAGCTATGGGACTTTGGATCACAACATCACAAATGGAGATGTTTTCAAGAATAGATGCCTGTGCAGTAGGATGGAAGATTGGTGGAGAAGAGATATGGCCTTTTAAAATACAGGAAAAAAAAAAACCTATATGAATCACATAGATCCGGAAGAAGTAAATAAGAGTCAAAGGTAGGAATGATTCATAAAAAAAAATAAACATTAGACCTCTTCTGTGTGGTCACAAAAATCCATTTGGTTTTGATGGTACTGTTCCTGTCCATCAGTGGGAGTATCTCTATTCTGGTTCGAGAGAAATGTTTTCCTGCTGTGATATCTCACGGTCTCATTTCATGGTTTGCTCGTCCTCAATGGTAAATTTGGTAACAACGGGGTGGGTGTTACATTGTACAACCCGCATATGATAAACTGGCTTCTGAAAAATGGCAAAGTGTTTCTAGTGGATTTATTTATTGAGCATTACCCTGCTCAATAATGTTTAATTGAATAACACATTCAGCATAATTAACAGTGTGGAAAATTTAAAGGGCCATTGCTCTTTTGTCTGAGTAACGTGGGGGGGGGGTCTCTATTGTAAGCTGTAACTAGAACTCCACCTCTGTCCAGCAGCTGTCAGGTGCAGTCTCTGCTGCAATGAGGGGGGTGCTTGCCAAACCACAGACAGCTTCTATCAGTGACTAGCAGTCACAGGGCAACAAAGTGGAAGCACGCACTGGAATTCCCTTCCAAAAAAAAAGCGACCTACTGTAGCCAACTTGTTTCCTTACAGGGGCTGGAAATAGCAAAGGAAAAAAAAAAGAAATCAAAAATCAAAGGGCAAACTGCCTGTGCAACCGCCTGCCTGTGCATGCATTTTATCTATTTATTCACAGGGAGGATGATTAGTCTATCCAGAATTGTTTAAGCGCAGGCAGCCAAGTGCTTGGCTGATATTTTAATAATTATTCTGCGGGGTGGAAAGAAACAACTTTCTGTTATGACTTGGACTGGGCGACAAAAATATTTCCATCAGCATTCTGATATCTGTATCAGTAATAGCAAAGCCTTTTATTTAACAGCAGAAATACATCTGGCAGTAGCAAGCTAAATTGTCATCTCTCTGTCTGCGCTCTGTTCTCCTGTCATGCAGTGAGAAAATAACAACTCTCAACAAAGCGGAACAGGCTAGGATTTCCAATAAAAATAAAAATAGGTGAGTGGTGAATGATTCATATTGCACCAGTGCTTAAATCATACTGGTTTAATGTTCCAAGTGATTTATTCTATATATACACACACACACACTGTAAACACTGCCACTTGTGCATAATTCATGTTTATATTATGGAACCTATGTGATATATTCTCCAGTTATTATCCAAATAACTAGAATATAGAAATAAAGAAATAAAGAATAAAGAAATAATAATAATGCATACAATATATCACAAGTGCACATTTTTCAAGAAATGTGCTGAGTATTCTAGCGTGATGTTTCATTTAGTTCTATAGTGAACTTGTGTAATGTCTTCTTTTTAGCAAGTTTCAGTCAACAATGCTAAATGACAGGCTGGGTTGTCTCCTTGATTTTGACCTTGCTCTTAAGGTTGTAATGGGAGAGAGGGAGCAATGCATCTAGTCATGTAGTGTCAAAGTGAGACAACCACAGCTGAATGGGGTTCACTCCATTACCTGGAACAAGTAAAAGTCAACAGTTTTGGTATACAAGATGCTTCTCTAAAAATCCTCAACATCTTTCTGTGATGGCTGATGAGCAATCTTGCATGCTTTCTGTACCGTCTTTAAAAGCTTGTAGTACAAAAAAATAAAAAGACAGCTCTCATTAGCCGACCTTACCATAAAATCAGGGTCGAAAAGTTTTTAGTGCTCATAAACAGACAGATTTGCTCCTGCAATGGAGCGTGTGTGCAGAGAAATCGGCTGCCATTAATCTCAACTTTGAAGTTGCGTAGAGCAGCTAAACAGCATCTCCTTGAGGCAAAGTACGAAAGTGAAAAATCGGTACCTCTCCACATAATCATGTTTACACGAAAGTCGCGACTAAAAATCTGGCATCAAAAACAAAGAAGACAATAACATCATCATATTGCTCTTCATATACTATGGCAAGTTCTGCACCAGGATACGTCAGAACGGTCTACAGTGGACAAAACCAACAAAATATGGTAAATGAGCCCCATCGAATAATTTATGAAGAAGACCAAAATGTTTCTCGAAGAAAAAGTGTGGACTTACATCCTGGAAAAGCCTCCTGTCCTGTGCCAGGCGCTTGGATGCCAGCGTTTTTGTGACGTGGTAGAAGGTAAGCAGCGCTCGGTGCTGCTGCAAGCCATCCTGACCCTTCACCGACTCCAGCAGAATGGGAATGAGCTCTGGCCACTGCCTGGGACAATCCAGGCGGGCCACCTTGGCTATCAGCACTGCTATTTGGGTCGCTATCTGTTGTAAAACGGCGACAGAAAACAAACAAACAAACAAAAAAAAATGACCGCCAGCAAAATATTAACAGACAGCTATGTTGGAAGAATTGATTATTTCTGGAAAAGACAAGCTTTAGTGGAGCGCAGTGTTGTTGTTGGGATTATGATCTATCCATCGATCAAGCATTAAGGGACATTTTGAAGACTTTCCCAAGAAAGGGCCAAGAAAGAAAAATACATACTGGTCATGCCCGGCCTGTCAAAGAGTTTGGGTAACTGTTCTGGTCGCACCGCTTTCATTTCAACAGCTACGATGACAATTAATCACATTCTCAGGGTTTAAATTGACAAAAGGTCATGCTTTTTAAAACACATGGCCCTCCTATGGCATTCCTTGTGTGCTATATGGAAGCTGTAGGTCTGAATGGCCACCATGCTTACGTGAAGGTCGTCTGTTCAATGCCATTCCCTTTTTAGTTATGGAAATATATCACATATTCACCATCAGTCTTGCATCTCAAATGTATAATTGCATATGTATTTGAAGGGAACAGCAAGCTCTAAAGTCTGTAGGAGGCACCAGAAACTAGATAGGGTAGACTGATTGGACAGGCTGCATCATATGACAGACATTTGACATTGACAGTTGGCACAGTAATTGTTCATCCTTGGATGGTGTCCTCTTTGGTTGGTCAAATCGCACATAGCTTCTTTGAAGACAAAAAATGCATTTAAAATTACAAACTGATTTATACAAGCAATATCCATGAATGTAAATATTTAGGGCACCCTGCATTGCAATTTCATCATCTCTGCTGTGAACTCTAATCTGGGGTAATTCTCTGTGCAGGAGTAGAGCAAAACAGCTTTAGTCTCTTTTTCTGTGATTAAATTCATCTATCACTCTATTTTATCTAGCATGACCTATACATCATTTATAATTAGCAATTTTTTTTTTCACAAAACAGTCACAAAAATGTTCAGTGTTCAAAACAACAGCGTTTAAATGAAAAGGAAACACACATACTGATCACAGCTGTTGTGGCCCGACACTGACGCTCAGCCTAATACTTTCATACAGAAGCTGTTGCACGTGTTTAAATGCGCTTTGAATCCGGTTTCAAAGCGTCGGCATCAAACGAACGGCCGGATTCTCTGTTCTCCGCTTACTTGTGCAAGGAACCCAGCTGATCTACAGCTCATCCATTACTAACTGCAGCCTCTAAACATTCAACAACTTCTCATTAAAGGTGAAACGAGAATGATTGGGATTTAATCAGAGCACTGCCACCAAGTTCAGACCAAATAAACCCAGCCAGTGTCTGTTATTCAAGTCACATATCCATGTCAGTTTAAATGCAAATAAACCTAAAGTATAATCCTTTAATTTACACTGAGCCTGCATGAAACAGGTTAAGGCCGTTGCACAGCTTAAAATCTGAAGAACCTGCAGGTGGAAGGGAAAACTTTATTGATTACTGTCAATATCTCAACCAGAAATAAATACAAATATAGCAGATCATGGAAGACCTGGTTTAGAAAGAGCAAAGCTTCTGCGGGTTTCGTACTATAATATCTGAATCCATCAATAAAACGTTAACTCGGCAACATGCGATTCTCTTTTTACCAACCTGGTTGACGGGCTCATTGAAGTTTGTGATCAAACCAGCACGCAGTAACGTCTTCTCCTCCTCTGATAAAGCACTGTGGGGGGGGTGGACGGGGGGTGGACCAGAGATAAGACATTCATAAATATTTGAAACCAGTGAGAGGAAGGGCTGACATCAACTGACTAAATCAAAAGTTGTATTTACACCCCATTGACCAGATCCCCTCAGAACTCCTCCGTACTGACAAGTATCTCATAATGTGTTTCAAGCATTGTGTTTCAAGAAGTGAGCTCACTTCTCATTAGTTACCATTTTTTTTTCAGTTCAGCACCAATAAGAGCGCCTTCAATGACATTAAAAGGCACTGCTCACTGAAAACTGCATATTCATGAGTTCTCAAAATGCTGATCCATCGTTCCATCAAGGCTTCATTTTTCATAATCTGCAATGTTTCACTTCAAACATAAGTGATGAAGATAATGACACATCTGCCAAGTTGTTACAGTGCCATTTTAAATCCCCGCATCATATTTTTGTGCGATTGGAAGCTGAGTCACGAGATAATTCCTCTGCTCTGCTCCAAGTCACATCGCGCATTCTGTAACATCGGTCTACATTTTTGCCAAAAGTTGCGGAGGCATATGCAAAAAAAAAAAAAAAAAAACGGTGACGGTGTGAAATTGTAAAAACATATTTAGAATACCCAAAATTCCACCACTTCCCTTTACTGCGGAAACTAGATAAAAGTTTCACAAGAGTGTTCGATGCAAGGAATTAATCATGGCGTAACCCTGGGCAGAGTGGGAAAATATGGGTGCAACACAAATTACTCGAGGTGAAGCTGTGAATTATTAACACAAGATTTACAGCACAGATACTTCTGGCAGCCAGGGAAGAAATACATCTCAGTATATGCGGCACCTCCAGTCATGTCCCACATCCGAAAGAAAGACACCGACATCTGTGTGTTAATCACTCAGGAAATTCTGGAGGAGAGCGCAGTGAAGTCAACCAGCTGTCAGTTTTATTTTCCTACATTTTCCAGAGAAAAGAGAACTACCAATCGCAGTCCGACCCCCAATAGCAACTCAACAGTATATTCCTGTAGTTCAGGCACACACAGGGATCCCGATAAGCGAACCGCTTGAAGTGAACTGTGTTTGACAAAAAGCTGCTCAATTATTGTACTTCCTCGAGTCAGTGAAGGCGGTGACAACATAAAACCTCCTCTAGAGTCTCGCACAACTCCTCCGAGTTTACTGCCATCAAAAGTGAGTTAAAAATGTTTAAAATCGTACGCAGTCGGGTCAGTTCACATGACCATAGAAATTAGATCGTCATCCAATACCTGGAGCGATGACATTAAGTGATCATTAAGCAGCATAATGTGATACCATTCAGATAACAGCAGTGATCCGATTAAGAGAAACCAGATAAGACCAATGGCTTCCTCATCAACACACCAATGTCTTCATACAACTGCTCCTAATTTGATCTATTTTGCTCTTTTACATCTACGCATCTGGAAAACAAATCATACAAAACAAGGAAGAACACAATAAACGTGCTCACACACTCCAAGGAAACTGGATGCATGGACTAAAATGAACAATTTGGATCATCGCATTTCTGAAGTGCATGAAAGTGTGTCATTGGATTATTCCATAGGGTACATATATAAATTGTGCACCAGAGCAAAAATCTCACGAAGCTTGAGGGGGGGGCGGGGCGGAGCTGTCTATAAAAGGTTAAACCTATGTTTCACCTGCGAGTTGACAGGCCAGTATTTACAATCACAATTTCTCATCACCTTTAAAACACGTGACCTACGTCTGAGAGAGTGAAGCCAATAAATGAAATTGTCACCAAATAAAATATAAATACACATGTGTGCATACATGCATGTGAACACAGTATCCCATTTTCCTCGAGGTGCTCATGAGATATCAAAAGGACGGGATCACGCATGGAATACATACTTCAAGATTCAATTGGCTTTGAATTAAATTGCATCAGCCCGTGTGTGAGTGTGTGTGTGTGTGTGTGTGTGTGTGTGTGTGGGCGTGCGGGTATGAAATATGCAAAACACAACACTGTACACAAGTATTTGTACTTTATTTGCAAATCCCTTCCAATGAAAACATAAAAAGGAAAACATGAAATTACAGTAGGAACCTGCTCACAGTCAGAAATGTATTGCTTTATTAGAGCAGGCGTGACGGCATCCACAACCCCCGTCAAGCGTCCCCTAATGCACCGAGGCTATGAATTCAGAGTGGTTTCCATTGTGTCGAAACAAGGCCAATTTATTGTTCAACAACAAACTGCCCTTGAACAGACTAATAAGTCAGGAAACAACAACTGGAATACACCGTTTGCACCCGAAGGAACATTAATGTTGCCTCCACCTGAATGTTTGAGCATCAGCATCACACACATATTAGCATCAATAGATTATGTCAATAGATTGTAGTAAAGGAAAATATTTAGAGCACTTGTAAAGATGTTAACTTCTTGTTGCTCGACTACAGGGATGAGTAACGAGCTGAGATGGGATCATTTGTAATTAGTTCTATTAAAAAAAACAGGGAAATACAACATAATGGGTCCACCTGGTTCTGTGATGCCACCACATGACACATGCCGTATCCAGCTGCTGGATTAGTGATACAGGACCAAAGGAAATCAGATAAACACTTGAGGGGCCAAAGCCCCCCGCGCAGCACTTTGGCAAATTAAACTCAGTTTACCGAGA
The DNA here is from genome assembly GCA_911728415.1 of Lagocephalus sceleratus. Classification (NCBI taxonomy): domain Eukaryota; kingdom Metazoa; phylum Chordata; class Actinopteri; order Tetraodontiformes; family Tetraodontidae; genus Lagocephalus; species Lagocephalus sceleratus. Next base: position 6,568,280 of record CAJVRN010000237.1, on the reverse strand, counting down.
CGAGGGAAAATACTTTAGGAAGAAACATGAGAAGAGCAATAATCTGCAGCGGTCAAAGAGTGTCCACAGAGCGCTGGGGTGGAACCGATTACTTATGGCCAACTGCCGTCCCGCAAAATTTAAGAGCAAATGTTTAATTAAAAGCCAACAAAAGGCGCCTCGTCAGGTATCCAAGGACAGGCACTTGGCTTTGAATACTCAGCCAATCTACTGCCAGGCAACAAAAAGACACGCGGGCAAAGAAAAGGGTTCATATCTGAACACAATATGAATAATCAGCTGTGAAAAGAATCTGAGGAGAATTATAGACAGAGGCAGTACCTGATGAAAACGGTGGGGGGGGGGAGAAATTTAAATGCTGGAGTACAGGGAGAAAGATTAAGAAGGTTGAATAGAGATAGAGTGGATGAAATTGACAGGAGGGAATGAAGATGATAGAGTGAGGAGGATCGAAGGAGAACGCTGTGAAAGTGAAGGGGAAGGGAGCTGGCAGCGGTGTCAGACAAGAGAAAAGACTTACTGAGGCGCTACTCTCCTCCAGTACCTGTCGATGCCGTTTTTGAAGTACAGCACAGCCAGCCACCTCACGTTCACGTCGAGCATGTGGTTATTAAAGATGCTCTGTGGCGGGAAAAACAGGAAGAAAAAAAGGAAAAAAACAACAACAGACGCATGCTTAGCTTGTGTTTACCTCCGCTAATTGCGGGTAAATTAAAGTCTCACAGCACGTGCCCCCCTTTTGCTGCATAAACACATATCCGACCTCTTCTGAACTCTAGGTACTCAATTATGACACAATTATCATTAGTCTCGTTTTTGGTTGTACAAACAGCTGCTCCAAAAAGAGGAAGAAAAAAAAAAATAACGATCAAATCTCTTCGTGTGATCGCTGTAAAAGTTTCTTAATTTCTGCTGTCCTTTCTCGTTCTGTGTGCTGTGACGCAGCTCTGAAGAGGAAGGCTTCTTTTGAAGACGAGCTGCACTGCAATACACACAAATGTCGTAGTGCATCAGAAGTGGCAGACTGCGCAAGGTTATTCTCCATTTATTGCAAACACAAGTGCTCCTCAAAAGGCACAAATGATGCTCTTCTGTTTCCCTCTTGTGAGGACGCCGGAGCCCAAGTGACTGCACAAAGTTCTGCTGTCTGAGGAATATATATTCACTGAGACTAAGTTTAGAAAAAAATAAATAAATCAGAGCACCTTAACTGCCACCGGATTGCCCGTGGTTGATTTACTTTGCCTATTGTGACGATGTACAGACAGCGTTCTGCCAAATTCAATGAGATGTGACACGCTGAGTTATTTGCGGGCTTGATCTAGACCAGGGGTGTCCAGACTCAGTCCTTGAGCACATCAATCCACACAATTCTGTCTCGCTGGTGACACGGAAATCCTGCCTGGATCGCAGCCCTCGAGGACCGGGGTCTGGACACCCCTAACCTAGACTAAAAGTGTACAAGTGCAGTTTGCCTTTAAAAGCCAAACGATGAATCAACGCTGACTGAGTAATGAGCTTTGCGCGGACGACATTTGCATGCAGTGATTAGAAAGTAAAATCAGGGCTCTGCGGCGCGTCTCAACACGACAACCTCGACTGCAACGTGTAATTTTTTTAAATTTTTTTTTTAAAGCGCATCTTACCAGGAGAACGGAATAAAACCCAGGCTGAGTCTCCCACTGTCGAAGCTGCTCCTCTGCAGGTTTGAGCACAGCTGTGTCCTGACTGGTCGCCTGAGTTAGGGCCTGCAGCACCACTGAACTGGCACTATCCATATCCATACTTGGATATATCTGCACTGGGAAAGACAAAGCAGAACAGTTCAATATGTGCTGGTGGAAGATATTTTAGCTTGGAAACAAAATTTGAAAGCTCAAAAGAAAGACTTATTTGTTAAAAATGGTATCTCACTATAATAATATGAAATGAGAATTAAAAATAAGGCTTAAGTGAAATTCGTTGTACTTTGCATCCCTTTTTCCTATATTTTATTAAACGCAGAAGTAAAAAGACTGAAACCAGAATGCATTTAGACACACATATCTTCTTCCCCCCTCTTCCTTTATTGCCATCACAAAGCCTGCACCCATGCCTGTGGCAGTCTGTCAATTAGAGATGAATAAAATGACAAAAGGTACATCAAACTGAAGCAAAGTACAGACTGGAAAACAACGCCTAACAGGAAGATCATTCTTTTTGGTCCCCCCCCCACAGGCACGCATTAAACAGGTTAGGAGTCAGTGTTTAAAATAACAGAATGATAAGTGGCGGTTATTTCACTTGTGTCATCCATATGTGAACACGGTGGTGCACTGAGAATGTAATAGTTCAATCAGGGTTTTCGCAGGGCGCAATGCTGCCACCTGCAGGCCGCTTGTTGGCAGAGCACCTCCAGAAAACATCTACTGGCCACAGTTGACACTTAAGAGACTTTTCAGTAAGCAGAGCATGAATTATTCATTTTTGAAGAAAACAGCACGAGCTACAGTGATGAGGAGAGATCATACCTGGACTTATTAACATGGTAGGGAAAGAAATACCCACAAGCTATTCCACTTGCACCGAGAGTCATTTTATTTATAGTAATTATTTTCTTTTCATACACAGACCATGGTTAAAGCTAAAAATCTAAAACAAGTTTCACTTTAATGCTATTGAGGCATATATATATATATATATATATATATATATATATATATATAGCTTTTCAGTTAATTAAAAATTGGTTTCCGTCACTTAAATCTAATGGAGCTTATAATAGTGCTTAAAGTGTGGAATAAAAAAAGGAATGTAGTCAGAGGCTTTTATTACCTTTATATTTCACTACCACAGTAGCACAAATATGTATATTGATTACATGGAAAATGAAAAGGTTCAAGCTTTCAATTTTATGGGTTGGTTACTGCTTCCAACAAAAAAAAAAAGAGAGAGAGAGAATGTGCCTCAAATTATTACAATGATTCAATTTAGAGTTTGATTTCACCATTATTGTGTAACACTGATATCGCCACAGCCGTGGAAGAAATCGAGAAAAACCAAGGTGTGCGATGTGTCGACAAAGAAATGATCAAATAATGAGCTAGGAACGTTCCATTGTAAAGGAAGGAGTGTAAATCCACTTTTGAGTCCGATGTAGAACAGTGTCGCCCGGGCTGAGGAGAGAGTACAAGTACCGCTGTTCAGCGGTTCCAGACTAAAATCAAACGTTTCAATTTGAAACCAGTCACTCTCTCAGTCCGGAGGGGGACTAAACACAAAAGCCAATTTGCTTGAAGCCCAGTGCGTGAACCCTTTAAAGAGAGCCACAGTTCTGGACGTCACATCACCAGCGGTCAGCGCGTCGACCTGGTGACTTTAGCGTTTGTGCCATCGTCTACATGGCGACCGCAACAACGAAAGCACACTGCCAGCGAGCGGCCCGCGCACGAACCAGTTGGGCTGGTGGAAAGAAGAAACCGGCGACCCTGTTCTCAGTCAGTCACCGGCTCCAGAGCAGCCCCCGGAACCGCAGAGGTGGAAGATCCCGTTCTGAAGGCGACCCTCGCGCCTTTAAGAATATTTAAGATTTACGATTCAAGAAAGGCTTCTGAGAAGTTTTGTGAAATGACTAGAGAAAGAATAAAGTGATCTCCCTGCTGAAGGCAGGTTCCCCCTTCCTTTGTAGTGATGCTGGGGGGGCCAAAAAAAACCCCAAAAATACAGGTAAAGTGACTCTGTGGTGTTAACATATCGGAATTTGGACGAGTCCTGGAAAATCACATACATGCTTGTCATGTGAGGTTCAAGCAGAGGGGATGCTGTATTTGGATTCTCTCCACCTGTGGAGATCAGGCTACAAGAATAAAACAGGAAGCCTTCCATTTGTAGTCCACGGGCATTGTTTGCAAATGACAGTTAACACATGAAATGGAAAACCAAGAGCCACCGTGTGACTGGAAAGAGCCCTTCTGGACAGGGAAGAGCCCAAAGCCTGGTGACCCGCCACTGGACTCATGTCACAGCTGTGGCCGGGGGGCTTTGGCGTGCTGTTGGCCACATGTCTGTGGTTTTTCCCCTGCATCCCTTTGGCTCCCAACGACGCAGATCGCCCCTCTTAAACATCACTAGATCAACCTTTTGCAGTGAGATCATGGGGAGGCTCTGCTGCCCGCAGAAGCCCATGTCGCGATCCATAAAAGCCGGTGGGATAAACACGTCCCCGCGTTACGTGACCAGCCAGAATCTTTTGGAAAAAACACGAAGCAGGGGGCTGTGTTAGTTTGTTTTCAAACGCACATGGAGACATAAGCCAGCGAAGGGGGTCCAGAAAGACCCACAACTGCACCCCCCGTGGTTACATGGACAGGACAACCAAGCGAGGTATCACCCTTTCCCCCTGATCCCTCTGATTCCCTCTCATCGGTCCAATTATAATAATAATAAAAAAAGATCGAACGACGCAGAGGGTTTGATGAAGTAACAGTGGCACCAAACACCAAGGCTAACTTTTAGCGCGCTAACAATCGGCGTTTTCCACGGCAAAACGCAGGGCCGACGGCGGCCAACGGGGCGAGCCGGGTCTTCCCCGAGCTTCCCCAGTCTCGGGACAGGACCGCGGAGGCGCGCTCACCCAGAAGGCCGGCCGTGGAGAAGCAGGATCCGCGCTGGGGAGAGTTAGCAGCTGCCGGGATGGAAACACACGCTGGGAGGAATGGCGACGCGGCGGGGCGGGGCGCACACTGATGACGCGCGGGAGGCCCGCTCCAGCCCCGCTGCACCGGCGGGGCGAGTCGAACCCGCGATCGGGAGGGCTTTAGCGTGCAAATGTGCGCGCAAAGGGGGGGGGGATTGGGAGCGCCCCTCCAACCTGGTGCTGTAGAAGAGCACAAGTGCAAAAAAAAAAAAAAAAAAGCGACATAACAGTGTAGAGGCGAAAGGTCGACTCTGACAACTGGGTCATTGTCAGGAATCAACCAATCAATCTACACGTTTCCATCAGCAGTAAAGAAATATATTGTTTAAACAAACAAACAAAAAATTCATTGAAACAAAATCTATTGTGGGGTTCTGGAATTGATGAATTAATGTGCTAGTTCTCTGTGGACCTGGGCCTGGAGTTACTAAATGTGTGTGTTAACTCTCTCAGCAGTTGCATGCATATTGGAAAAATTGGTAAAGCATGAATATGGAATTATTCTTCTGTTTTTTTTTTTTTCCCCCCCTAAGGGAAGCCTGGCCAATAAGGCGATCTAAGATGCATGAAGGTGGCAGAAGTTAAAAGCACGCGAAGGCAACTCACCCAAGAGCAAATAAAAGACACGCTGGGGGGAAGCAGCAAAATTACAACCCATAATTTACATTGCAAACAGCCACAAGTGTAGCTGCCTCAAGGATATTTTCATAGGATAAAATACAGTAACTATTGACTTCACACAACTCATTAAAGAAAAATTTAATAAAGAATATTTTTACACATGCACCACCTACATTTACTGATTTACCAACCGTGCAACTGGCAATGTCCGGCTGATCAGTCACCACTCTATTGTAAAGCGGATGACACTTTTGGAAGCCGTGGAGGGACGATACATGCTGGACATCATGAGACAAACATCATGAGTTTTTGACATCGCTGCCACTTGACAGTCAAGCAAGCAGCAACTGTCAGTTTGGGTTTTTACATAGTTTTACAATATCCAAATATTACATTTAAAAAATAAGATCTAATTGTCAAGCAGTAACAAATAAAAAGACAGCAGTGAAATACAAAGTAGTAGTCAATATAAAACAGATAGATAATGGAGACTCTGATACCAAATAGCTCAATAATATTGATTCTTAATCTTCGAAGGTCACACATACACATGTTAAATGTTATCTTGTCATCTTACCATTCAGACACTGAAACATACTGCTTATTTACCAGTGTGTATTGGATAATTGATGTTAATGTGCATACTTTTTTTTTTTTTTAATCCTGGAATGCGCTGGAACTGAATCATTTATGACAACTTGTTATTTGAGCAGTGCATTTAATTTTGCACTGGCATGTAATTATTTGATCAGAAACGATACATTACTGCAGTACAGATTCTGGTTCATGGAAGTTTCCTGTGTTACTCACTGGGCAAGTATGTTCTCATTCCTAACATTGCAAACAAAGATCTCTTCTACCTTTCCAGTCACTGTGGGAGGTTTGTCTTGTGTTTAAATGTTGAGTATCACAATGGTGTCCAGGGGAATCTTTCCTAAACAAGTGCCAGCTCTCAACTCCTATTTCATTGAATACATCTTTACTCTCTGCAGCAGTGTTAATAAGGTGGTGTTTCTAAGGTGTGAAAAGAAGAACAACTAGTTCATTTTTTGTCCAAACTGAATGTTGAAAATCAGTTTTCTTTGTACTTATGTTATTTGGGATTTTTGTATGGTTTATGTAAGGTTAGTGTAAGTGAGGGTCAAGTTAGAGAGGGTTAATGTCTGACCATGATCATGGTTCACAATCACATCAGTAAAGTAAATGATTGGTGTGTTTGTGTATCTGCAAGAGAGAGAGAGAAAGAGAGGGAGAGACAGAGAGAGAAATGGGCGTGTCCTCTGCTCTGGCTCATTTAATTCCCCCATTTTTATTCTTCGTTTTCAGTGGATCACTGAACTACCAACCTTCTCTCAGAGCAGTACACACTCAAAAAATAAACATGGAGTTCAGTGAGCTTTTTTTTATTGCCCTGGGGACTGTCGTCTTCATCTATTATGGAGTAAAACTTCTTCTGTTCAGCAGGATGCTTTTCCCCAAATTTTGGTTTTCATTGCCAAACTCTTTCATCACTTCCTTGGGAGAGTGGGCAGGTGAGGTCAGCGTGTGTGTGTGTATGTGTGTGTGTGTGAGTGAGTGTGTATATGTGTGTGTGTTTGTGTGTGTATGTGTGTCAAACGTGGTTCAACAGGTATTTGGACATACATAATTTGTTGAGGATCCAAACGCTGGTAAAAAGCAGAGGAGGTCAAAAGGGAAGCATTCCGCTCATTTGCATCAGCTACAATAACCAGCGCTACAGGAAATTCTTCAGCAATCTAAATGTGTTAAGACAGGTTGCTGTCCCTGCATGCGCTGTTTCATGTGTGTTTATTGTGCAATGTCAGAAGAGTCTATTCTTGGTTTAATTTCAACAGAATGGACCCCGGGAGCAAAGTTGAGAGTTAAATGAATAAACTGAGGAAATGAAAGATAAGCAGATAAGATGACTGCTTCTCCCTTTGGGAACGGCAAATTAATCATATAAGGTGCAACTGTGGAGAATTCAGCCAGGCTCACAACAAATCTCTACTTTTATGAAATGATCCCAGCCTCATCCTAATTCCTTTGGTATCATCTGAGGGGGGCGTTCAGAGCGCCGGTGTGCTGGTTAGAATGAGACGCGTGGAATCAGCACTGGTATGATGTTTTTGGTTTGTTTTTTTTTTTCTTTCCAATGTCCACCTTCATTTTCTTTCAGCACAGAAGTTCAACGCCAACACTTAAGAACACAATGTTCCATAGAAGCTGCCACGCTTGCGTTCTCTGCCTCAGGGCATACTAGATCACACTAAATATTGACTTGTGATTAGGGTTTATCTGATCTGAAATAAATGATCTGAAGGTGGTAGGTATTATTTAAATAATAATTGCCCAATAAGTGGTAATAAAAAAAGCACCAATTAACAATTAATATATGCCTATAACTGTGTTGCATTATTAATATCATGAGCCTCATCAGACCCGTCCTAAGTGTATAAATGGATAAATCAGTATTTGACAATGGCATCAAATTCCAGAAATCCTCAGAAAATGTAAACACATTTTAATAATGAATGTGTTTCTAAAGTGTGTTTCGAAAGCGCGCATGTGTATTAAATTATAACTCCATATCAAAGCTCTCGTCTCACCCACCCTTTATTGTAAAAGATAAAAAAAAAAATACGTTCATTTCCTGGTAAAAGCAGCACGCGGGTGTCCCTTTTGAAGCTCAGACGCAAACAAAGGAGGGGCAGTTCTTCCCTGTCAGTGCAAGTGATCTGATCTGAATGTCCAGGCTGTTTCTGACAGGACGCATCCGCTGGTTGTTGCACAAACCTCAACAATAACACTCAACCTGCAACAGCGTGCAAGTTTGGCAAGGACAATGTTTTTGCGTCTGGAGTGTGGAGCAAAAAAATAAAGCACCGTTCATCAGAATTTCAAATCAAAAATTATTTACTCAGGGAAGCAAACAGTGAATGTGTAACATGAGTCTATGCAAATGGAATTATCCGCAAAGGTCTATGGGAAGTCCTGATCCGACGCTGGGCGCTGATCCAGAAGGAGCAGGACTAAAAATCACGCTTTCGTGATCAAAACCCACCATTACTCTCAATCCCAGTCCCGAAAAACAAATATCCTTGCTGATAACAAGCTCTGTGAAAGCTCGTTCCCTTCGTGAGCGCGGCCAGAGAGAGAGAGAACTCGCCCGGCAGGTCCTGTTTGTTCTCAGCAAATTCTTTATCGGACCGAGGAACGCGCTGTGCGGTCTGATGGGATGGGATGGGTTTGGATTGGTGAAAACAAACACAAACACAAACATCGTGGGAATGGCCCGGCAGCGGTTGGAAGGCTAGATGATGCAGTGCAGCTTAGGCTCACGCTGCTCCCAGTGTTTGGAGGGAGAACGTTCATATCTTATCGCCATCATTTCATTATTCTTATCGTCTGTGCATCTGTGTCTCAGTGGTGACCGGAGCTTCTGAGGGCATCGGACGAGCGTACGCACTCGAGGTAAGGAAGTAAATGTCAGTGAATGCACCGTTTTCATTGATAGCTGCTGTTGTTTTTCTTATCTGATCTCCCACCACTGCGCTCCTGGCTCTCTCAGCTGGCCAAACGGGGAATGAACGTAGTGATCATGAGTAGGACTCAGGAAACACTGGACCAGGTGGCCAGGAAAATAAGTAAAGACCTGCTGTTTATACGATAACTGCTCTGAAAGCCCTGATTTGGAGCGCATGGGGAAATGTGGAAAGTGCACTGGAAAGTGCCCGTTTTTCTTTTCTTCTCAGGTGACGCCACAGGAAGGAAGGTGAAAGTCATAGTGACGGATTTTGTCAGAGAAGATGTCTTTGGTGAAATCGAGGACCAGCTCAGGGAGCTCGACGTTGGAGTTCTAGGTTGGATTAACACCAAATGTCATAGTTAAAGGTCCAGTGTGTCTCCCTGCCTCTCCTCTTCCCTCTCCTCCTCTCCTCTCTTCTCATTTCCTCTCCTCTTTTTCTCTATCCTCTCCTCTCTTCCTCATTCCTCTCCTCTTGTCTCCTCTCCTCTCTTCTCATTTCCTCTCCTCTTGTCTCCTCTCTTCTCATTTCCTCTCCTCTTTTTCTCTCTCGTCCCCTCTTCTCCTCTCCCCGCCTCTCTTCCTCTCTCTTTCCCTCTCCTCTCCTCTCTTCCTCTCTCCTCCCCTCCTCTCCTCTCTTCCTCTCTCTCCCCCCTCCTCTCCTCTCTTCCTCTCTCTCCTCCCCTCTCCTCCTCTCCCCCCCCTCCTCCTCTCTCCTCTCCTCTCTTCCTCTCTCCTCCCTGCCTCTCCTCTCTTCCTCTCTCCCCTCCCCTGCTCTTCTTCCTCTCTCCTCTCCTTTCTTCCTCTCTCCTCCCCTCCTGTCCCTTCTTCCTCTCTCCCCTCCCCTGCTCTTCTTCTTCTCCCCTCTCCCCTCCTCTCTCCTCTCTTTCTCTCTCACCTCCCCTGCCCTCTTTTTTTAACTTCTTCATTTCTTTTTCATTTCAGTGAATAATGTAGGCATATTGCCGAGCTACATCCCCTCAAAACTCCTTGACTCTGCAGATTTGGACCAGGTCAGTGTTGCGTGACGGCCGTTGTGTTTGTTTGGGGCTGTTTCCAAGTGTTTTGCATGTGATGGCAGACAGGAATGCGGACGCCCTCTCAGTGATCTATGATGATAACTTGATGGGGAACTTTTTGTGAAGACAAGTTGTCCTCTTTAAATAAATTGTGTTCCTGACGTCAGCCTCCAACAACCGTTTCTACTTTCAGGACATGACCCGGGTGATAAACTGTAACGTGAGAACTGTTCTCAAGGTAGGAGTTTGCTTTTACATTAAAAATAAAAAAATAAAAACCAAAAGGCCAAAACTCTACTCTACTCTGCTACAACATTTAGCAGAGTAGAGGATGACAAATACAACACTTTTATGTCTTTAAGGACACAAGTGCCAAACACCCTGAACTCGACCTTATCTTACTTAACTTAACTAATGACTGACTTTAACACATTAGTAAGCAACATAAACAGCCTGCTGTGGTGATCATGTGACGGTCATGTCACGAGACTGAAGTGGCTTCTCTAGAACAATGCTTTTACCTGTAAACAAAAGTGAAGGAAGGATCTCATTTCAAGAGGCTTGTTTTTAAATCAAAGTTACCAGTAAGTTCAAATACATTTCACAGGTCTGGATTGTTAATAACATGGCCTAAATTACATCTAGCTATATTTGCTGAAGAAATTAATAAAGAACAAATAAAATAAAAGTCCCGCATTTTATTAAACAGTAAAACTGCCTGTTTGCTTATTTCTAAAATAAAGCAAAGGCCCCAATGTAATGAACAGATAACACCACAGATCTTTGATAAAGCCATGCACGATGCGTGTAAGTGGAAACTTCAGATTCCAGGAGCTTTGTGAGAAGAAAGCAGCCAAATTCACATTTGAACGCATGTACGGGTAAACAAAGAGTCCAGATTTAGTGACAAGAACAAGCTCAACCTGACCAACAAGCAGCGTGGTGGCGGGAACAAAAGGGGGATTATAGGCAACACCTACAATTGAAAACGACCACCCCCCCTAAAAAAAACACATGAGTACAAGGAAAGGCTTAAATGATGTAGAATAAATAACATGTATTTTTTTTAAAAATAGCCCAGAAATATTCAAGAATAGTAGAAAACAGAGAAATACCTGGACAAAGATCTCAAATTTAACATTATTTGAATTTCTTTTTCCCAGATGTGCAAAATTATTCTTCCTGGCATGGAGAAAAGGTACTCCTATTTTCATGTTTACTTCGTTAAATTTAATGTGCACTCCAGTAAGATCCTGACATGCTGATCAACAGGATTTGACACACATGTGTAACCATTGTCTTCCCTCCACAGAAGAAAAGGCCTGGTTTTGAACATCTCCTCTGGAATCGCTTCTATTCCATTCCCGATGTACACTCTGTACTCCGCGTCCAAGGTGCCGTCAGCAGACCCACGCTCGTGTACTTTTACGCCCGTTTGGGATCTTAAAGGATCTTTTGCGTCCTTGCAGGTGTTTGTGGAGAGGTTTTCTCAAGGCCTTCAAGCCGAATACAAAGATAAAGGGATCATCATTCAGGTACCTCCTGAGGCTCCACCAACCGTCTGATAAGCATCTGTCTCTGACCGCCCCCCCGGTCTCAGGCCGTGGCTCCGTTCGGGGTCTCCACTCGAATGGCGGCTTTTCAGCCGACCAACCTGGTCACGCTGTCTCCGGAGGACTTTGTCCAGCGTTCCCTGTTGTACCTCAGAGTTGGAGACAAAACATATGGCAATGTCTGTCACACCATTATGGTGAGAGCAAGATCTGCAGAAAACAGCCATCTATTACTGGGAAAAAAGACTTTGACAGATTGATGTGTGTGTGTGTGTGTGTGTTTGTGTGTGTGTGTGTGTGTGTGTGTGTGTGTGTGTGAATCAGGGTTGGGTACTGCAGCACGTCCCGCTCAAGCTTCTCTACGCCGACACCACGCTGTGCAGCCTACAGAACTATGTCAAGAAGACCACAGCACAGAGCCGGGGCAACGTTTAGGGATCGGAACAAAGGGTGTGTTCTGGCTGTCGCCATCATGAGGAGTACACGTGTGTACATAAGTCGTGCTCACACACACACACACACACTCTCTCTCTCTCTGGTTGCTGAATTGACTTTGACTGAATCAGGTTGGATTCCTCTACGTTTGGTGCACTCATTTCACTTTCTGCAAAATGCGGTCTTGGATTCCCTCCGATGGTCACATAAATCAGGTTTCAGAGTTCAGAGTTATCTCAGGCATCTCGGTGGTCTTCCTCACCTACATTCATTGTTACTCACTGAAGTTTGGCTCTTAAGAGTTTTCTTTTTGTCATTAGGGCTGAGTCTTGACTAATTCAGCAATAACTGCTTCAAATGGAGCAAATTAACTCAGTTTCATTCTTATTTTGTAGCACAGTTATGTGAGCGTTTGTGAAATGAAGACTAATAGGCATTCATATAAAGACAATTTTTAGTTTCGATGAATACAAACAATAGACAATATATTGACGTGACAACATGTTATATATAATAAATGTGTTTTACTCTGCATACACATGTGCACACCTGTAACTCACATTACCTTTGATGATGATGATGATGATGATGATGATGATGATGATGAGTTCAGGTATCATTCACTATTCTGACATGAGCACATGTAGTCAGGGGTGGAAGAGAACAGATAAGTTTCTGCATGAGGCCCGAGAGCCGAAGAAGCTCTGGAGAGGTGGGCTCCATGGCTGGGTGCTCACAGGGTGATATACAGTGTTTGGATCGCACACACACCAACATTTCTCCACACGTACCTGGGCCCGTGGCGAGGAGGAGGCCTCTGCAGTCCTGTTTCACACAGCACGTGTTAGAGAGGTTTTTTGACCTAAAAGAGTCACGAATCACTGGAGGACTGGGCTGTTCAGGCAGCCCTGATGAATGATTCTCCCGGTGAGACAAAGAGCAGGCACCAGGAGAAATGGAGCAAGAGCGCGACGGTCAGGGCGACCTGGATCATCCACGTCTGGCCTGACAGAAAAAGACAGAAAATAAGTCATCTTCCTCCAGAACACTCAGTCAGCACTGCAAAGGAATTAGAATGGCGTAACAGTCCATCTGTGAAGGTTGAAAAAAAAGACATTTTTTGAAATATGTGAAGTTTTACAGGTCACCCTGCACTTGGAGAAACTTAGCAATTTTATATGAATACAAAGGTGCAATTATGAATGTATTTTCAAAATGTATTTCTCCAAATAAATGGAACCTTTGATGATTCACTGAGAAATCCACTCACATTTGTACTAAACGGTGAATTAAATAGCAATTGTCTATAAGTAATGAATCTATTTTAATTTTCTCTCAGGAACTTATGGACTATGTAACAATTTCATCTTTTGTTTAAGTCCTTACACACGCACGCACTCACAGGTAGTAATAATCACAATAACCGCTAGATGGCAGCAGATGCTGAGGTTTTTTTGAGGGACTTGAAGGCACTACACACACGTCTTTCATTAAAATAAATCAGCATTTATGATGTATGATCACTAACTGTAAAAAAAATGAAGTGAAGCCTCACATTTTAAGATAATGTTATCTGTTGCTTTCTTCACACTCAAACAACTGCTCATGCCGGACAGCTGTGCAACATCATGCAAAATACTCATAAGAGTTCTATTATTGTTGATTCAATTCACACAGTCTGTTCAGCTTGGCTGATGCAGACTGGGGTTTTTCTCCACCCGAGGTGAGCTTTAATTCACTTTTGGCAACTTTTAATCTGCAACTTTCAAACTGTCTCCAACATCAGATAGTGTTTTCAGACTTTATTACTGCATAATAACAGGTTAGCAGACGCATCAACGGGCCTGCTGGAGTAACGATTTTACCATCCCTGGATAACATTAGAGCACAGATATGAAGTCAGGCTGGCTCTGACGTGTCTGATGCCTTGAGCAGATGAAAGATTCATTGAGGACGGGGGGTGAAAGGCGAGTCGTTTTCATGTCAGTGAGCCGCGGTGGCGTGTGTGTGGGTGGTCAGGACTCTGTGTGTGTGTGTGTGTGTTTGAGCTGGGGAAAGAAAAGGAGAGGAGGGCTCGCTTCTGAGGATGCTCCCTGTGTGACTCCTCTCTCCTCCGCGGACGGACACTGCTTGCTTGTTGTTTCAGTAAACACGAGGGTCCAGAGATGATCCAAGCCGAGCCCACAGCCACCACGGCCCACCCAGGAGCCAAGGTCAAGACCACAACCTTCACACACACACATAATACACAAAACCTGCACTCCTATAATTTTCCAGCGTTGGTGCTGGGGTTTTAAAAACATTAAAAATGCTATGCTATTATATTCAGAACTCAATAATTCCATCGTTTGTTGGGGGGAGGGGAGGGGTTGAAGATTTTCGACATATTCCCCCAAAAGTGAAGCGACTACAGATGAAAGCGTGGGCGAAACGAGAGACCGGGACGGATCAAAAAGGGTACACAGAAAGGCCCCAATGCACCCCCCACCCCCGCGCGCGCAATGTGGCCGAGCTTTTGCTTACGCGGCCTCACTTCAAGGCAAAAGGGCCGCGCAAACATCAACAGCGGGAGGAGCTGCAGCCGGAGGCGGCGGCCTGCTTACCGAGGCCTCCGGCACGGTCAACAATGGACGGAGTGACGCGCGGGACTCTGGCAGCGCAACAGACGCCTGCTGCAGCCCAGAGGGGCCGCCTTCGCTTTCGGTAACGTTTACATCTCCGCTCTGTCAACATTTACCCCCGCGGGGAAGCGAGCACGGTTTTTTTTCCTTCCTTTTGTGCCGAGGCGACGGCGGAGCTCCCTCCATCCCCGAGCAGCGGTGTCGGGCCTGAGAGGACGAGCGGGTCTGGAATCCTCCACGGATACTGGGAATAAAGCGCAATTCGTTGACATCCAAAGACGTGACTTCCCTCCTCCCTAACAGCGTTTCGTCCCGGAAACACGACGCCTATCCGACTCCTCGACAACCGCGATCGTCGACCGAAAAAGGCCGGCGATGCCGTCATGTTCCATCCTGCCGCGAGGGCCAGAGCTTTTAATCAGCGGGGGCCTTGAAACACTTTGCAGATCGACCGCACGGAAACCTGAGCTGCAAACCACTCGGGGCCTGGGTCAACGCGGGTCAGCGCCCGTTTCGCCGCCCTCTCCTCATCAAACCAAACTCGGTGTCACAGTTTGGATTTCTGCAAATAAACCCGCGTCGCCGAGCCCGCCCGCGCGTGCGGTTTACAAAAGGCTCAAACGGACGCCTGTGCGGAAGTGACTGCAGACCTAAACAGACCTGTCACCCAGATCCTTGACACAAGGAGACGAGACACTGATGGGTGAGGCGGGGGGAAACCGGAGTTCAACGATGGAGCGTTGCTCTAAATGTAACGAAACCGCGCAATCGGGACATCTGAGATACGACACGAACGCGGCCAAACGGCTGGTCTGGCAAACAATTGTCGTCGGCGGCGCCCCGCGATCCGAAAAGGATGCGACACGTGCGGTCCCACCCGGGGCGGCGTGGGGGGTGGGGGTGGGGGGTGTGTGTGGGGGGGGCGTGTTGGCCTGAGCTGTGCGCCGCCACCACCTCGCTCTTCTCGCTTGATGGCTGTCGGCGCTTTCTGCGCTCTCGGCTCGACGGGAAACGAGGCGAAAAGCGCGCAGCGGCTCTCCTCTGGGCTCCACGACAGCTGGAGGGGGGTCGTACGCAGCTGTGAGCGCGTGAGAAAGCTCGACTTTTCCGCCTCGTTCTGCTCGACGTATTTAGAATTGCAAAAATGTCAATCGAGTAAAAATGTCAGCTCGGGATTTAATTAAATATTGTGAAAACATCCTCTTTAATTAAGAGCTTAATCAATATGCAGTGATTCCTCTTACAGATTAGATCTGGACCCCTTAAATTGTTTCCATACATTTCATTCATATTAAAACAATCTCATCAAAATCGGATCAAATATTTAAAAGTTAGTTAGTAAAGGCCGCTTCAATTAAAAAAAAAAAAAGAAAGCGAATAAAACGAGCATTAAAACTAAATGTAAAAGTGTAAAATAATGGTGATCTGTGATGTTATTTTTTCCACAGGAACTTCTCATTAGTCTTCCAGAGACTGGTGCTCTCTGTTTCTGCAGACCTGCTTCCAGCTGCAAAGTTGGTGTTGATACAAACCCTCCTCACCTCTGCTGGGTCTGTTAATCTGTTAATACTCTCCTCGTTACCCTCGCTGAGGATGTCCCAGAAGTCTTTGCGGCTGCCTTTTGATGGCGCCTGCGATGTGTTTGCCTGCGGAGAGGGCGAAGAGCCCGAGCCCGTGCCGAAATTCCTGGTGTGGCGGGATGCGGGGGACGGGCGGGGAGGGGACCGCCGGGCGCTTCTTGGATTGGGTTTGAATAAGTCGTCAAGGATGGAGGTGTCTCCTATCAGGTCGGCGATGAAGGAGCTGTCGAGGCGCTCAGGTGCGTTCGGCCCGCGGGCGGGCGGGGCCTGAGCGCTTTCCCTCTGACCTTGAGCGTTTTCGCCGGTCCCGGTCGATGATCTTGGCTCCCGCCGGCGTTCCTGCGCTGCGGGTTTGGATAACGCGGCCGACGTGTCATGGCTGAAGTCCGCAGAAGAACGGCCGTCTGTGTCTGCGAGAGCGCCGGCCTCCGCAGGCCCCAGACCGCTGCTGCTGGCCCGACCCGAGCCAACGCCGCCGCCCGCCCTGGAAGCTCCAGAACCAGGAACACTGGCTCTCTTTGTCCTCCTCTGCTCTGTGGTGCTGCAGACCATCTCCTCCTGCCACTCCGACGGCGCACTAGGAACATCACTTGGAGCCGCTAGAACGTTCTTTTGGGGGACTTTTCTCTTTTTACGGGGTTCCTGAACACCAGTTTGCGGTTTTCCTGGGTTTTTCTGTGATGAAGTAACGCCGTTTTGTGGACTTCCAGGCTTGGATTTAGGATTCCTCCGAGTGTATTTAGGAGTTCTCTGGGCTAACTGACAACGGTTTTGTGGGGTTCTGGTGTCTGCGTGCGATTCCATGGCAGCGATTGTTGTGGATGTAGAGGAGGTGCTCTGCGCTGCGTCAAGATGGGGGAAGTTGTTTGTGACTGTATTAGACAGGCCAGGGTGGCTCAGAGACGTGTAATACTGCCTCAGCCAAGTCGCTCTCTGCCCTGGGGCGCCTCGAAGAATCTCCACAGCAAACTGGTGCACCGAGGGGAATTTGAATTTCACTGCCATTTCCTCTAGCTGCTGCCTAAAAAACATGGAAAAGACGGATAAAAAACACATCACAAGCATAAGACAAGGCATCTTGTGTATTGAGTGACTCCTACAGGTGTAGCTCATATGCTACATGGTTATTTTAACTGCCTACACAATGGCGCTCAATGAGGTCTGGACTATTAATTATTCTCAGGATCCACGAGGCAGAGCCAAAGTTTAGCTTTAGTCCACGGATCCAGACTGCCACGCAGCGTGTAGCGTTTTTTCCCCAGCTCCCGGGCACGTTTTAAAACTTTTGGGTCTGACCACAGGTCGCTGGTGGTGGAGCTGTATTATGGCGGTGTTGCTAACATTTGTGGGTTTCGGTGGAAAAACAATAAATTAAAAGTGATGCCTGTAAAACATGACGTGTCTGTGGACTTAAATCATTAAAACCACGAGGTTAATTGAAGGGACATCAATATAACTTGTGTGTATTTTCACTCCCTGTTAAGCCTCGGGGGGGGAGGGGGGGCAGAAACACAGTCTTCCTCTTGGAAAGTGAGATTAATACCACAAAGGTGTCTGTGTGTCTATTTGAATGTTTTCGAGGGCAGGGGGCGTGGGCGATGTTACGGGACAGAGGTGTGTACTTGTGTGTACATTCTTCTGAGGCTGCGCGCGTGTGTGCGTCAGTGTGGGTTTGGAAGTCCTGAGGCGATCGTTTTTGGTGAGTCTCAGGAGGTCTGCGGTTGCGAAGGAGAAAACTCCTGCACTGTCAGGCACGAACATAACGAGGTAATCTTTGGCATGGTCCTGGGAAATAGGTGGAAGGGAAGTCTCAGCGGTGGTCTCGCTGCACACTCACGCACGCACAAAGGTCCAGGTGGGGGTGCTAAACATCATATCTGTGGTGATTTTTGAACAGTTTCGCTACGTTTCTACAAAGACCTTTGAAGTGAGCATGCTGACTTTGAGCCACACATTATCCTCACCCCTTTCCTCTTGTCATCCGCTAGACTGTTTTATATCAGTTTAAAGGTTTTTTTTTTTTTTTATTTTCCTCCTCCACTTTTTCTCACATTTTTGTGTCCAACTTATTATTACCTTATCTATAGCGTATTTTTCTTTCCTTGCAGTACCTGCATATGGCTTTTGGAGTCTCTCCAATGATGATGGTGGTGTATCTGGTATGGTGCACGCCACTTTTGGTGAAGATTACTGGATGGTCCGGACTGGGCTTCTCCAGTCTAGCAGCTAAAGGGCAGGGCTGACTGACTGGTGGGCTCGCTGACAGGCTCTGGTAAAATCGAGATCAACAAAAGAAAACACCGACATTCAGCTCTCAGCTTCTGTTAACACTCCTTGAGTATGTTACACTAGCAGACTAACTAACCACTAAGCCTTCATTTTAAATACATGTGTATCTTTCAAAATGCAGTACAAGTACGAACTATCTTTCAAGTAACATTCCCATAAAACTTTTGTTTAATCTGGTTTGTGGGAACATTTTTGAGATTTGCCAGCGTAATTTGATTCATCTAATAAGATTTAGAGAACAGTTTGTAAAAAAACCAAAAAAAATCGCTCAGTCCAAATAATTTCAACAGGCAGGAAAACAGAATCATGTGTACCTCTGTGGTGTCTAGTACGTGATTGGCTGGGAGCTGAGAGTACAGCTTCCGCTCAAACACATCCCGTTGAGCAGCTCTGCTGATCAGCTCCTCAGCTCTGCTCCCACCCACCACACATTGATTAGAGTGGGTATACTTCACCTCTTGCACATGCCCTGTAAACAAATACACAAAACCATTGACAGTTCACAACAACGCCACAAACACATGCAATAATAATTAATAATAATAATTATAGGAAAGAACCTGACCTAGCACACTGTCGATAGCTCCTGCTTTTCTGCTGGAGGGTAGAAATATCTCATGTTTAGGACTTGATGATTTTGAACTTTGACCAGATTTTTTAACTCTGGAAGTTTCAGTCTGTGCGGATGAGACAGGACCTCCTGCATGTTTGATTTTCTTCGGAGCGAGGTCTTCTTCTGAAGATGTGAACATCTCTATGTCGTCAGAGTATTTCGATCTGTCCATGAGGTTCTTTTTGCTACAATCTATCCTTTTTCTCCTTCTGTCTCCTTGGTTACATCCTGATGTGTTCTCTTTATGCCTGGTCATGATTTCCATGTCTAAATCCTCAGATTCATCTGAGTAAGCCTCACCATGGTATGATTTCTGGACTGTCCTGCTGAGCTCACTGGGTCTGCTTTTGTTGGAAGAGGATTCTTTTTCACCCTCCTCATCCTCAGTCCTTCGCACTTTTGTCCATCTTTTCACGCGATGTCTCCCAACAGATTCATCTGGGATCTTGGCATTTCCGCCCTCCTCTCTGTCTTCACTCTCTGAACTTCTGGAGATGTTGGATGTTTGTCTTTGTAATTTCGAACATACTGCATGATTTTCTGGGTTACAGGGGACATAGGAGGCAGTCTTCCCCTGCTGATCCTCAGCCTCTTCCTCAGAGCTCACTTCTATGCTTGGACAACTGTCTTCTTCTATTAACTCGGGTTTCCCGTAAACCCTTTCTAATAGCTTGGAGAATCCATGTTGTAGGAGACTCATTGCCTCAGTGGCAGCATTCCCACCCCTCTTGGTATCCACAGCATTCTTCTGAAACTCACACTCATCCTCTTCACTCCCACTGTTGAAGTCTAACACTCCTTCAGGGACCTGTAATGTGTCTCGCCTCTCATTTGCTGGTTTATCATCTGGTCTGACTCTAGAATTTCCAGATCCCTGAAATCAAAATAAACAAACAGCTAACAGCTGAAGATGGAACCGATTTGGATGGAAAATGTGGCCATGTGGGTGGTTTGAGGATCTGATACATATTAACAACACTATACATCGACACTGTGACAGAGCCAGTAAGATGACAAACTCCTTTTTTTCCCTTATTCAGGTCTATTTCAGGACACCAGGCTGTGTGAGCCGTCAGCATGCAATGCAAAACAGATGTGCATAACAGTAAAAGAAAATAAACTTTAATATGACATATATTTCCTGGAGTTATATGAACAGTCAGTAATGAGAACAACAACTGTTCTCAGATTGTGGGACCTCTGAACATGTTGTGGCTGACGGGACCGCCTTAGAGTATTAAGGCATCCTACTGTGTCCCGGGCTGCGAGAGGAAGCACGGCGTTTTTAGGAAGATGATACTGAATGGTCTGTCTATGTGTAAATAAATAAGGGACGAGCAGAGAATAGCCTTCAGTGTGGTCTGAAACTTCCATTAAGACAAGCAAGTAATTATGTCCAGCTGTTCTCACTGCATCAGAGCAAAAACAGCAAACAATGAAACTCCACCAGTTAAGTTCAAAGTTAAGTTAAAAAAAAAAAAAAGATTTATAGGCCAAGACATTTAAATTACACTTGGGGTTGCAGCTTTTAAAGAATATTTCATACTTGGAGTAAGTTCTGTGCACGCGTTTAAATGGCTAATTTAGTTAGAAAAGTATCAAAATCTCCCTAGAACCAATCTAAAGTTCTAGTATATATCAAACACTAGAGCTCTGGATAAACAGTGACATAATATAAGTGTAGGGATGAAGACTGTAGCTTCTAATGATAAGGATACAGTCTAATATAAATCTATACATCAAATACTTGTATGAGGTAAATGTCAAGTAAAGCTCTGTTTTCTTTTAAAAGTAAGAATATATTGTGACGGTTGTTTTTCCTCATAAATGGGCCTTACATATCTTTGGAAGAATGTAAGAAACAATAAACCACATTAAATGCCAAAAATGGAATAAAGCATTTTCAGGCAAACCGTTAAATTAACTTATGAGCTAGTTGACTGACAGATGAGAGGGATTGAGGTACCCCTTCTTTCACATGGGAATGGAAGGATGAGTGGGCTGCCTGGGAAAGAAGACAGATTGAGGGATGGGAAAGATGTTTGCCCTGTGTCCTGGGTCCCCAAGAAGGGCAACAGTACTCACGCTAACTCCCTCCTCTGCCTGCCCTTCGCCAATGTGCACATTGGTAGTAGTGACTCCAGCTTCCACATGTCCTTCACGCTGCCGGGAGACCATGTTATACATTGTTACTTTCCAGCTTGGTGCCAGTAGTAGCTTACATGACCATATAAGACTAAATTCCAAGGAAATGCAGTATAATTACAACTGTCCTTTTATGAGTCAAAGAAACAATCCTGTAAAATGCAACTTAGTAAAAAAAGCATTTAAAAAAAAAAAATCACTATTTGGTTTTCAAACCTCTAAGATCTTCTGGGTGAGACATGTCCCTTGAGTCTGCAACCTGAAGAGGTTTTTGATGCCAAACAGCTCTCCTTTGCAGTCACCGTGCACAGCTTCAAAGTACCTCCGTGAACACTCCTTTCCTAAGACTGTGCACTGCAACTGCTGAAAGACAAAAGACACCGCAACCGTTGGTGTTAGTCAGTGAGACCACTATTCAGGTACAAGACAATACAATAAGAAACGGGTAAGCATGTGCTGCTGACTGTCTCAACTCTGACTGTGAATATTAGCTATGACATACCTGTTTGTAAACTTGTCTAAGGTAGATTATCTCCTCCACAGTCCCCAGTGAGATGAGCCGAAGAACAGTAACATTCCTGAA
This sequence comes from Lagocephalus sceleratus, assembly GCA_911728415.1. Taxonomy (NCBI): domain Eukaryota; kingdom Metazoa; phylum Chordata; class Actinopteri; order Tetraodontiformes; family Tetraodontidae; genus Lagocephalus; species Lagocephalus sceleratus. The sequence goes on along the minus strand of CAJVRN010000237.1, from coordinate 6,546,620 downwards.
CTGTCCAATGCGATAAGCCCTGTGGAGAAACACACATATATCTACTGCATATCAGCTCTGAATACAAAATAATTACTTAGTAATGCAGTATGCCACAGTTAATAATAGTATGCTTACTCCAGTGCAATTCTAAGTTAAATGCCTTGAAGCAATCCCGTGCCTAAATGGACAAATGGGTAGCAATGCATACAGCACTATTTTTTTAACTGATTAAACTGATTAAAATAAAGAAGGAAAAACAAAATGCAAATAAAGAAACTTATTTTTATTCCAAACTTCCCATGTGATCTCATGTTAAAAGATTTTGCTTTCAATTAACACAACTGGTGTGGTTTAAGGAACTTCATAATTACAGAATCAACCCCCTCAAATCCGTGTTTGGCTAAAAAGAGAACCAAATTATAGAGCTGAAAACCTACCTGTCAATAGCCTGTAGATCACTGGCTGGATTCCATGTGGGATCAAAAAGCACCACTACATTGGCCCCCACAAAGTTCAGACCAAGTCCACCTGCCCTGATTACACAAAGAATATTTGTGTCAAACAAAATTTCTTTGGAAATAAAAGATTAAATAATTCGTAAAGTATCTTTAAAAGCAAAAAAAAAACATAAAATGAATAACAGTAAAACTTTGCTTTATTTCTTTTCTTCAACTCACATGGTGGACACCAGGCAGAGGTTGATGTGAGAGGAGCTGTTGAATTCTTTGACAATTTGGACTCGGTCTCTGGCTTTGGTGGTTCCATCCAGCCTGCTATAGTCCAGCCCCTGTGCCATGCAGTAGCTCTCCAGCACATCTAACAGCTGGTTCAAAATATATCATCAAATATTCACAAATTAATTATTTCACGAGTTGCGGAAAAAAAAACACACTTTTTGCTAAAATGACTTTAAAAACCTAGGCAGCAAATCCTCACCTTAGTTGATAGAGAAAAAAGGAGGACTTTATCTTTTCTTTGCAGGTAATATTTCAGCAGCTTCTCCAAAACCTTAAAAATGAGAGTGATCCATGTGCATGATTAATCCATATTTGAAAAAAATAGAATGTGTTAATGACAAAGATCCTAAATCATACCTTCATCTTCCCACTATACATTGGGTCTGACAAAGCCTCGAAGGATTCATTTTTGCATCTATGAACAAAATCTGGAAACTTTTTGAATACCTCTGAACAAACAGCACCCACATATTTTTCCTGCAAGAAAAAGTTGTTTTTTTTTTTTTTTTTAAATTTTCAACACAAGTCTGCACTTAACCATTCCTTATGATAATTAACAATATAAAATTAAAATAAGGGTCCTGGCTTTATTAGCAAATCAAAGAGGATTTGGTCACCATATTCTTACCTGAGATTTGCTGGTACCTGCAGTGGACTTAAGTAAGGCTACATTGTTGGAGACTTTCCTCAATATTGCCAAGTAAATAAAGTAGAGATCCTTCACTTTCAAACCTTCTGAGTTTTTCTGTAGTGAAAGAAGATACAATTTAAGAAATGGGAAAAAAAAATCAAAAAAACTAAACAACTCCCATATTTTGCACTGCATTTAACAAATTTGGAAAAAAGTAAAAAGTCAAGTCACGCATATTACAAATATCACAGCTTAATGAACTGACGGTGTAGCAGCAGTTCCTGCGGGCACGTCCACTTTGACAACTGCATTTGTCTGAAGCCCTCAGGAGTAACGTCACGTCGTCAGTGTCCAAGACTGTCTGATAAACCGTCTGCTGAAAGTCTGTCAGCGAGCAAAAAACCACCTAGAAGGAAACAGCACAGTATTTCATTGAGGCTTACACTTTCACACAATAACCTTCCTTTGGATCCCACGAGAAAAGAATATCTAATAATGAATAATTACAGAAAGCATCAAATTCATTAGAAAGGGTAGTACCCTGTCATCTTTTTTTGGCAGCTGTTCTTTGATGAGGGCTTTAGTTCTCCTCAGGAACCAGTGGGAAATCTTCCTAGCCAGGGCTTTGACAGTATTCCTTCCTGTGGCTAGGGCACGTTTGGTAGCGCTGTGCCTTTGTCCTTGCTCGATTGGGTATGAAAACTTGGTCTTGAACATTCCGAGGTTACCAAGGCAACCAGGTATGGCCCTAAATTCAATTATACTAGAATTATTTTTCTAATTCTAGAATTATTCTTCTAATTTTAGAAATGTTAACTTGTTCATACCAGTCCATGACACACCACAACTCCTCAAGGTTGTTCTGTAAGATGGTGCCAGTGAGGCCAATTCTGATCTGAGGAAAAGGAAAATAAGTCAAATTTTAGACTAATGGCCACAGCTGTGTTCTTTGTTATCCGCAAATCCACATCTAAGTTACTAAAATCCACACGAGGCTGATTTCATTGCACAAATTCTGACCTCACACTTCAGATCTTTCATGGCCTTCGTGATCTGGGAATTAGGGTTTTTGATCTTGTGGGCCTCATCCACAACCACAGCAGACCAGTCAATGCTGCATGGATGACAAAGTATTTCCATCAAAACATTCAAAAGAACACAAGAATATTTTATCTTTATTGATCAAGAATATTTTAGTATTTGTTATGGCATTTTTGATATACTGAAAGTACAGATAGCATCTTCCTTTAGATATATAAACACAAGACAGAAATCTGATTATGGAGTTTGGAGCACCCAGAACTGAATTTGACAGAAATGCCCCTTTGCAAAACACATGTTTTTGTTTGTTTATGGTTGGTTACTGTTGTTTTTTTTTCATATATATAAAAGTGAAACCATATCTTACGCATTAAACTCATCCAGACAAAGACGGAGAGTCTCGTATGTCGTAAGAGCGATCTCGGTGCGTCCGTTCTTGATGCGAGTTAGTTCCTCCTCTTTCTTCAGCCCATGGACCACCACGCACCGAAAGTAACCCCATGTGTCCAGTTCATCTTTCCAGTTATACAGAACAGACAGTGGGGCCACAATGAGAAACACCTAGAGCACAAAAACACAAAGAGAATGCAAAATTGAACTCACACAAGTGGCTGTATCCGGACAAAAAAAAAAAAAAAGTACTTAATCAGAACAGTACAACTTCTTTATGCAAGTAAAATATTACTAATAATACTTGCTTTATTTGGCTTATATTTCCCAGAAGGTAGCTGACTTTGCAGGAACTGAGGCCTGTTGTTCTGGACATCATCCCACATCCCTGTTTTGTGCAGCACAGCAGCAAGAAAAGCAATGACCTAAGCAATGACAGGGACCAACACAACATGAAGTCATTGAAATAAACCCCCCCAAAATGCAGCTAATGTGCTTTATACCTGTACAGTTTTTCCTAAGCCCATGTCATCCCCGAGGATACAACCCCTGGAACGACTGTAGTTGCTGTAAATGAACCTGACACCCTCCCGCTGGTAATCCCTCAAGTATCTGTTGATGGTAAAGGGGACTCTGTCTCCATCAACCTCATTCAGTTCCAGGGCCACGCGGGACCGTGGGTCTGTGGCGCTGTTTGGAAACACGGGCTTCTCCCGATTCAAGGGGTCTGAGTCTGGCACGGCGTCCTCCTCTTTCTCCCTTTTCCTCTGATGGCTTGATTCAGCCCGTTCCATGGCATCCTCATCCCGAGAGCTGGAGGGTCTTTGGAGCCTGCCTTCTGCTAGGGGGCCATCTCCTGGGTCAGGAGCCTGATATCTGTCACCTCTCTGCCAAGGACCTGTTGAATAACAAGCTCAGAGTAAAATATTTGTGAAGGTTTTTCAGATTATACACTGGTTATTTAATACTGAAAATAGAAGGCACGGAGGTTCTGATTGAATGAGTTGAACCTGCTAATAGGAGAGGAACATATATCTTTACATCTAACATCAGATGTTTTCGAAAGCCAACATTTCATTTTAACGTGGATATAACCAAATCTATTGTATTATCTTACCATTCTGGACTGAATAACCTGCATCCATGGGAGTCTCCTCTTTTTCATGTGAAGAGAAACAAAAGTCACCGGAACGCGCTAACGAGACGATATGGGCTATAAACGCAATAACCGCGTGGTTCTGTGACTAACACTTTTGAGTGTTGAGTTGCTTTTGTCGTTAATGTGCCTTCCATTCTTTAACTGAAACAGTTTTTATTTCCCAAAAGGGAGAAAAATGTAATAAAGACGCGTTGCAGCCCGCTGCTGTTTATCATTTTTATGTAGGGAATCGCACTTTCGTGGCATTTTCGATAGTTTTAAAGCACTACAATGTCTGAATCGGAAAACGCTAGTCAAACGTATTTAACATTTGTTGCTACTATTGTGGTTATAATAATTTTTAGCACGTTTTCAGGTATGGATAATTACATTTATTCGCATTTTTAAAATCGGCGTGTAACGAAAGTGCGACGTTAAATCTCCACGTCTTCTTTCGACAGTGGGATTGACTGCAATATGTGTTCAGGGACAGTCGGGATTTTTAGTTTCATTCCAGATGTGAAATCCTTAAAAAGTTAGAACTAACGATGGAAGAAGAAAATTATTGAATACACGTTAAAAAGTGTATTGTTAGTCAGGGCTGTTGATTGGGTAAATTATAACTATTACACTAATATGTGTAATGTATAAGTAGTAACACACAAGGTAAAATGCAGAAATATATTTGACAAGAGTTAAAGTGCAGAAAAATAAAGTAAATTGTTTATCTGAGTATATTTTCTATTTAAGCTCCTAGTATTAATCGTCATATAGATATGACGTGAACATATATACATATGGAGCATTGTGCTGCAAATCAAAAATGCGATATGTAATAATACCATTTGAAATAATACATGCTTTTATTCATCCTAATTGTCATACTTGAAATAATGTTGCATATGTGTACACTCCTGGATGATACTACTATACTCAGAATTTGATTTTACCTTGAAAATACAAAAAATATTCCTAATATAAATGTTCTAATGTTATTTTAAATGCACAGAATAAAAAACAAAATGTCCAACTAAAACTGATTCTTACTGTCTTATTATTAAGACAAAGCAATGTGTTTGCAAGTATTCTGCAATCCCTATCGCCAAGAATATGTTTGTCTGTTGCTATGCAGAACAGACTTGTAAACAGAGAGTAACATTGTCCCCTTTATTCATCCCTGATCTGACTTTCCCTAAACATTAGCCATGGCACCCCAAATGAGACAGGACTTGGTCTGCTTCTCGCTATGGTACATTGCCACTTAAAAATGGAACTTATTGTTCCTGTTTTCTCAACGCTGGGAATTTATAGGGCAGCTGCCACAGATGTTCTCATAAAGACAGGCCAAACACTGATGTCAAACATTTTACATACTGCGCTGGATCTCACACAGGTCTGTTGACACCAAGCTCCGACCCTCTGAAAGTGAATTTACAATAAAAACAGTACAGTTTAAGCCAGAGAGTGTGGCATTTAATATATGGTTGCAGGTACATATTTTAATTTTTTTAGTTAAAATATAAAGTACCAAGGTGTCTCATCGGCTCGATCAGTAAAAAAAACTGTGTAGATTCTAGACTGACATCAGAACTAGACTTAAAAAAAATGTTTTACTATTTCCTTTTTCCTTTTTTTTTTAAAGAGAAATAATTACATATCTTATTTCTTGGGCATGGGAAATCTTGTTTACCGCGTTGGGGCCACAGACAGTCACGATGACACAAGTGATTCTGCTCAGTGAGTTGATTTATACCATCGAAGCCTTGATGACCTGAATTTGATGGCTCATCTCTTTTGTCCTGCAGTGAGATGGAAAATCTGTAGAGCAACATACTTACGATCTAACCATCCCTCATTACACTGCAGCCCCCTAAAGGAGCCTTTTGTTTGTCTACTACAAACATTCTAAGTGCATTCAACTCACGATTTCATCTGAGCGCATAAATGCAAAATGTGCATCGATGGGTTTGTTTAGTTAAGCCTCTATCAAGTGTTCCATGGAACCTTTGAATACTTGGTTAAATTGCCAAAATGCTTAATGGTGTGACACAAAATATAAACAGTTCCAGGGATATTCGTGGCTGCTGTAACACTACTGCAGTCCATCTCGTATCAGTCATGTTATCTTGGAGCGAAATGCCCCCCCTCTTTGGCTCATCTGAACCACCTCTTACCCAACATGAAACACTGACAAGGATTCAAAGAGCTGCATGAATGCACATCCTAACAATGAGGCTACACAAAAAAACACCAACTCAGCAGAACCGGACATTTGTTTCTCAAGCGTTTGAGCATGCAATTACTTTGCCCTGTGCTCCTCCGTTCAGTCTGCATCGGGAGGGGTGGGTACAGCGTGGTGTCTGTGGCAGTTGAGCTGCAACGGCGATGTGGGACAAGGGTACGTGCTGACTCAATTGGTTGGATTTTGATTGCAGGAGTTGTGTGTGAGGAGAGTTAAAAGCTGAATGGAGGCAATTATGTGTAACTTACCTATTTGTCTGCATGTAATCCGAAAACCATGAATAAATAACTTCATTCAGGTCACAATTTCGTAATCATTATACACAGGGCATGTGTTTACGGATCACAGAGTTCGAAATGCTGAGGGTCTACATGCATCAGTGCTTGTAGTGCACGTACACATAGTCCATATGGCAGCCAGAGAGGCTTGCTGGTCCATGCTTACGGGCTATTTAACACGCATTACTTTCTCTTTCATGGTTGTACTGCAATCCTAGACAAATCAGAGCTGGAAACCTTTAGAGAGAATGAGAGAGAGGTCCCATGAGGCCCAGAGGAGGATCTAACCTGAACAAATAGGTATTTATTGCCACATTTGTCTATTGTTTTTTTCCCATTTTCCCCTCATGTAACTTATTTGATAACTAAAAATAATGTCTATTTAAATCTGTCATTGGTATCACAGGCTGCTGTGGCCTTTCAATGAACACTGTTGCAAAATATGGCTGCTACGCTTAGTAAATGAGCTCTTTGTGACTACTACTTTAGCGCAGACCTCTAATCCTGACACTAAACCATAGATTATACAGTCTAAATGGGAAAAATCTGAAGCTGCATTAACAGCATAAATAAACATTTACTATAAGGTAATTTAAGATTGTAGGGTTACTAATATATTGGAAACAAAAGTACAAAGCCATTCATAAAATGAGTACAACCTTTTAATTTTAGAATTGAATTTAAAATTATATATAATTTATGATATATAATCACGACAACACATATGCTTATGAGGACCTCGATACAACATGCCAAGCAGTTGTTTCTACCTTTTTCTAGTACCCCATTTTTGGCTTTTTTATTGCTTTAACTTTCCATCTTTCCACCCTCTTCATTGTTCTTGTGTGTGGTCTGCAGAAAACCCTCGCTCAGAGATGGTGCCACCCAAGGTGATGCTCAGGTCTTAAAAAAATGTCCTCCTGCACTCTGATAGATGCCTTTCTGAATGCCTGCCTGAACTGGGTGACTGGTGATAAGGTTTAACTTATGAATTTGCTCTAGGTTTATTATCTACTATAAATTACTTATGAGAGGCTTGATAAAAAAACAAAAAAAACAAAACCCGTTTGTTTGTACATGTTTGTCCCATAACTTTGCAGCCCTCTGGGAGTCTTTTGGCAGTACAGTTCCCACCCCTGAACTTTTTCACTTTACTTTGTCACGTTACAAGCACAAATAGGTTTTGTTATGTTTTGGGGATTTTATTTGACGGAGCAATATTGTGATTACAGTAAGTAATGCATATTTGTAGTGTTAGATACTTTTACAAATAAAAATCCCAAAGGGTGGCTTGCATATTTATTCAGCTCCCCTGAGTCGATGCTTTGTCCTTTCCCTGCAATTACAGTCTTTAGGGGTACAGCTCTACCACTTTTGTACATTTTGCTTTTATTTCTCCCCACTTCTCTGGAGCTGCTTTGAAACTCTTCGTCATTGCTTCAGTTCAGTCAGACTGGATGAAGCTGTGGTTGTATGTTTAGGATTGTTGTCCTGCAAGAAACCAAACAATCCCTCCAGTCTCTAGGTTTGCACTTGTGATACACCATGGCCTTTCCTTTCTTTGAGATGTACAAAGCTTGGGAAATGCTTTCATAAACTAACCCTGCTTTAAACCTGTCCACAACTTTATCCCTGGCCTGCCTGTTGCGTTCTTTTGTCACTTTGTTCACGATTTGTTCTGTAGCAAACCTCTGAGAACAACTGATTTGGACATATTTTGATTTCTTTAGGTGTCTTCTGAAGACATTAAGTTGTGATGGATTTTATTGAGTGATATCAGAGACAAGGGCTCTGCACTAAACATTTCCAGTTCATAATTATATGCTACTTTGTGTTGGTCCATCACATGAATACCCAATGAAATACATTTAACTTTGTACTTATACATATTTAAACATATTTAGCATCTATCTTTCATCTGGGATCACTACACATCACTACACAAACATGTAGGAGGAAATGTACAGCAACCAGTCACAAATGTTGCAGCCAAGGGATCATTATGCCAAATTCCAGGTCAAGCACAGCGTCTCAGTTATTTTACATCTGACAACTGTATAAGCAAGGCTCTTTACTCCTCATCCCACAATACCTTCTCTTTTTTTCTGCATTTCTTCATAGCTCTTTATCATAGACGGGGACTCTGCCAGCCTTTGAATCCCTGTTGGTGGGCCCCCTCCATGTCATTGTTGGTGGACCACATCTGATGAGGTTAGTTGCTTTCGTTCACGTCTAAACAACACATTTTCCAAGTTTACTTGACATCACAAATTTGATGGTAACAGAAATAACGCAGGATAACATTCCCTCAGCGAAAACTGAAGTAGCTGAGATTTTCCTCCACCACAATTAACGGGGAGTTGCTTTAATTCGATCACATGACTCATGGTTTCTGCTTTCTTTCTTAATTCCAAACAGCTGGGTTTGCACTTCCCATCTTTCATCTGGACGGGCTGCAGTTGACCATCATTCAGACTGTGTCATAATCCCGCACAGACTCATAATGACAGAGATCTCATTTTGCCCCGAAGGCCTTGGGAATGGTGGAGGTGTTGAGAAACACGAACTCATATTCCCTGTGTCTTTAACTGGCTGGCTGGGTGGTCTCGCGAGCGCGTATATCATTCTTGGTGACCATTGTCTCTACAGTTCACATCAGAATATTTAAACAAACAAAAAGTGGACCGCTGCTCATGTGGAGCTGGAGACATGGCAGAGCGGGCATGCAAATTTTGGCACGCTGTGCAAAAACGCGCGAGGCGAAACAGAAAGGAGAATTATGAAGAGTCAGTAAGGATCGAAAACGAGGAGTGGCCGTAGACCAAAATCTTGGGTATGACAGAAGAAGCTGGTGAAAAGAGCGAGAGAGTTCCTGCTCTGTGTGTGGTCTGAGGACCTCCAAGCTTGTTCCGGGGTGTTTGAGTGCAATCTTCCAGGGCTCTGAGAGGAAGGGAGGAACTAAAAACAAGGAGAAAGAGAGAGACGTCTGCGCAATAAAGGGAATGTTTGTCTTTGCTTGTGTATGAAAGGCGAACAAGTTTGAACGTTTCTTTTATGTGGAATAAGCAAGCAAACACAGATGCACTTTTCACCCAAGCCGTCACCCAGTTAGAATTCTTTTCTCTCTCCGATGGACTCTGTCTGAGAGCCATGTCACATTAATCCCTTCAGCTGGACTTTTTCCATATGTCAACCAACTGACAAAGGGATTTCAGATCTATAAGGTGACATTAAATCGCTGCAGTTGTGCGTTTGTACTGTACATGCGCCACAAAAGCTGCCCAGACCAAAAAGGAGAAGTCAAGCACCCACATATTTGACAGTATGAGCAGATTAATGAAAAATGCATGTAATTAGTTCACTTAAATGCAGCTCGCTCACAAACCCAAACACACTGTGCACGCCCGTGTACATCAAACACAGAGACATTCTTGTGCTCAATTAAAATCAACACTTAGTGAGGCCTCAAACCCTGAAACTGTTTCCAGAGACGTTTCTTGCCCCTGTTGTGAAAAAAAAAGTGGTCTGTGTCCGAGCCTACGGGAGTGCAGACATTTGGAGTGAGAAGGTCTGGCACTCCAGGCACCAACACTCGCAGAGTTTACTCTTCATTAAGTTAAGATGCCGATCTTATGCCATCCGTCATCCGTTCGGGTTAAATAGAACCTTTGACCTGAGGAAAAGCAGATATCAATGTGAACAGCATACACATACAAAGGCAACTTTCACAAGCCACATCAGCAACAGACTGATGAACTCTGTGTCAGCTTTCAGAGTTGTGTTTTTTTTTTTTGAAGAAGAAGAAATAAACTTTGATAGTGAAATGTGCCTCTGATTCAAACCAATCCAATCAGCTGACCTTCTCAATTTCAGATGAGATTCCCATTCTCTAATGCTCTATTTCAATGAAATCAGTGCCAAAACATTGTCACATGGAGAATCTAATCCTCAGCTGTTGCTTAATATTATGTGAGCGTCTAAAGTTTAGATTGGACATATGTTGAGGTCACCCTCCTCGCCACACTTGACCCTTGGATGTAGGAAGAAATAACCATTGTTCTATATCCTGGCTGCTTGACATTTTTCTAGAATAAATTATTATCACATGCAGAAAGTTTTTCAGTAACAGGTGGAAGCTCAATGCAAACTCCAACCTCAGTCCGAACAGGAGACCCATGTTTGCGTTGCAAGTTCATGGGTTTTACCCCAACATCTATCTAGCTAGACACATTTACACCAAATCCAGAATGCAAGAATGTTTATGATACCCTGTTAAATATAATGATGGGTCAGTTTGTCTCCATGAATTAAAGCTTTTCCTTTCAAAAAAAAGAGAAGCATTCCCCTGTCACATGTTTGAGGGCTTTTACTTTTTAAGGACAGCATTTTTACAGAAACCTCTGGAACACCATAATTTAGCTGTGTCTACACACTCTGATTTTCCCCTTTACGTTAAATAAAAGCCAGGATCCTGTTAAGACATTCTCCGTTTTTATGAGAACTGTTAAAAAAAAAAAACTAGCCGTGCATCCACACCTCAGAAAATGACAGAACAAAGGCTTAAAGTTCCCACTGTGGTAAACACACCACCACAGAGTTTAGATTTTTCTAAACTACAGCATTAATCAGGCGTCAGCCTGCTTGTGCACATGAAAGGGTCTTCCTCACACATCATCACAAGTGCACCGTGCCTGCTGTCCACATCTATCCACAACATGCAGCTCTGTTTTTGGCCCCTTTGAGCCTCCTATTTAGATTTTTGTAGTTTGAGATAGTTTCTAAACAAGCCAAATGTGCGATCCCGCTAAAGCTCAAAGGAATAATCCTTTATAATCAATTTATATATTTGATACTTGAAAATATCTAAAATCCATCCAAAATATCCAAATAGATATTTGCATTTAATGGTTTGAATACAAATTGCAACACTTTTCCTCAGGCGTCAGAGATCTTTTAGTCCTTGCCAGGGAGCAAATTCTTTGCTTCTTCATGAATTTCTGGTTTGCTTCTAGCATCAATAGAGGAGGAGTCACATCAGTGCTATAATTTCTTTTGGAGTAATCCTTGCTGCATTTTTCTTTTTAGAGCTGACATTTTCTTTGGCAGCATTAAAAACGATATCACACCAGAACCACAACCAGCAGCCATCATTGTGTCCATTTTTCAAAAAAAAAGAATTGGGACAATAAACATGTTTGACAGGAGCAAACACAGTACAAGTCCCCCTGTGTCCTGACATCTGTGTCAGTGATGTCATTAACCAAGAGTAGAAGAATATATTGGGTGCAAATATGCGAAACGTCAGCGAAGCGAAACTGTGATGAATTTCTTCGCACCAGCAAGACACATTACATACGACTGACCACTATAACCATGGCAATAGTGTTTAAATGTGGCATTCTGGCCATCGGCTATGCTTTCTGTATTTTGTTAAATACAATGACAGTGTTTTACATATCATTCCCTTTGTTTTTTTTCCTCGGTGACATGCTACTACTCCGAAGAAACAATAAGGCCTACCGGGCCTCTCAATCAGCATCCAGGCTGGTCTTGATAAGAGGCAGATGTGGATCGCAAAACACTGATTATGTCTTGTTTACAAATGCCGTTCCGAACAGATTCTTCGGTCTTGGGAGGATAGTTTTCCCCCTTCTCCCTCAGATACACACAGGCCCTTATTCTGACATGCACCAAAAACAAAGAACATTTGGCTCCGCCGTACGAAGGCCCGTGTTTGTTGGAACGCGCTGCTCAGGGCCACGGTTTATGGCACGGATGCGCCGGTGATGAGTGATAAAAGTATACAGACGAGAGTTTCTACAACGAAACATTCTCCCGGAAAAAAAAAAAACAAAAAACAAAGTGATGATTTGATCGTGATCTGCTGTCTTGTTTTGTCATTTTTTTTGTCAGTATGGTTTCCTATTTATTCATTTTTTGTTCACTGCATTTTGTCCTAATCCACTGTCCGATGTCTCCACCTTTGAAAAGCAGGAATAGACCCTGGACAGGTCACCAGTCCATCACAGGACACTCACACACACACACACACATACACATATATATATATATATATATATATAGGCTATATATATATATATATGAAAGAGTACAGTATAGGTTGGATTGTGGACACAAGAATAAAATGTGTAGCCCACATGCAGAGTTTCTTACACAATAATGCGTTTGCCCTGTTGGGTCCTGCCCAGGCCCCCCCATTGTGCCCCCCCCTCCAAGGTCACCCAACACAGCCTCTTTTGCCCCTCGCAGTGACACTGGCAGGAAATGACTTCACACACAGAGAATGAGTCCACACCATCAGACAACAAGCCCCTTCACCTCAGGTCAAAGGTCAGCAGAGTCATGGGGGAGTCAGTGCGTGTGTCTGAAATGTGCATGAGGGTGGACTCTTATCAATTGTCAGCAGCGGACAGTTTGAGCGACTCACGTGTTTGTGTGAACGATTCTGCAGTATTCCAGGCATGTCCACGTGTGTTACTCTCTTGTTTTGTTGTTCACACAAGTGAATCATGTATAGAACGGATGCACACAAATATCTGTATTGTATCTGGTGGTAAAGTTATCAATAAGATCTGCGGATGACAATACTTCAGTTATTAAATGTAACAATAATTCTGCTATTTTTAGTATCAATGTAATTTTGGGGGAGGTTGTATAAATAGCTCCTTTACAAAGATCTGAAAATCCCAGATTAGTTCCCAGTAAAAAGTTACTGGGTTACAGATTAGTTCCCAATAAAAAGTTACTGGGAACTAATCAGTTCTTACTACACTTTTTTTTGCATTGTTTCTGAAAATACTTCTTCTGTAGTTCCTTAAGGGGTCCCTTAAGGAAAATAAAAACCAAACACATCAATTCTGTCTAACGTATGATCTGATACAAATGTATGAATGAGCTAATGGGTTTCAAATTTTAACAACAACCTCACATTTCTGACCTTGCCTTCTCCAAGTCGTGGAGGAGAGCAACAGATTACCGAATTAAATCCCACTTTGCTTGAATAAATCACTGATTTGCTGGAAACATTTGGAATAGTAAAAGCACAAACACGCTCCGCTGCCCTTATGTTACAATATTTAACAACAAAATCTCTGTTTAAACTCTGGTCTCTTTGAAAACACTGCGCAAGTTTGACTTCCAACATTTCTGCTATGTCATAAAGCTGTTCCCCGCTCCATCTTGACCCAGCTGCTGGTTCCCTGCGGTCCATCATGGCCGCCTGTGCAGCAGTAAGGGCTGAGTGCATGGCGAGGGCCTGCAGGGATGTTTACGTTCCAACGCGGGGTTGTCTTCAATCATACGCGGGCCTGTTTGACAGCTTGCAGCACCGCCTGGCCTCTGTTTATCTCTCCCAGTTTCCGACTGGCTTTCTCCACATAATCAGAGCAGGTCGGAGCTGAGAGGGTAATTCCAGCATTCTCCGTTTGAACGGCAACATAAATAAGCGGGACTAAAGCAGACGTTACAGCGGCAACACTGAGAACGACTGACTTAATCATAGGATGCAAACTCTCAAAGCAAGCTCGTTTAGAAATGACTTTATGCTTCTTCCACTGTGATATTGAAGACCGATGTCTGCATGAGTGATCCTCACAATGTTTTGATCTTATCTTTGTTTCATAAATTATGGAAAGCTCATAAATTTAGATGAGTTTGGATTTGAACTTGACTAAAACCCTGCGCTCTAATAGCCAACATTTACTGCTGGATCTGGAGAAGATGTTGGAGCTGGCTGATATTTAGACAAGGCAGTGGTCTGTTCTGCAGAACTGGCCCAAGAGGCTGTATTCTTTTTTTTTTTTTTTTTTCTTACATCAGTCCTGAATGTTAACAGGAAATGTGTGCAGCTCTGGATGTATACACATGCCTCAACAAATAAGCACCATAATACAATATCAACACTCAACAGAGCGATGGAGAGCGAGCAAGGACAAAAAGGAGGCAATGCAAAACAGGCGGCGAGCAGTCGGACAAATGCAGCTGGCTTTTCAACGGATTCATTTTTATGACTAAAGGGAGGAAAATTTGAGTCACACAGACACTCAACAACAAATACATTTGGAATAAATTCAAACATCTCCTTCTTTTTTCCGAGGGTGGGTCTCCGTGGGAGGCCAACTAGAAAAAGTGACACACAAAGGTAAGAGCCTTATAAAGTGTCCAGACCCCTGTTCTCTACAGCCCAAGAGCAGCGGGAACTGTTACCGTATGTCATTCAAGATCATAAAGCAGCAGCAAATAATCAGTTAATTAAAATATATAACAAATGGCATTATCCATTTTAAGACGCTCAAAGTAACTATGATTGAGATAAAGGGCCTGATTTGGATCATATGTGCGTTAGCAGTGACCAAATTCTGAAAAGATAGCACAATAGAATGATTTGCTCTTTAAAATGTATATCAATTAAAAAATACTACAGCCTATGAAGTGTTAATCTATACAAAGGTATCCACAGAATATACAGATGATTCAGAGCCTGCACGACCTGCAGGTGCAGCGTAGATGATCAAGTGTAAGAGTAAGCTGTGGCTCAAGCAGTCACCCTAATACTGGATCACCTGCGTAGAGTCTTGACCATTTAAACATCTGAGGTTTATTTATTCTGAATCTCATAAAGCTGCAGACGCAAACCGCCAAAGAGCACTTTGCTAAAGATGAAGTGACAGCGTTAATCCCGTGCACTCATCCGTTCATCTTTGTTTTTTGTTCCCTCGGTCCAGGTCATCCGTCCAATGCAGGGTGCACATACCATTCATTCATACCTGGGGGCAATTTAGAGGCTGCCGTCAACCTGACGGGCCTGTTCCTGGACTGTGGGAGGAAACCAGAATACCTGGAGGAAAACCTGTGCACACACGAGAACAAGGGAGCCACAGCAGGAATCTTATTACAATCAGGCAATAGTTCTGACCACAGCAACAACCGTGGAATGGCTTTTGGAGTGGCTTTAATTAGGCAATATGATCCAAATCATTCATAATTTATGATCGCTTGCCATTTATGATGACCACTTATATATTTATGATGAGTTTATTTTCCAAAAGGACAACTGAAGAGCGCCTTTCTGCGAACATGGGCCAGCAAACTGTGTCTTAAATCAGGTTTAGTCTGGATCTTATGCAGTAATCTGGGCTTCACTGATCTGGGTAGAAGAGGGCTAATGTGTCCAGCAGTGTCTTCAATCTGCTTCCTCTCAAGCGACCCCAGTGGACAAACTATCTGCATATGTGATAAAGATTCTATCTGGCTGGATTGTTGGATTGTTTGGATCATTTCAAGATGTTGAAAATAGTCCTCGCAAGGACACACCAGCCTTGAAATGTTGGAACTTTGATCCCTTTTTTTTTATATAAATTGTTGCACTGTGGTCAAAATATGTAAATACAACAGGAGAGCACAGTTTTTCACTATTCGTAAATTCAAACAGGCAATTTTCAAACAGTTCTCGGGCATATGGAAGGGATGAGAGCTGGGGAACGAGTGTGAGCTTACACCAGCGGGGCCTTGAATCTTTTCAGGTTTTATTTAGTAGGTAAAATCATTTTCCAAATCACAATTTATACAGATCCATCGTGATCTGGGTAATCTCTCTTCTGAGTGTCTCAGAGTCCAACCGTTGTCCAAAATGAATATTTACACATGTAAACACTTCTATGGTAAAGACATTTGGAGGCCATGTCCATCACTGTAAAATGTAATGACAACGCCGGATTATGAATGAAAACAAAACCTCTCCTCCTTGATGATGTCCAGAAAGTTGTGTTTATTACAGCTGCGTTCAAATGTGTGACTCTCCGTGTGAACTGATACACAAGTCAACCACAGCAAGTGTTTGCGAGCTGAGGCGTCCAATTAACGCACATTCATGACCAGCACATCAGTGTGGAGCAGACAAACGTCAAACAATCCAAACATGTGCCTGCGTGGAGAGGCTTTCTTAACGACATTAGCTCGCTTTGGGGGAGAATGTCTCAACAAACGTTTTTCCATCAGTTGTGAATGACATGATGAAAGGGGGCACCGGTTCAAAACATTTTACAAATAAAGCTTGGGAGCCCCCCTTTTTTTTCCTGTTATTTCATCCAAATTACAGATGTTGCACCATTCACCTCCATCTTCACGTCATAACATTTTAATCAGGAACCGAAGGAGCCGCCCTGACCTCGAAATACACTGAGCAGATGGATGTGTAAACAAGCTTTAAAGAGAGACACAAAAAAAAACCCAACGTTTCGCCAGATTTGGCCAAGACAAATGCTTTCCTTTAAGACTCTGGATAAAAAACGATAGGGTGAAAATCTTCTGCAATCATCAAGACATAAGTGAACCTGCTTATCTACATCAGCACTAAGAAGATGTTACACTGCAAGACTGTTAACAGTGTTATACATTCATCAATACGCACTTTATATATACAGTATATATCTAGTACTCGTGGTTTTATTCCCCATTACTCACTAGTTCCTAAGGCACTACAGATGGTCCTCATTGAACGATTTAAGTATATATGTGGTTCAATAGTGTTGCCGTTCTCCTCCATTTAATCCAAACATGCTTCGTTTCCATTTTACTTGCCTGCTGATTTTAGTGCTTCATGTACACTTTTTTTTAATGTACAGGTGGCTTCAAACCGCTGTTCACAATACTGTATCGGAGGACACGTTTGGCCTCACAGCCCCCTGAAAAGTAGTTAAACATAGATCATTTCAAGAGAACTTTGATTAGAATTTGGATCTTCTGCATCAAGCATTGAGAAATAAGAATAAAGCTAAACGAACTCAAAAGAACATTCCCATCGTTTTACAAGTACAACAGTAGCCAAGATGGCAAATCTGAAAATATTGATCTCATTTGCCTCTAAAACTTGATCGTATTTCACAAACTTCATGAAATCTGCAAATGGTTCATCTGAGTGTGACAAATATCGGATGAAGTCAGTCCAACTGTTTTTATCCACTCTTAACTTGAATATTGGGTTTGTCCACCAGCAGGTGTGTGCGTCTCTCTCTCTGGCCTAGCGTCAGATTAATTCCCGAGAACTTTCAACACTAATCGTATCCCATGTCTTCTACAACTCAAGCCTGTCTAGTCTAGAACTCTCTTGTTTATTTTCCAACGTGTCACAAATTTGCTTGATGGAGTGGAGTTCCGGACTTTTGGGGGAGCCGCTCTATCATTCCCAGTGTTCCAGCAGATTCCTCCTGTCCCAGGTAGTTCCGGCAACAGTCAGGAGAATGTTTATTTGAATGGCTGATTTAGCAGAAGCAGCTGCGAAACCTCCTAAATATTCCAATTGTTTTAATTATTTTAGCCATTACTGGATGAGGATGTGTATTTCTGTACAATCACAAAAGGAAACTGCCAAAAACTAAAGTTTTTAGCTGCTTATCGTTGGCTGCTTCACACGTCACAGTATTGTCACATCACGGCAGATTGCTCTTACATGCAGACAGCTTATTAAGGGATGTTTTGTGGAACTGGGACTCCCATTATGCTTCCGTGACTTGCAGAGAGAGCCGTGAGGAGTAACAGGGGAGTAATATTCACATCTTGAAGTGCCTGTGAGCAAGGGGCTAATCGTTCAGGCGAAAGCTATTCGGCTTTGCTATCCGTTCTTCCTCACTTACTGTACCTTGGCGTGGTGTGCCTTTAAGGATATTAATGGTTTTGGCACGTTTCAGCTTTGAACTGCAATACACCTGCAAATCATAAATAAGCTCATGCATTAAACAAGGCCTTTGTGCTTCGTCCCATGGCTGTTTGCCAGACACCAACCTTGAGAGGTGTGAAACACCCCACCACAGGTTAAAGAAGCTGATTGGCTGACAAAGACATTTTTACATAATAAATCATAGTATATTTTATTTTCTTAAAGATCAAAGCAGTGGCTTACAGTGCCTTTCTTGGTTTGGTTTTTACCATACACCTATGTTGATGATTTACTTCACAATAAAAGCATCAAGCACCCTCATGCTTGAGAGGCTGGGACAGATTTCAGGGAGAATATTTTACTCAGACAATTACAAATTTTGCTTTTTCTTCTGGCTCTCAAATGAAGTGCAATAGGCTAGTTAGATTGAGACACATGCGTTCAGTTTATTGCAGAATCCCTAAATTAGCACTGAAACACAACCGTGAATGCATTCCTTTCTCCAAAGACTGACTTCAAATCAACTTCTGCTTTGTTTGTTTAACTTAAAAATTGTCCATCTGAAAGAAAAAGGAAAAAAAAAAAAACAGCTTAGATTTGGGTGTTTTGGCATCTTATGTGCATATGTATTTCATTAGCTCAGCAGATGCTTGCAGTATAATCTCCCAGAGTACTTTTACTGGCATATCTTTATGGCCTCTATGCTACAGTATGCAAAGGGGGGAAACAGGTTTCCAGAAAGACACAATCTGACAGAGTCCGACATCACTGGCGCCTTGACAACAACCTGAAGAGAGCTCGCACGGTAAAGATGCTCTACTGGGAGAGACTTGATTCTGGCCAGGAGCATTAGGGGGCATCACCGTCAAACTTTATTCCCATTTAGGTCCTTTTCCCCATTCTGACGGCACACCAGGCTTGAGGCCAATGATATTACCGTACTGATACACATCACCTTTAGAGAGTGTCTTTAACTATTCCATTATTACTTCTTCTGCTAAATAGCAGTGTGTATGTGTGAGTTTGGGCCGAATCACGTGATTGTCAAACGTATGACGAATAGGAAAATATATTTGGGATGCAAATGTTTGAGAATAATATGTATTACTCCTGACATCATGACATCTGGTCATGTCTTCGGCATAGCTGGAATATTTTAGGAGAATTCTGTTTCACCGTTTCTCCCAGTCCGGGCTGAAGATGACAGCCAGAGCCGCTGATCGATTCGGGATTATCTAGAATTCAGCAGCTGGGGATTTAATGAGAGGTTGAAATGAGTCATTATCACACATATATAATGCAGATTAAAGGTACGCGTGGTCTGCTGCTGACAGCCAAACTACAGGTCCATGCCGGTGCAGCCGAACGCGCACCACGATGTGTGCGCGTTCGTGCGTAATGCGCGCTTGGAACGTTGCTCCAAGTGAATAACGACGTAACGAGTTATTAATTTCGTACCCCGGACTAAAAGAAGGGCAGTGAAGCGCAGCAATAACGTAAATGAATTCTTTGACTGAAAATAAATTACGAAATGTTAGTGGAAACTTTATTTGGGGAAAACGTGTTTGCGGAATGAGCCGTCATTTTAGGCTACGTACTCAACCGTAAAAGCATTAAACGATAATAATTAAGCTTTGACTGACTCCCCTTGTGTTTCTCTGTGTAGTAGTTTATAGCCTTAAAAAGTCAACACTGATTTCGAGGTGAAAATGATCTGATCTGTAAACTGAGAATCTGTCAGTGCACATCTGGTCCCTCCCCTTAAATCTTTGTAATTTGAGGCTCCGCTACCACCACCATGGTGGTGGAGGAATAAGTTAAAGACTTGTGACATTCCTCGGCCCCCCCTGCGGACGCACGGGGCGCGTACTCTGACTCCAGATCCTCGCAGGATGGGGGGGCTTCCTAGTGTCTGCAGTGCGCGACGTGGAAATTAAAAAAAAAAAAAAAAGAAAAAAAAAAAGTCAAAGGCATCAAACGACCTCAGCTCTCGGAATCTCCCCCGAAGAGATGCACACGAGGTTCCTCCGCCTGGGTGGTCCCTCTACTTTAGT
Organism: Lagocephalus sceleratus; assembly: GCA_911728415.1. Taxonomy (NCBI): domain Eukaryota; kingdom Metazoa; phylum Chordata; class Actinopteri; order Tetraodontiformes; family Tetraodontidae; genus Lagocephalus; species Lagocephalus sceleratus. The sequence continues at coordinate 6,526,453 of CAJVRN010000237.1, read as the reverse complement.
GAGCTGTTGCTAAGCAGCTAATAATAGTCGTGTTTGCTGAGTAATTTTTGCCCTTCTGGAACCAATCAGATGCGAGAAAGTCCAGCGATCTGACAGCCCCAGAGGCGGGACCTGGAGTCTTTTTTGTGCGTGTTTTCACCCCTCCTCCTTCTATGCCTCCAAATGGAGAGAGGTCTTTTTCCTCCCCTTCTATTGAATCTCAGAGTTCGCCGTGACGCGCGGCCCAAGGGAAGACCACATAGATCCGAACAGAATGCAACCACCATCGAGGCTTCTTGCCGATCGACTCGTGTATGGGAATCATTTTGCGCAGCTCGTCTTTTGAGAGAAACTTACTTTTTTTAGAGACACGGTGAATGCGGTGAGAGCGGCGGAGACCTCCGGATCGCGAAATGTTGGGATGGAAGGCGCAGACTTTGACTCGCCGTCTCCTACAGGAGTATGAAGTCCGACTTCACGGGTGTGAGATCTCCGAGAGTGAAACTTTGTTGCCTTGGGATATCGTTACGCGCTTTCGGGGAAATACTATAAAGTGGGAAACGCTGACCACCTCGCAGTCCCCGCAACATGGCCTCGGCTGCTAATGCGCCCTCGGAGCAGGAAAACAGAGACCCCGAACGGCCGAGGATAACGCGGAGGAACAGGGGCCACTGTGTCCGCAACGCACCGCTGGATTTGGAGTACTTGCAGCGGCCGAGCTACTGCGATGCGGGCTTCGCTTTGGAGCAAATATCAGAGGTGCTTATTGTTCATCTTAAAACCCGGAGAGGGCTTTAATCTTTATTTTTTGTCGTTGTTGCATTCATTGCATTCACCCAGAGAATTGGCCAAAACTCTATCCAGTCGCTGCTAGGTAACGGGACAAGGAGGGGTGGTCGGAGAGGAGGGGGGGGGGGGACAAGACAGGCAAGGTTGTAGTGAAAGCCCCAAAGTTGGGTTTCTTCTACTTTTACGCAGCGGTTACGGCTCCCGCGATCACCCGGCTTCTGTTTTCGAACAAGCTGCTCTCTGCAGAAATCCGCTCCGCTCGATCGCCTCTTGCGCACATCCCGGTCCGTAACGGTTCGGGACGGGGGCAAGGGAAAGCACGCAGATTTTTCTCCAAGCAAAGCGGCGTAACGGCGTTTCATAACCAGACCATCTTTTAAGTTCGTCCGCTCCAGAGGCGCAGCGCCGCAAGCTTCTCCGGGGATGAGTTAAACTCAGGCGACTGGCGTCCAGAGCAGAAAAAAAAAAAAATCCATGTGGCTGTGAGTGAGCCCCCCCCCTCGTGATGGCTCCTCCACTCCCCGTGCAAGCTGGAACACACAGGGCTGCTGGACGGGGTGTTCACTGGTGTGTGTGTGCGCGCGTGTGTGTGTGTGTGGGAGAATGTGCAGCTCTTCAACCGCATGCACCCTCACATTTTGATGTTTGCTCAAAATACTCCCCACTGCCTCACTGCTCCCCTTTTGACGCCCTTTAACCCCATCCTTGGGGATGTGACGGTCTCAGAAGCAGGTTAGATCGGTGTGATAGGGGGTCTCGTTCCCAGACATGGCACCTGTGGATCGTAGATCCTGTGTACCCCCCCCCCAACCCACTTCACCTCTGGAGGTCCAGCTGTGGTGTCCCATTTTAGAGCACATCGCCACAAATCCCCGACACCCAATGTAAGCCCTGTCTGTATCAACATTTTCATAACTCATCACCGCGGAGGTGGGCGGTGGGTTGTGTGTGTGTGTGTGTGTGTGTGTGTGTGTGGGGAGGGGGGGGTGGTGGGATGACAGACAGGGATCGGGGCTGCCTGTGGGGGCCCTGCGGGGACAAAGATATCTTCCTCCTCCGCGTATCCCGCTAAGGTTACAGTTTATACATGTTACTGATATGACGAAACTTGTGGCTCGCACCCAGGGGAGTCCGCTGTGGGTTTGGAGGCAGCCATCTGCGCGGCTGTGTGTACTCCACGCTGCGTTTCTATGGTGACTTGCACCAGTGTGGCGATGAGGTTCCCGTTGCACGTGTGACTTTAACCCTTTTACCCCCCCCCACCACCACCCCCCACCCCTCACCCCAAAAGGCCGAGGTGTTACCTGTGCAGGTGAGTGAAGCGTCTCCGTGTCTGCAGCTGATGGTGACGTTCGGTCTCTTGTCTCGTCGCAGGGGAAGGCAACCGGGAGGAAAGCACCTCTATGGCTGAGGGCGAAGTTTCAGAGACTTTTATTCAGGCTGGGCTGTTACATACAAAAGAACTGCGGCAAATTTTTGGCGGTGGGCCTGATGATTTTCGGAGCTTTCGCCGTGGGCCTCAGGGCAGCTAGTTTGGAGACGGATGTGGAGAAGCTCTGGGTGGAAGGTAAGGAACTCTGATCTATTGTTTGACCTTGCAGGTTTGCCCCAATTGTACTCGAAGTGCAACGCGCAGAAGTAAGTATCAAACAATGCCGTTTTATCAGGCCTTAATTTTAGCCAAATTAAAATAAGGAAAAAAAACATATATATCTGAACGTATTGGACCGTCTCAAAGATCCTCAAACCGTGTCAAGAACGCACACACAAGACGTGAGAGGGGTGACTGTAATTGCGCTCAGAAGGAAGGTTGTAATTAAGTTCATAAGCAGCTTTTGGGGTAGAGGAAATTTTTGTCAAAGCCGCCATTTTGTGAGAGTGTGCGTGTGTACGTGTGTGTGAGTGTGTGTGTGTGTGTGTGTGTGCGTGCGTGCGCATGAGTGTGTGTCTGCCTGCCCCCAGCAGTTGAATGCTCAGAGACTGTGTGTGTGGTCCCCTCTTGGACAGCTCTCAACTTTCCAAAAAGATTGGTCTCCGGCTGCAAGGAAAAAGTGGAGCGAGGAGAGGAATTCTTGTTTGTGGAGTGGAATGGGCCTCCTAATTGTTATTTTTGTTGGGGAGGGAAAAAAAAAAGAAGAGTTTAGAAAGGCTGAAAATTTTCAAGGAAAAACGGAACTGTGTGTATGGGTGGTGCTTAGGGGGGTAAGGGAAAGAGGCTCTGGGTTTTTTTTCCCTTCCTTTGATCCACATTCCTGTACTTAGGGCTAGAGTTGGCTTTCGGAGTCATGAATGGAGGAGCAGATTTTGCTGTTGAGAATCTGATTGGCTTGTTTTAGAACATAGCGAGCCAAACTATCCAGTCTGTCGTCGCAGTCGTGCAACTTGTTTCACCATCCCCCCCCCCCCTCCACCCCCCACCCCTCTCTCTCTCTCTCTCTCCCTCAAATCTAAAAAGGCACAGCACCTCAGGTCAGATGAGCCCTCCTGGCTTTTACGGGGGTCTCACAGACGGCGCGCTGGTGTGATCTGCGGCGCAGGCGCAGTCGGGGGGGCGGTTTTTAAGCGGAGGGGGGTCTCCGCGGAACGGCACTGGTTGGAGTCAGAGCAACGCACTGTTTTTCACACCCGCTCCTCCGCATGTCACGCCACAGTCATGTGTGCAGGGCGGCATGGGGAAGAGCGCATTACCATGAGCAGATTCCATCCCGCCCTCCGCCATTAATACAAATCTCTTTAGTCATTAGGGTCAACATATTTGCTCTTCCGGAGAAGGAGGGGAGCTCCAACGCGGGCAAAGCACTTGATTTTGTTAAAAAAAACAAACAACAAAATCAGTCTATCCGGGCTACCACACACCAAACCACCTAACAGCATTTGTGGGTCCTGCTCTGTCCAGTCAGCTTTCCTCATCTGTGGGAGCATCTTATCTCCTTGAAGCGTGAGTGATGGTTTCGAAAAAGCTCCTTCAGACCTTCAGATGGACAGCATCTCAAACTTTCCTTTTCCCACTGCCCCTTCCTAGTCTGGAGCTTTACCTCTCTACATTAGCGCCTTTCCCCCCCTCGATTCCTTTGGAATGTGCGCCACGGACGTTTTGCATAACTTTGAGTCAGGTGGACGTTTACAACTCGGTGTTCCGCTGTCCTGTACCGATGCGCAGGCAGCAGTTCACACACGCACACGGACACACACACACACGCACGCACACAGGAACACACAGATACTGACAAAGAGACCGAGCTGCAGCGGTTTCCTCGGTCCCGGTGCATGAGGGGTTCCAGATGTTGTTAGGGAAAGATCTGTTTGTTTAGATTAGACTGCACAGCTGATGGATAGATTACTTCTGCCTGGGCCGCGGAGCGCTGCGCCGGGCCGTGCTGGGAGACCGGCTCGTCACACGAGAGGAAAGAGGGGAGAAAGGAGGAGAGGACAGAGCGGCTGTTTATGTTTCATTTGGAACTGCCCTCCGCAGGCGACCCGCGGTCAACCCCGCCTGGAAGCTGTGTGGCCTGCGGATGCACGTGTGCACCCCCGCACACACACACACACACACACACACACACACACACACATGTGCACACCCGCACACACACACATGCACGCTCACAAACACGCACAAGTGTCCGTATTCCCTAAAGTTAGCTGCCGCTCCGCTTTTTGTGTGTGTGTGTGTGTGTGTGTTCATGATCTCACCCCCGCGTCTGTCATTACGTCCTTTTTTTTTTTTTTTTTTTTTTTTTGTCGCTTGCAGATGTGTCCGAAGGTCTGCAGCAGGACGTGATTAGTCGTGCGCCGGAGGTGGATGGCGTGTTCGCTCGGCGCGCCGTCACGTGCCGCAGCCTTGGCGGGGACCGTCTGCCCTCGCGCGGCGCTCCCGCTCGGCACCGTTTATAAACGCTCAGACACAGGAAGTTGGCTTTATTAGACAAAAAGCGACAGAGACCACTCGGGAGCGAAACGTCGCTGCTGCTCAAAGAGCCATTGTTTCAAACCTCCGTGGACTTGACGGGAGTGCAGCTAAATATTTAGGGAATGAAAGCGACATGCTCGTTCTGTTTTTTTTGTTTTTTTTTCCCTTGTCGTAATTTAGAGCAGATAGCAGATCGACACCGGGGATAAAGGAGTTTTGTACCCATTGTGACGAGCGCAGGAAATTATTAACTCAAGCAGGAAGTTGTAGTATTGTGCTCGCCTCTCTTGACCTCGACGCGCGCACAAATGCGCGCCTGTGGGCCTCACAATGCGCGCCTGTGCTTGAACCCGTTTTCTCAAAATCGCGCAGGATCCCGGATAATATGTTTCGATTAATAATGAAGGCGTCGGGTGGAAGGAGGCGTAGAATAAGCCTCCTTTCAGATTTCATCTCGCTCGCTAAACGGAAAATGGAACCGTCGCTCTCTCTCTCTCTCTCTCTCTCTCTCTCTCTCTCTCTCTTCTCTCTCTCTGTCTGCATTCTGGGTTAACGTAAACATGGGGCAAATTGTAAAGAAAATAGCACCGCTGCCTGCCTCTAATTAAAACAGTATCACGTAAACATTGGCCTTCCTGTAGGACGGCCCTTCGCTCCTCCGCTCTGACTCTGTAGATATGGACGCGGGCCGCGTTGATCGGGGGACAGACGTTTTGGAGACGAGGGTGAAAAAGACAAACGGGAGCTCCGGTTGTTTTTTGTTTATTTGTTGTTTTTTTTTTAGGTTTTAAGGATTTGCATAGACATGAGTGCACATGGGTCAGATAGTTCAGAGGATGCATGCGAGGGAGCGAGCGTGCAGCCCCCACATTTGCACCCCGGGTTGTAGTCTCAAGGCCACAGACTTAAAGGAGACCTGAGTGATGGAGTAGTTGCTCAGGGGGCATAATTGTGGAGGCCAGGGCAGTAGGGGTAGACCCCTGGGACCCTGAGGTCATCTTTTAGAGGCCCCCACTATTTAAAACCTCACCTGATACCCACCCTGTGGTTTGGGTGCAGAGTGAAAGCTCACAACAGAGGGGAGGGCCCCCGATGGCAGGGTGGGAGGGGCAGAGGGGAAGAAGAAGCGCAGAAGTCACAGCTGCCACCAGACGCGTTGGGGCTCAATCTGTGTTTAAGGCTCTTGTTCATGCTTTGGTTTATGAATTTGTGTTTAACCTTTTGACATCTGTCCTCCAGCAGAGGGCAGTGAATCAGACATTGTTAGCGCAGTAATCTCTGCCACTTTCTGGGATTCCAGTGCTGCTATAATTTAAACTTCTTCATACGAATTATACTTTGTGTAGAAGTAAATCTCATTACTTTTTGAATAGAGAACATGGAACCGAAAATGCGGGGTCTGTCTGTCGGCACTCGCCACGAAAGGCAAATGAGCTGAAGCGACGTGGTCATTTGCCTGAAATGTCTACTCTTATGGTGTGATTGCTGCAAGGATGGGCATGGTTCCTATTGTATTGGAAGAAAAAAAGAAACAGGACTGTGCATGTATTCATCCCAGTTTTCTAGGAAACCACTGGACTCCATCTTTTGCTAAGTCCAGAATCAGCTTTAGCGTTTTGGTCTCTCATCCACGTGGTGGAAGAAGTCGGCGGAGGATGTCGTTTCACCAATATGGTCTCCGATGTGCAGAAATTCCCACCAGCAGTTCTGCCCAGTCCAAATCGATTCTCAACAAATGCTCACCTTGCTCTCTGCCTTCGTCCTCCCTCTACTGCATGTTCAATTTCTTGGGTTCATGTTCATTTGCTGCAGTTAAGAAGAAAACATTTAAAAGATCAGTCCCAGCTATTTTCTTGTGTCGTCAGTATCGAAGTGAAAAACGCTGAAAGTTTATCTTTTAACTTGGCATAAGTATGCATTACAACATTGTCATTTAGATCTGGCATGTCTATCCATCTTTCCATATGGCTATAAATTGCATTTTTTTAATTAAAATTAAAACCCTGAATTTATCCAAGTGGAAAAACCACAGCTTTAATGCGTTCCATGTGTGATAACTGAATAGGCCTATCAAGTTTTTCTGAAATATACAGTATCTACTGTTACACCTCTGCCTTGGAACACGTCTGTTTTGTATTAAGAAGTCTGATTTAAGCTGAGTTGACAGAGTTGGTGGTTGTTTTGTTGTTTTGCTGGGGTTGACTGGGGAAGAATAACGATAAAGAAGGCCTAAGAAAACTTGACATCCTTTTTTGTGGACAAAGGGGAGAATGTGAATGTGGTACCACCACTGAGGGGATTGTGGTCTGGATGATTGAATCATCCAGTTTCTGATGGCTTTGGGAGTGCTGACACATGTGCACACTCGCACACAAATTCTGTGAATGAGTAGGTGGTCGACCAGGGCCTGGAAACTGGTGTTTTTGATGTTTACTACTATATTCTGCAACCTTTTTTTTCTTTCCATCTTCCCATCTCAGCCTTTTCCTCCCCTCTGTCTCTCTCTACCCACATGCCCACACATCCATTATTTTCCCAATTCCCATTTGGTTGGATTTTCCCAATTCCCATTTGGTTGGATTGCAAACAGTCGCCCATCTTCCCGCACTTCACCATCTCAGGCAGCCACACACAAACACAGTCACAAACACACACACACACACACACACACACACACACACACACACACACACACACACACACATCCATTTGAGTGTAAATGCACACATAAAAAAAAAAAAATTCCAAACTGCGCTCCAGGTTTGTGTTTATCAGCTCAACACAAACAGGATTAAAGCTTGATAGGAGAAATAACATTCCAACCTGTTGGGTTAAACTTGATGCGTTATGATGAGTTGATGAAAAGTGCAGACGAGCTGGTGAGGGATTTACTGGAGCGAAACACTCCGTCGCTGGTACTGTACGCAGACTCCCAGTGCTGTTTTCCCGCTCCCTCATCTCACTCATTTGCTGTTTTGCTTTTTTTAAAAATGTTTCAAGTAAATATGCAACAACTATAATAAACACTTTAACAGTGCTGCATGTGCGTGTGTGAGTATGTGTGTGCACGTGTGTGTGTGTGAGTACATACTCCCATTCAAAAATGACATCCTGAGATGCCTCCAAGCTCTCTGTTTACATTCTGCATTCTTTCAGCCGCTCTTATTCAAAAACCAGAGCCCTGCGAATGACCGACCACAGGAGACTATGAGCAGAATTACCCACCCCCCCTCTCTCTCTCTCTCTCTCTCTCCTTCTCTTTCTGCCAGAAAGGTTTCTCTCTTTTGCCCAAGCACCCCCCCCCCAAAAAAAAAAAAAAAACCCACCTACCCTCCACCACTCCTCCGTCCCTGGCTGGAGAGAGTGGCCTCAGAATGCCAGATGTATTACAGAGTGAGCCACAGCAATGTAAACACTCAGCCCTGCCATGAGAGCAGGGTGGTCTGGCCTCCCTCCTCTCCTCTCCCCTCCCCTCCCCTCCGTCCCCTCCCTCTCCCCTTTCCTCTCCTCCCTCCCTCGCAGCAGCGGCTGCCAGAGGGGTGGAGAAAGCACAAAACAGCGGAGGAAGAGTGAGAGAGAGTCTGTGTGAATGTGTGCGCGCGCCTGTGTGTGTGTGTGTGTGTGCGTGCTCGCATGTGTGTGAGTGTGTGTGTGTGTGTGAGAGATGGTGTTGGGGGGGGGGGGTTGAAGAAGCAGGAGTATAGTAGCAGTAGTGTGTTTGTGTTTTGGCTGCAGTGCTCGCAGTGCACCAGGAGAGAGTTTGGAGTGTAGATTGATGATTTTCAGGCCGCAGCACAGAGAATTTTTCATGCAGATGTAGGCCCACTATAAACAAGCTCCAATTTGTTGGAATCTTTCAGTCCCCCCCCCTCTGGCACACACGCACGGTTGGTTACGTACGTAGCAGTATGGTTCATTTCCATTCCTGCGGCACAACGTCATAGAAATCTGGCGGCAATGGCAGTGGCGCGAGCCCGCGCGCACATTCACATGTGCGACACGCAGGCACAAAGAGTTAAACATTTCCTCTCGCAGATGATTGAGAGGTCCGGAGCTCCAGATTGAGTCAGTATGCGTCAGAGTGAAATACATTCCTGCAGCGAGACCACCCTGCGAGTCTGACTGAAGCAATGGCAGCGCTTGTGACGTGATGCGGCTGGATTTTGTGCAACAAGGCCTGATGGGGTTCTTTTTTTAATTTTTTTTTTTTTTGCCACTGTCCGGGGTTTTCTCTTCGCACATCTGCTACTGACATTTTTTTTTTTTTTTCCAGACACACATACAGCCAGTGCTGAAAAGTTCCCGTTGCTTATTAGGGGTCAGGATCTGAGTTTTTGTAAAGCGCCTAGAGACAATTTTGATTAGAACAGACACTGTGCAAATAAAGATTAATTGGACCGAATGCCTGACAATTTAAACTGGAGACTTTACTATAAAAAGAACTGAGAAGCAATGGCTTCAATTAAATATGTCTTCATGTGAATATTCCTTAAAATAGTGGGCTTTTAAGCCCGATAGTATTGTAACGCCATATTAAATGACCTTTTCCGCGCTAAGTGACGACAGATTAGTGACTTTATTCGACAAATGCCTGCATCCTTCTCCGTGTCTTCTGTTCCACACTTGAAGAATGTGCGATTTTTGGGATACCTGCAATCAGAGGCCATCTTTCCAGGAAATGACAGAGAGATGGCTGCCTGAGATTGGCTGCTCAGGCTCATGTCACGGTTTGTTATGGCTGGGCCGTGGGCCAATCACAATGCAGCGGGGATAGAGTGCTCACCTGGCTTCCATTGGATAGGCACTGACAACAGATAGAGAACAAGATTTTCTTTCGTGCCACACAAATGGAGGACTTTAGAGTGCTTCACTACTTTTCAATCAATTTCACACCTTTTTTTTTTTTTTTTTATAGCTTACATGCATCATATATGCCGGCCAACATGTTGAATATCCTAAATTAATTATTACCACTGCACACAGGCTCATACATTTTCCGAACTCAAGGGTTTTCCACACCTATTTCTTTTTCTTTTTCTACTACTCTGAATTTGCTAGCGCTGAATAGGATCTTTGGTTGGGGGGTGGTAGGGGGTGGACTTGAATGAAGGCAGCAACGTGGAAGAATCTGCCCATTCAGGAGTGTGTGAATGTACACCTCGAGCCCAGGGGAAGCTTCATTGGGAGCCAGCCGACTGCTAAATACACCCATTTTTGGGATCTGTAGGGGCTGGACAGGTGATTAGCATAATCAGGGGCGAGGGGGAGCCATACATATGGTAATGCTGGAGTTTGGGGGGTGTAGCTGGTATGTCATATTTGTGTCATGGGTCACGGTGCTCAGGGGTGCCTCGCCCAAGGATGTACTCCACCTCGGAGCACCTCTTATCTGCTCCTTGTTCAGTTCCTATGTTCATTCACCCGCTCGCTCCCTTTCTCCTCTTTCCCCTCTACCTTGTTTATGAGAGCCTTTCTCCGCGCGGCAGCCCCCTCCTCCCTGCTCGCTGAAAGCTGAAAGGAAATCAGGAAGGAGAGAGCAAGGGGGGGAGAGCGAGCAAAGAGAGCGCGGGAGGGTGGTGGGCCTCGCTATGGGTCAGATAGGGTCTCAGCTCTCAGTGAGGCCTTTCATCACATATTTGTGGCTGTGTGCACACCTGCGTTGCAGAACCCACATTCAAAACCATCGCTGGTTTGCATACTGCCCAGTATGGTGTTACTCCATCTAATACCGATAGTACTCCATGCTGCAGCAGTGGTACTGTTGGCAAATGAGTTTACAATTAGTCACGTGAACAAATATGTAGTTCTTCTGAGCAAATCTCTGGAAGGGCAAGGTTTAGAGCAGCTTTTATCTCCATTAAGTGAAAGAGCAACGCTCAAGGAGACTGTAGCACATTGACAAACTATTCATTTCATGTGTATTTCATTGTAGTTTTTTTCAGGTTGTATCATTTATAATATGAAAGAACAGATTTTACCTGGTAGGAACATTTCAGAAATCAAGGTTGGAGTAAGAAGAGAGGCAAAGGTGGGAGGTGTCGGAAGGTGGATTATCCTTGGGGATCAAAGTTGCGGCAGCTGACTGACGACAGCAGCTGAGAAGAAGATGAACCGGGAACGTTCACGTACCAAGAGATGCTAAACAGAGTGCTTCATAGACGCCTGTGGCAGTGAACACGTCTTTTCAAGGTTTCAGTGATCCAAGGAACTTGAGTGTCCCACCAGCGCACATTTACACGGGACAGTACAACAATTGCAAACTTTTCACCTTGGATGTTCTGGTATGATGTGAGAGAAGGTGGAGATAAACACTGGGAAAACAAAAAATAACTGAGCTGGTAATGAGACCACAAGACCCCCGTTTCTCCCGTGTGTTTAGACGTATGTTTAAGTTTTAAGATACTAACACTGTTACATTTCTGTCTTTTGTTACACTCTTGTGACAAGTTTACTATATGAACTTTGTTCCCGTGTTTTTGCGTCTGATTTATTGCTCCGGGGCCTCGTGCTATGGGAGGTCGCCGGAGACTCGGTGGCAGAGAGGTGACCTGTTTCGGGGGGCTTCCTACTCACCACAGGGGGTCCCTGCTCATAGAGAGCCTAATCCAGCTAATCCTATCTCCTCACACATATGCACACACACAAAGATATGTTTAGGCGCATGCACGTACATACTGTATACATGAGAATGCGATCTCCCAAACACAATCCCGTCTGCTAGAGCAAGATATGTAGAGGATCTATGCTGACTTTTTGTGGGTCTTAATTAATTCCTACACGTTTCTTTTGTCCTGTGGGAGTTATCAGCAGTGTGGGTGCTGTTTTTTTCCTGAGAGTGTGAGATACTCCTCTCGTTGGGTGTGAGAGACGTGTTTGTGTGTCGGGGGGGTTGAGTTTAACTGTTGTGTGCCGGAGGATGGAGGAGAGAGTCAAAGTTGGCAAAGGGGGACAGGTCGGTAGGGTGGGCTGTCTTTGACAGAGGGGCCGGGCTGAATGCCACCATGATCTGGCCAATCGCGGACAAGAGCCGAACAGAGCGAAGAGGGAGAAAATGAGAGTATTAGTGGGTGTGGGGTCGGAACTAAAAGGAAGGAGGGGCTGTTGTCAGTTCCTTAGAAACCTACTTTCTCTCCTTTCGTCCCCACCGTCCCCCATTCTCCTACCCTTAGAATAGGGGGGACAAGGGGTTAATGTTATGCAACACACTGAATACTCAAACTGAGCACTGTGATACAGTGATAGGCGTATATATTCTATGCTGTTTGGCTGTTAATTCTTGGGTCTCAGTTAGAAAACTGACCCAATCACTGTTATGCAATGCAATAAATGGATTTAGAAGGAATTGTACTTCCTGAGTTACTGACTAATCCCACACTTTTTCATTAGATTTGATTTAGATTTAATGCTAGTCTAACTTTTGACTGGTGATTTAAGTTAAATTGTAGTTATCTGTTAGAAATGTGAATGGACACTGCCCTCTATAGGGTGCATTGAATTCTATCGTCATGGTCAGGAAGTTTAGTTTGTTAGCATATTGCAGTTATTTTTTTATTTGATTTAGTCATTAGAGTCTTAATTAGAGTCATCAGTCTATCTTAGTAGGTGAAGGGCAAGCATGAATCCTTGATGGATTACCAGTCCATCACCAAGCACACACCATTTACACACATTAGTGGACCATAGACACCTTAGAGTCTCCACTGAAATGGCACAGTTTATTTTAGATTTAGATTTAGAGTTAATGCTGGTTAAAGGTATGTTGAGTCTGTACTTTCACTCACTCCCTCATCGGTTTACCTTTTGTCGGTTTTAACATCAGATCGGCGTTTTCCATGTAAAAGCAAAAAAGAGTCACAGTGTGTGTGTGTGTGCGTGTGTGTATATGTATGTGTGTGTGCGTGTGTGTTTTGTCACACAGCTGAGGCCAGAGTGGATGACCCCCGAGATATCGACACATGCTAGGGTCAACCAGTTTTCCTCGGAGAAGGAATATGAGAATATGTGTCATTTAAGAAACACAGCTGTGTGTACACACACACACACACATGCACATGCTCACGCACACATGCTTGCCAGTGTGCTCACACACACTTTTTTTTTTTTGGTCCAGCTGGGGTGTTAATTTCACCCCGGGGCTCTGGATGTTGACCCCAAAACATTGTAACCTTGTGAAGTGTGGAATTCTCTCAGCTCAGGGCCACAATGTGCTGTTTCCTGTAGAGAGAGAGAGGGAGAGTATCCCTTCCCTGCTTCTTGCTGTAAATTAAATTCAGTCTTTGGCAGTTGCCAACTTTAGATGTGTTTGTTACACACAGTGAGTCATTTCGGAGAAATCCTTGCCCACTTTTATGCCTTTTGCATAGTTAGGAACTCCGAGCTGGCCCACCTCTGCCTCCATACCAGTGTTCAAAATTTTCCCACACTTCAGCTGAGGTTTTAATTGCTCCTCGACTTCTTAGTGTGCCGTCAGTGTCAAAGTCAGTTCAGTGCCTGCCATGTCGTAACGTAGCTGCCCCAGGAGTGGAAAGCTTGTCACCGTAGGCCAAGCCTGTTATTAATGATGAATATTACAAACCTGCTTTCAGACGGGATCAGACGGGAATGCTGTTCAGGTCCAGAAAAAAAGGAATCAAATGTGTTTTCCTAATGGTCCAGGACGTGGCCACCTCCCTCTCTGTTCCACTGGTCTGACTGGGTGGTCTGGCTCAGCTGAACAGGCGCACTTATGTCTGACTGTAATGCCATTTCAATGGGCAGAAAATATTCGATCTATGCCCGCTGTTGCACAAACGGAGCGCAATTTTTAAATTGGATTAGGGCGTAATGAAACGTTACACATCTTTTTTTTTTTTTTTTTTTTAAACACAGCCGTCTCTTTCACCTGACATTTTCTGCGGCGTGTGCCCACGTGTGTGCGTGTGAGCAAGTGAAAGAGGATGACTATAAACTGGCTGAGCTTTCACCAAGCATTCAGTGGCTGATGATGGAAAGGCTCAGATCCTCCCCTTGTAAATCGGACTGAGATATGCAGAACCGCGCAGGCTGCAGCCTCGCAACACTTCGGCCGAATTCTGAAATCCGGCAGACCCGCGATGGCGCGCTGAGGTTTTGGATAAGGAGCGTTTGAATCTTTAGATTAAACCGAACATTTCGGGCTTTGATGCTGGCACGCTCGCACTTTGCAGCATTTGCTCATTTGTTTGAGGGAGAGCCTTTGCCAGGCAGGCCTTGGCTGTACAAGAGTGGAGCAGGGCGGCTAAAGGGCCTGAAAGGCTGCTTTTGTAGATCGGGCTCGCTCAGGGCTCAGAGCGCACGCACAGGGCTTAGCCTCACCACGATACTGGGAGCAAAGCCTGGGTGAGAGCCTCCCTCTTTATATCCCAAACACACACACAGTCCCAGACATGTGCTGTCAATGTGATCCGGCCACACCGGCTCGGTAGAAAACTCGAGTAGAAACGGTGAGCTTGTTTGAGTGAGATGTGGATTTGTACGAGCGACGTTACTGGATCCACTGGTGGGGTCGAGAGGGCTGACGCTGGTCACTCTTGCTTTTGTTCAGAATACAAGCGTGTTGACGATGTGCTGGGATGTATTAAAGATATATGTTTGTTGCCTGTATTTGAAGGAGGTGTGATTTTTTTTTTTTTATATATAAAAAAGCCCAACATTCTGCACAGTTAAAGTAAAAAAGAATATGTCTTAATTCAAGATTGAACTAAAACACATGTGAGATCGTGTGTCTGTAAACTAACTGTCTTCCTGTTGTGCTGAGTCTCTTCGTTATGCCACCAGCGGTTCTGAGAGCCTTTGCGTGTGTGCGCAGATGTGCTGCATGTGTGTATGGTCACATGTGTGTGGTTTATGGACTATGAAGTCGCTGCAGCACATGTCCAAACTAGCACTGAAATATTTGCGCAAACTGGCAACAAGCCGTGAATCAGAGGGTTTTTCAACATGACCATTAATGTCAGACCATCGTGCTTTTCCCACTAGAAACCAGGTGAATTGACGTGAGAAATAATTTTCTCAAAGTCCTTCGTACGAAAATGGGAATTACACCTCAGTACTGAAAAATTTCGCAGTTATCGTAGATAGAAGTTCCGCACGGCATTTGTCTACTGTAGCTCATTTGTATAATTCGTGACACAATTTAGGCAGTTGGAAATGATCAAAATAATCTTGTCATTGTGTTACCCCTAACATTTGGCAGATGTGTATCCCAGAGGCCTCTTTCTCAATTTATCAGTGGAATGGAATCCAGAAAAGAAGATGTGCAGCTTAATATTGTCTTGGAATTAGTCTGATCCTTAGAAAAAGACTGAAAATCAGTGTTTTCTCGAACCTTCATATTAACATAGAACCGGGGCTGAAATCCAGTTTACAGTTTGTAATGTCATAACCTGCTCAGAATATTCAAGCAATCCCAGTGAATGTGTTTTCAAAACTCGAACCTGCTTTTTCCTGTCCAGTTGGAGGACGTGTGAACCAGGAACTGAAGTATACGCGGCAAAAGATAGGCGAGGAGGCCATGTTTAACCCTCAGCTGATGATCCAGACGCCGCGGGAGGAGGGGGCCAACGTTCTAACAGTGGAGGCCCTCCTGCAGCATCTGGAGTCGGCTATACGCGTCAGCAGAGTTCATGTTTTCCTCTACAACAGGTAACCAGTGCGGCTTAACGATCTTCAGTGTCCCAAAACTCCGACACGTTGTGACCGAAAACTGTTCTGTTCTCTGTTACAGACAATGGAAATTAGAACACTTATGCTACAAATCAGGAGAACTAGTCACAGAAACTCATTATATGAATCAGGTAAGGAGTCAGGTCTGAATTTTACTCTCTTGGATTTGCTGTCTTTAACCGTTCATGAATGTCTGTGTGTTTGTGTGTGTGTGTGTCATTAGCTCATAGAAGGGCTTCATCCTTGCCTCATCGTCACCCCTTTGGACTGTTTCTGGGAAGGAGCCAAGCTCCACACTGGAATGGTCTACCTACAGTAAGTATATTGACATTGCATCCTTACTAATAAAGGGGAAATTGTTTGGAATTTCTGTTTTTCTCTGTGTTTTTTTTTTTTTTTTTTTTTGCAAGCCCCTGGTCCAATGTCTATGAACAAAAGTGTCGATGCAGGTAGAAGATTTTATATGGAACACACTGGTGCATAACTTCTTTACCAATGGCCTGCACCAAGTGGAAAAAACAAACCCCAATTCAGTTTTGCTGCCCAAACATGCTGAACCCATCTAAAGAGACACCACAGAGGAAGAGTGTGTGTATGTGTGTGTCCTGAACTCATTCCCTCTGAAGGCTCTATTGTAGTGGTTGCTGGCATGCGTATCGCTGGCGATAGTTTCTCGTCGGTCCTGGGCCTCACACTATTGTCCATCTCTTGTGTTGCTAATGGCCCGCTGCTACAGTAACACTCACCAGACCTTTGCATCTGCATGTGTGTATGCATGAATATAGTGTGTCCCACTGCTGCCAGTGCATGTACAGTATGGGTTTTGTCCACGTGTGAAAATGAATAGTTTGTAGTATCAGACTTTTGAATTTGTGTGTATCTGTGTATGTGTGCGTCTGTGTCTGTGTGTGCATGTGTGTGTGTGTGCGCGCGTGTTTTTTACTATGTTCTGGTTGGGAGGTTGGGAATAATAATCCAAGCCTGGTTAAGCACATACAATGTGGTCTGAATGACACACAGAGAGCTTCAGAGAAAAAGAGATTGGAATGTGTGAGGCTTACACAGACAAGAGCCGATTTGGAAATGGAATTCAGCACTTTGCTGTGCATTGTGGGAATTTTACCTAATTTTTTCCCGTGATCCACCCTGCAAAAAACATTTAAAAATGTTCCCCGAATACCTCGAACAGTTTTGTCCCAGGTGTTGAAGAACTCATAATTCACTCTTTATTAAAATAGAATTACTCGGCTGTTTATAACAGTCTGAGAATCAACTGTACTTTTCTTAGCCAGCACAAAGGCGCGGTTAAACCCGTTCGCATTTGCTTTTACATTTTCAGAGGCAAATCGACTCTCAGGTGGACCAGCCTTGACCCCAAGGAGTTCCTGGAGGACATGAAAAGGTCAAACATTCGTGTGGACGGCTTTGAGGAGATGTTGGAAAAGGCAGGCATCGGTCACGGCTACATGGACAGGCCCTGCCTGAACCCCACTGACCCCGACTGCCCCCTCACCGCGCCCAACAAGAACTCGACTAAGGTCTGGCTGCTTCGTTTTTGCGGTCCCTCCCCCCCCACCATATCAAGTTTGAAAATAGCTGCTAAGTTCTTTTCTTCTCTTGCATCAGCCCTTTGACGTGGCCCGAGTCCTGACTGGCGGTTGCCACGGTCTGTCCAGGAAGTACATGCACTGGCAAGAGGAGCTGATCGTTGGGGGGACCACCAAGAACAGCAGTGGATCCCTGCTCAGGTAATGCAGACGTGCTTACATATACACAACCTCATAAACACCGCTGCGATCACTTCGGGGGCTTTTTCTGGAAAGAGCGAGCTTTTTTTTTTTTTTTCTCCTGTCTTTTACGCTCCCTGAAGCGGCACATGCAAGCGTGCTGTAAATCTTGCAGCCATTAGCAGATTCCAGTGAAATCTTAGAGCTCCAGCTGTTCCTGCTCAGCTTTGACTGGTCTGCTTGAACATTACCTAAACACACACACACACACCACATATACACACACACATGCATGGTGATCTATAGCCTTTGTCTAAATAGACAATGAGTTGAAGTACCTGGGCTTACCAGCTTAAATAGTGTTCCAAGAGACCATTTTTAGATTCAACTGTATATCTATATAGTTCTAATATGCATGTTTAAATGATTTCAGTAATGAGCAGGCATTACACTCATTTATTTACAGGAACCTTCACTTCAATTCAACTTTATTTATATAGTGTCTGCTGCAATCAAAATTGCCCCTAGGCGCTTTACAGAAACCCAGAGCCTGATCCAACACAAGCAACACTGGAAAGGAAAACTGCCCTTTACAGGAAGAAACCTTCAGCAGACCCAAATCATGTATCAAGGAAGAGGGCAACGGGAGATAGGGTAGAGAGAAAGAGGAGAGGACCAGACACATTGATCATAATGCAAATATAGTAACTATATAGAAGATGCAACATGTAATCTGCATCTAAATTAATGCTTTTAACATTGATTTGAAACCTCTGCATGCAAGAATTTGGAAGTGCACACGCACACTTAAGCATTCTACATTGTACATTGTTTTTTCCTGGCAGAGTTTTTGAGTGTAGCACTCTGTTTCCACATTATGTTTACTAGCTGCCACCATTACGGTAATCATGACCATATTTGGGTTTCTCGGTTTTTAAATTATGAAAACGTTAAATTTGGATTTCAACTCTGATTCTGGATCATCATACAACAAAGGCAACTGGATATTGACTACAATTATATTTGATATAACTCTACTGTTTCTATATGTCATGGGGAAAGATATAAATCATGATGGAATAAAAAAATATTTAGAACTAGATTAGATGGTATTGAATTAATACATACAGCAGTTGACTCTGGATACATTTAATGATGGTGTGAGTTGCATTTGCCCCTCTAACAGCACAAATCAGTCAAACAAAGAAACTGACAATACAAAACAAAGCATTTTCATCCAGAGAACTGCTGGATATTTCCTTTTTTTTCCCCCCAGACCATTCCGTCTAAACCCCAGAGATGTTTGTGCATGAAAATCAGCAGTTTGTGAAACACTGAAACCAGCCTGTCTGGCACCAGCAACTGAACTTCATCAGACCATATTGACCATGTCTACATGCCTAAATGCTCTGAATGTCTGCTATGTGATAAACTGATTACAGAGCAGTTGGCCAGGTGTAGCTAATGAAGTGGCTGGTGGGTGAAACATATAAGTTACATTTGTGTGAGCAATTGTCTAGCTGATTGGTTCTATATACATGGCACGAATGTTGTGTTTTTTTCCTTATAACATTCCAAACCAAAATTCACCCCAGTTTTGTTCAACAAATAGCAAATCTATCGAGTTGGTACTCGCGGTGGAGTCGAAAAATCGGAAAGCTTAAGGGCTGTTGTTATTATTAGTTGGTGCTGGGCATCAATCACTTCACATGCCACATTCAGGTCGGATGATTTGACCTTCTTTTGATGTTACATGCAAATCCTGAACACCATCCCGTGGCCTTGTTGGTCTACTGCTATAAACATCACGACGTCATGAAAAGCTTGCACCCTTACTGACCTCCTCCTTTCATCGCTCCCTCTTTCATCCTTTCCATCTATGCCTCCCTTTCTCCTCCCTGTTCACCCTGCTGGCTTCCCCTCCTCTCCTCCGCAGTGCCCAGGCCCTACAGACCATGTTCCAGCTCATGACTCCCAAGCAGATGTTTGAGCACTTTCGGGGCTACGCAGAGTTTTCCCACATCGGCTGGAATGAAGAAAAGGCAGCAGCTATACTGGAGGCCTGGCAGAGGAGATACGCTGAGGTAGGAAACCTGTAGGGCGCACGTAGGGGAGTAGGCAGGGAGAATCCAGCAAGCAAAGGGGGTATTGGAAGAGGAGAAGGGAAAAGACATTTTCCCTAAAGCCTCCTCCACCACATTGTAAATCACCAACAGGATACAGGTGAACAGGGAAAGGCCCCACTAGAAAGCCCAGGGCCCTCTTAGATACAAGGGGGACTGTTGGTGTGTGGTAAATGGCTTGTGTCCTCTGACTGCTCAATAGAAAGGAGCAATCTAGCATCGGGCTGAGCAAAGTCTGGAAAACATTAATGTAACGCTGGATCTCTCTCTCTCTCTCTCTCTCTCTCTCTCTCTCTCTCTCTCTCCCCCCCCACACACACACACACACACTCTTGCACTCACATGTACAAACACGCATTCTAACACATAGAAGTTCACACACAATCACTTTCCCAGCTGTGGCCCCATTGGTGGCTCATGTGTGACATCATCTGGTCTTTGTTTTGGGGGCCTCAACCTTTGCTCAATGTAGTGTGTGTGTGTGTGTGTGTGTGTGTGTGTGTCTGGGGTGGGTGGGTGTAGGTGTGTGTGTATACATTCATTTGAGGCTCATCATTCTCTGATAGGAAAAGAATGTGATTATTTTTTTCTTAGTGTGTGCACTTCTGCTCAAATTGTATCTGCATGTACATTGGTATGCGCCTGACTCATGTGCGAGTTCACGCATGGGTTCAAGCGCGTGTGATCTGGTGTGTGTTTCTTAATGCATGTCAGTCAGACTTGCTCCCCGCTGACTGAGCCATAACTGAAGTTCAGTGTTGCCATCTGTCTGCACTGAGGTAGTGTGAGAGGGAGGGGATGTCTTATTGTGGTACTGCCACACATTTTGGAGCTGCACACGTAAAATCAATGAGAAATTCTAGTTTAACTTATAACTTAACCTCCTGAGACCCGAGCTCTCTCTTGATATGCATTTTTAATTTATCTTTGACATTTAAGATTATTGGGACCTGAGGAAGTGTAAAGACTGAGAATCATATTGTAACAATATTTTGAAACAATTGGTTTTTGGGGACAATGATGTCCACATACAGGGACAATCAATCTAAATCTGTAGTAATATAATGTTTCAGGGTCCTTGCATGTGGACATTTGGCCCAGTACTAAGCAGAATTAGCTGTTGTACTATAGGTGACCCAAAATCTAATGTCCACATATGTGGACGCCAGGTCTTAGGAGGTTAACTAATGACTTATATCCTTATCTTGAGTAATTTGTCATTTTGCCCCCCCCCCCCCACACACACACAGGTTGTGCTGCAGAGTGTTGCCGCAAATTCGTCCCAGAAGGTCTTGACTTTCACCACCACCACCCTGGAAGATATCCTCAAGTCCTTCTCTGACGTCAGCGTCATCCGAGTGGCCAGCGGATACCTGCTGATGGTGAGGCCTAGTCTACCTCCGGCGGACGAAAGACACCAACAAACCATGAGTTAAGGCAGAACATCTGAGCATTGTTGTGTTCTGCCTGCAGCTGGCCTACGCATGTCTGACTATGCTTCGGTGGGACTGCGCCAAGTCTCAGGGGGCTGTAGGGCTGGCAGGCGTCTTGTTGGTGACATTGTCTGTGGCAGCTGGCCTGGGCCTCTGCTCTCTTCTGGGCATCACCTTCAATGCTGCAACCACACAGGTCGGCTTGTTTCTTACGTAACTTTTACATTTTTGCGAAATTGTCCCGTGATGTAGCCTGAAAATAGCTTTTTTTTTCCTTCTTCTTTTTTTGAGCCGTGTTGTGGCTCACGCCGCTAAACCCGCTGTCCTGTCTCGTGTGCGTTCAACAGGTGCTACCCTTCTTGGCTCTGGGTGTCGGGGTGGATGATGTCTTCCTCCTCGCTCACGCCTTCAGCGAAACCGGACAGAACAAGCGGATCCCGTTCGAGGTGAGCCAGACATCCTGTCCTCACCCTGCGCCTGACCTTTTTCCCGCCTTATCGGCCCCTAAAGGAATGTGGGAAAGCCTGTCAGTGCCTGCGATGCAGCAGTAAGCCAAGTCTTATCAAAGCGGCGCTCCAAATTAAAAAGATTGGGTTCCAGAAACGAGCGCACAATAACCCCCCAATTTATTATCTGCACGAGATAATAAATCAGTGTTTGCCTTTTTTACCTGCAGAGTGGGAAACCACAGCCATGCGCTGCTCGCTTGTATTTGTTTTCCTCTGCTCCCCTCCTCTTTGTAGGCTTTATCTCTGTGCCTCCCTCATCTCCCAGCTTCCTTTGTGTGGCTGAGATGAAAACCAAACAGAGCTGAACCTGATCTCTCTCTCGCTCACACACACACACACACACACACACACACACACACACACACACACACACACACACACAGAGGCAGACACACTCCCTGTGTGGTCCTGCACGTCCTCGGTTCTTCGCACAATTACTGGCACCAAAAGTGAAAGAAAATAAATGACTTAAATGACTGAAAACGAATTTGCTTTGAGGGACGGCATTCCATCCATTTCTGTGTTTACTTTATGCTCTTTAAACATCGGAGCACTTCATGGCTTTAAGAAACGTTGCAATTAATGTCACTCATATCAGTGGTGTGACAATTATAGTTAATCTCAAGTGTTACTTGTTTGCTTTCTGGCTAAATCAGATAAGAAGTGTTTAGTTTCGATGCTTGAACTGCTTCTCCCTCTATCTCAGGACCGCACGGGCGAGTGTTTGAAGAGGACAGGGGCCAGCGTGGCTCTCACTTCCATCAGCAATGTCACAGCCTTCTTCATGGCGGCCCTCATCCCCATCCCAGCGCTGCGCGCCTTTTCCCTGCAGGTAATTGTGTTAGTGGGTGTGTATCTCTGTGTGTACATGTTTGTGAGAGAGCGTAACAAAAGAAGAAAGATGGAGGAGGTGAGCTTTGTTATATCTATCCGGCCCTTCAGTGGCGGGCCCAGTGTCTGTCCAGATTGTGGCTGAGCTCCATGTAACTGAATCCTGCTGTGTGTGTGTGTGTGTGTGTGTGTGTGTGTTTGTGTGTGCGTGCGTGTGCGTGCGTGTGTCGAGTTGCAGTATCTGTGTGGGAGGTTTGAAAATGAATGATCTTGATGTTTTTCCATGCGTGTGTGAAGGTGGTGGTGGTGGTGGTGGTGGTGGTGGGGGGGTCCAGCTGAGGGGGTTCTCAGCACTGAAACATCTGTCAATAATTACATACATCACAAGAACCAATGGCCAAAAGTGGGACAGAACGAGACGTCTGTCCGTCTGAGAAAAATGCCCCCAAGAAGTAATGAATAGTTCATTCATACAAATTCAGCACAGAGGAGACGAACTTGCAGCAGTATCGGAAATCAAAGAACAGCTCATTATAAATGCTTAGCTATAATATTTGTGACTATATAACCTTCAGATTAAAATAACATTCTTGCTAAGTAATTCTCATCGATGTGGATTTGATGAAGTAAATGAAGGCAGATGTATAATCACGGTACACTTCCGTTACCTTTCCAACCCGGGAGACAATATTTTGCATATGTGTGTCCTCGCATTTTATAGTTCATATTCAGGTCATTGTTGATTCATATTAAGCTCATTGTTACGTTAGATCTGTCTGTTATTGGCTGTTAAAACACATTGTGCCTCACTTGTAATTTTGCTGTTTGTTGATGCCGTGTTTCTCCTGTTCGTCAGCACACTGACCGTGGCCCCCTCTTCTATTTGTTGTTGTAAAGCCACAAAGATAACGTATGTTTATTTGTTTTGGGTGTCTTGAAAGCACCAGAAGGAATCTCTTGCATGGGTTAAAAGAGGACTTCTCTCTGATGAATAACATCCACTACAGTGCCCTTGAGCAAGCCTTAAATCCCAGCTAATTGCATCTCAAACTACAGTATTTGGGATTTCTTTAATGACTTGGTGACTGCACTCTGGAGTCAATATTAAAAGCCCAAAAGTAGCAGGCGCTTGCATCTGAAATGAATTCATCATCATGAAACGTGTTCAGAGGTATTAAACCTAGGATTCTATAATGCGGCATTGAGACATGCAAGTCCTGTGGGTGATGGAAACGGTGATTTTGCTCTCACCTCCCACTTTCTTACTCTCACACACAAACACACACATGCACATATTGAGGCAAGATGTCTCCACAGTGAGTACAATATTAGCATGTGTGGATAGATGGCTTTAGTAGAGTGAGTCTGTCAAACATGATCCATTTACCCCATGGGTCTAATCCCTGCAGCCTTGTTTTATGCACACATACACACACACACATATACGCACGCACACACACACATTGGTCTTGAATTCAACACACAGATGCAAGCACAACACACAAAAGCACATTGCGTGCATACTTTACAAGTGTGGTTTTGCAATTGGTGGAAGGCAGATTTGTAGCAAGGTAGACGAGCACACAGATAGCCATCTTTTATTAGGGAACACACACACACACACGCACACCTCACACAGCTATGGCTGGTATTCATGCATGTGCACAACTCATCACCGTGCAGAGCTTCCTGTGGTCAACTCCTCCACAGCTACATCTCCCTGGAAAACACACACACATTTATATGCCGACAGATGTGATGATAAATCTTCTGGCTCCGGGGTCAGCGAGCGGTCACTGTGTGTGTATGTCTGGACGTTAGTGGGCCGACTGAGAATGAATTGTCCTTTCCAACTTACAGAAGTTTTTCCTCCTTTTCTCACATCATTTATCTCCCCTGTTGACTGAGTAGTGAGTTCAGGAATGAAGGAGGTGTGTGTGTGTGTGTGTGTCTGATTGCGCTTGATAAGGTGTGGTTTAAATAAGGTGCCTTGGTGTGCGCGCGCTTGTGCTCTTTTGTGTGTTGTCTGTACGGCCTCAGCGCTTGCTCATCACCTCAAACCCCGCAGGCCTCTACCTCTCTGGGTGGTCTGGCACAGACTTGATTTTGTGTCTGTGTGTGCGTGTGAGAGAGAGAGAGAGAGAGAGAGAGAGAGAGAGGGAGACAGAGAGAGTAAGTGCTGGCAGCTATACAAAATCCTGGAACACAGAATGCACTTTAGGTGGGGGCCCCAACCTAATGCCAACACCCACCCTCTGCTTCAGCACACCACCTTCACATGCTTAACTACAACAAATCGACACACTCCGTGATGGCATCTTGTACTATGTTAATTTTTCCTGGTGGGCTTTTTTTTTAAGGACGTTGTGCAACACCTTCCCAGTGATTGCGCAATCTAGAATTTATGCATTTGTTTTTGCTGGCATTTATCTGTCTGTCTGTCTGTCTGTCTGACAAAATAACTCAAATGGAAGTTTGAGAATAACTATTAAACTAAACACGATATCAAGTGTATTCCACATGCAAAAGGAATGTTTTATGATCGGTGAATCCAATAATGCAGATAACACGAAGATAACTTTTGGGAGTTTTACGTTTAAGTCACAATATGAGCTGCCTGGCGCTGCCCTGTGCTCTCTGGGTGCCGTTCCAGTTGAGCTTTTATCGCGTTAAATCGAACCGTATGATCTGTAACAATCCGTTTCTTGCAGGCTGCTGTGGTGGTGGTGTTCAACTTTGCCATGGTGCTGCTCATCTTTCCTGCCATCCTGAGTATGGATCTGTACCGGCGAGAAGACAGACGTTTTGATATTTTTTGCTGCTTCTACAGGTGAGCACACGCACGAAACTGAATTTTCTGATAGCGAATGAAGGCTATAAATGCCACTTGAGAGTTTTCCTTTTGTCTTAATTGCTTTTTTGTCAGTTTTATTCAATTCGGAATGTTATGAACACTCTCCGATTTCTGTCTTCAGCCCATGTGCCAATCACGTGATCCAGATCGAGCCACATGTGTACATGGATGGGGCTGATGGGAGTCGTTACCGCCCTCCGCCGTCCTACCACACGACGCCTCCATCGTACCACACTCCCCCACCGAGTTACAGCAGCCCCCCTCCGTCCTACAGCAGCCACAGCTTCGCCCAGCAGACCCAAATCACCATGCAGTCCACCGTTCAGCTCCGAACCGAGTATGACCCGCGGACGCAGGCCTTCTACACCACGGCCGAGCCCAGGTCCCAGATCTCCGTGCAGCCCATCAACCCCGCCAATGACCTTTACGGCGGCGGCGGCGCTGGCAATCACGACAATCTCAACAACAATAACGGCGGTCGGGCTAACGTGGGATCCCGAAGCTCCGCCGCGTACTCCCACCATCACCACCCGCCTCCCCCTGCCAGCGCCAGCCCCGCTCATCAGGGCGACGCGGCTTCGTCGGCCAGCCAGTGCGCGGAGAACAACAGCTCCACCCGAGACCTGTTGTCCCAGACGGGCGAAGGCTCGCCGGGCCTGCGCTGCATCGAGCCTCCCTGCTCCCGCTGGACCTTCTCCTCTTTTGCTGAGCGGCACTACGCTCCTTTTCTCCTGCAGCCCACCGCCAAGGTAAGCTCATTTTCATCGGTGCTGGTGTGTGTGTGTGTGTGTGTGTGTAGAAAGAGCTAAATGTGAGAAAGCCCCCAGAGTAACGTAAAACTGCGCCGGGCTGATTCACTGCCGAGATCATTTGACTTGGACGATGAGTCACCGGAGTGAATTTTCAGGAAATCTCAGATGGAGGTTGTAGTCACTCATACACGGACGCGCGGCGTGCACGCAGCACACACACACACACACACACACAAACACACTGGGTGGTCTATCAACTCAAAGCCTCCTACTACTGAAGTCATCAAGTGGCCTGTAATTGGCATTACCAGGAAATCTTTTCTTCGCACTGCCAAATGTTGTTTTTGTTTCCAAATTCATGCGCTGACTGATTCAAGCATTCCTGTTATTGCCTCATGACTCATTCTATTTAATCTTCATATCTCTGGCAATTGAAGGGTCTAGATGATGAGGAAAAAGGCAAGAAATCACGTCACGCCTTTTTCTTTTATTACTGCCATCTTTCAGAGCAATATTTAAAAGTAAAATTTCATTAATGCGATGATATTTAATCTCTCTTATTTATGTGCAGAAAATTGAATATTTGGCTAACTTGAGTTGATCTGGAAGGAACTGATATGATCCTGTTCAGGTGTGGACTTTATTGGGGATGGTTGAGAGGAATGTCTGTTGTGCAACTTTTGAACCGTGTTGCTAAAGTCCATCTTAGAT
Source organism: Lagocephalus sceleratus (assembly GCA_911728415.1). Classification (NCBI taxonomy): domain Eukaryota; kingdom Metazoa; phylum Chordata; class Actinopteri; order Tetraodontiformes; family Tetraodontidae; genus Lagocephalus; species Lagocephalus sceleratus. The sequence continues at coordinate 6,500,152 of CAJVRN010000237.1, read as the reverse complement.
CATGCACGTGTTTCATATTCATTTATTTTTTGCTGTCTCCTCATTCAGAATATGCAGCGTGGTGTAAAACGATAATTGACGCCAGCTGAGGCTGCCATGCCAGTATTCTGTAGGCAGATCTGTTGATGAAACTCCCATCTTCTGTTCCCAGGTGGTTGTTATTGTGCTCTTCCTCTGCCTGCTGGGAGTCAGTTTATACGGGACCACCCAGGTGAGGGATGGCCTGGAACTGACGGACATCGTGCCCAGAGACACCAGCGAGTACGACTTCATCGGCGCCCAGTTCAAATTCTTTTCCTTCTACAACATGTACGTGGTGACACAGCGGGCGGATTACGCCCAGAACCAACCTCTGCTTCACCAGCTCTACCAGAGGTTCCACTCTGTCCGCTATGTGCTGAAGGAAGACAACGGACAGCTGCCCCGTATGTGGCTGCACTACCTGAGGGACTGGCTGCTAGGTAACCCGCTTGATACGCACAAGTTGGATTGCGTCACAAAGATAACAGATCATCAGAGACACGTAGGGGTGTGTGAAAGATTTAGTCGGTATAGGAAACTGTTAGAGTCTCAGAATAATGTCAAAAAGAAAACAGGAACTATAGATTATACATATATACTTAAAAAAAATCACATATAATAATCAGTTACTGTATGCTTTTGATCGCCATGGTTTCCTTTTGAATAAAAAAGGAATCCTCCACATGAAAGGTCAGTTTAAAGGAAGCTGTTTTCGACTTACACGTAGGGATAAAAGACGTCGCATTAGACTGTGTGTCTGTGTGCGAGCTGGCTGGTAACCACATCGAGAGCCTGCGGGCGTGAGAAAGAGAACTTTGCCTGATATTGCTCACTGCTATGGTGGGACAAATTGGAGCCAGGCAGGAACGAGACCAGTCCGACCACCACCAGACACATGGCACTGATAATAAAAGCGCTGAATAAAAAGCAGTAGATTTTAGGCTTTGGAAGCCTTGTTTTGCGGGGTTATTGTATTCATCGGGTTTATTATACAGTTGGTGTTGGGTTTCAGTGTCTTTTTTACTTGTGGGGAATTTGCATGTTTTTGCGAGGATAGAGGTTTGAAAAGGCCTGCCTCGTGTTTCCTCACAGGTCTCCAGCAGGCTTTCGATAAGGACTGGGAGGCTGGCCGCATCACCCTCAACAACTACAGGAATGGCTCCGACGACGGCGTGCTGGCGTACAAGCTGTTGGTGCAGACAGGACGAAGAGACAAGCCAATTAACCTCAAACAGGCAAGTTAACGGTCCGCGCTCTCATGCCTTAGTTCCATTTTCAGCGTTTCAACAGTTTGTGTCTCTGAAAGACTTGCTGTACCAGGAAAAAAAAACAAAAACCGTGCAGATGTCAAAGATACTGGAAGCATCTGTTGTGTCAGACGGGAAACAAAAACATAATTTATTGTCTCTCGCTCACACTCTCTTCTTAGTTTTTTCTCTGTAGCTTTGACAAGCTCAGGAATTTAGGGATTTGCAAGGGCTGAGGCATGCCTCGAAGAACCCCATTTGCTATTTATTTAAAATATTTGCTACAATTTGGTATCCTGTCAGAGGGTGTACGGGTGAGAAAACCTTGATATTCAGGCATCTCCTTCAAAAAAAAAAAAGCCTTTTTTTTAAAAGAACTTTGAATAAAGAACGCTCATAGGGCTAATATTGAAGCATTTGAAACAAACACGAACCAGGACGGTTTCCTTTGATGCCCTCCATTCACTGACAGGAAGCACAGGCATGCCTGATGTGCGGCCCCCCCAGTGACATCACTTCCTCCGTCTGTGAGGGAAGTGCTTTTGCTGTGAGGTGTGGGGGCCGCCCGCAGAGCTGCTTGGGCTTCCGTGACAGCTTGAAGACATACAGTTGTTGTGTTTCCCGCTGTTAAATTCAATCCAGATTGCCAAGAAAACGGGCCCACTCCACGAACCCCTGCTCAAAACTACTGTGCCTGTGCTCCGTCTGTGTTTCTCCTTTTCTCCCTTTTCGCTCTCCCCTGCGCTGCTCTGTCCTCTTCCTCGGGAACTACCTACACGTGTTTGCATCATCTCTGTGTGGATGTTTGCTTTGTGTACAGTAGCCTTTTTTGAGAAATCGAACTGTTGGTCAAAAACATTAGTTTTGTTGTGATTTACTACTGCCTGGATTTGCCTCTGCTGAAGTGTATTCAATGTTGGCACAGCTGCAGAATAGTATGGAAGCTATCTGTGTACATGTGGAAAGTGTCCTTTTTTTGGGGGGAAAATCCAAATGTTTCGGTGCAGAAGCAAGGCCATTCCAATACTCTCAAGATCATTTTCCTTCTCAGGGTCCGGTTGATCTGTGGCGCCAGGCATTCTGGGTACCCGTAGGGGTTGGGAGAAGCAAGTGTGAGCAACATTTGTACAGATGTTGTGTTATTTTTATAGCTCTACTCCATTTGCTGGGTGGCATTTCCTTCAGTGTTAACAACCAGGTTAACTGCACACAGACGCGTTCAGGGACTCCAGCCAATTTTTTTTATTGTTACGCTAACTCAAGCAATTTTTTTTTCCCTCCTCCCAACCCCCCATCACAAAATCTTTTCCCTTTACTCCATCCATCTTATCCCATGAGTCCAGTTTCACCCCTAAACTCTTCCTGCCTCCATGAAGGAGGGATTTATGGATCCTCAAAGGGAAAGTGGCAGAGCGGTATGCAGTAATGGATTTACCTCTCAGGAGGTAGCATTGCAAAGCTACATTCCTCTTTCCTGCGAAGGAGAGCGAGGTGGCCATCTATGTGCCGTCGTAGCAAATGAGTCCAAATGAAAAAGAACTCATGGAAAAATCTGCATAGATAGAAACAAAAGCCCAGGTTTAGTCTTATTCACCGTGTGTTGGTGTCACAGATGTTTTTTTTTTTTTTTTTTATTAATCAATTTTGGTTTTCCGAGGCTTTCACACGTGCACTGTAATTATGAGTGTATCAAGAAATTGAATTCAAGAGGACGTGTGTCTGTGTCATTGCGATCAAGCAGGGAAATCGCAGAAATAACAGCATGATCACAAGATTACTTCTGTAAAAAAAAACACACGAAACATATATTCATATATTTTGCACCGAGTATTAAGACAAATTGACATCACATTCATCTTGGGCAGCTGATTCTTGACACATATGTCTCCAAAGCCTCTTTATTCTGAATGGCCGTTACTGAGACTGGCTAGTGTCCTCTGTATGTAAAAGTAGAAGCTGATTCAACATTTTCCATGTTTTACTGTGGCGTGATCATTCTGGGAATCTGTGATGAACAGAAAAGCGGCCAGTGTTTGAATTGTTGATTTTTCTTTGGTTGGAAAGAAAAAGGCACTAGAATTTGACTCTTATTTTGAAAGCTGCTCCATTCGTGCATGTGCATAAATAAGCATTTCTGCGGTCAGCTCACCTGTACAATATTTTCATTAAGCACGTCCTTGTTCCACAATAAGTTCTCCGTCCAATGCATATTTAATCGTAACATTTTATTTCTTTTATTAGTATTGCCAAAGGACACATTACATTATAACCAATGAAAATAGATATGCAATATAGGAATATAGGGCTTCTCTGTTAATTGTTATTGTACCATTTTTTTCTTTTATAGCTGACTCGTCAGAGGCTTGTGGATGCAGATGGCATCATCAACCCAAACGCCTTCTACATATACCTAACGGCCTGGGTGAGCAACGACCCCGTGGCATACGCTGCCTCGCAGGCCAACATTCGCCCACATCCTCCAGAGTGGCTCCACGACAGCACTGACTCCATGCCCAAGACACCCCTCAGCAGTAAGTCAGCATGCCCGCAATGGTACTCTATTATTATTACTTCTTTTATTAAAAAAAAAAAAGGAGGTCAGCTAAAATGTTCTTTTGATTTTAGACTGATCTGTGTTTTTTTAATTGTGTAGACTAGTTTTAAATGAAAATAGAAATAGAGACAAGATAAATGTAACATGAAGTTTAAAGAAACTTTTTCTTTTTTTTGTGATATAGTCATGACCACGTGTTGATGGTGTAGGTGCGCCACAGTGCTAGTGTAGAAATGCATTAAATTCTTAGAGAAATGTACAGAGTATCTTCTACAGATGTTGTTGGTTTTGGCAGAGACTTTTTCTTCTGTAGGTTCCATAAGGCGTCTGCTACATGTGAGCACTGTTTACTTCTTGTGGTTTGAGTTATTGCGACTTGTCTGCCTCTTAGTTTAAGTGCAGAACGAGAATTTACTATACTGTGGTTGTGGCAGCAGTGTGTGTGTGTTTGTGTGTGTGTGTGTGCGTGCGCGCACACGCATGTGTACGTGCAAATGTATGCGTGAGCTCAGGTTGCAAGGCTTAGGACCAAGACACGGCTCACTGTGGTTCTTCTAATGGTGCCTGTGGTGAATGCTATAATCCCGACTACTATGGGGCCCTAGCATTACACACACACATTATTAAAACTCAGTGACCCCAAACGCTACACACACCCTGTTCTCATTTCCCTGCCACACACACACGGACTGTAAATCACATAAAAAAGTACAGCCATGTTGTTGTTTGATTGTAGCCTGTGATTTGGAACAGGTTAAGAAGTGCTCCGCAGGGGAGAGGAATGATTGGGCACGGAGGGAGAGACCAGTGGGAAGTGCAATTGGACAACAGGCAGGAAGTGCTCTGCCATGGGAATGTGATTGGATAAGCAGCGTGAAATGTTTGCCTTTGTGGGAGGTGCCCCCCCCCACCGGAGCAGATCTCGTTTGGCCCGAAGCCAACCGGTGTCCTAATCGAAATTTATAGTTGAGATTATTCTGGGTAAACCGTGCTAGTTTGACCTAGAATAAGTGCTCCTGTTTGACCCTGTGGCACTGTGGAGTCGGCTCACCCACCTCAATGGCAGACTGCAGGCAAACGTGTATTTGGATGGAAAAGTCACATATGGAAACGAGAAAGATTATTGGGGAGAAGCAGTGTAGTTTGTGTCTGTCTCATGCCGTGTGGAGTCGACACTTCCACTGGAAAGTAAAACAGAAATGAGAACGGTTTTACTCACCTCACCAAACATGACTTCACCCCCCCCAACCCCCGAGTGACAGGCAGGCAAACGTGCACATCCATCGTTATTACGCTTTTATGGGGCAGAGCTGACTTCAGGGCGTGGTACGGCGGTGATCCTGACATTGTAATTACCAAGAATCAGGTTAGCCATGACACTCAGCTGTGTCTGGAACTGATAGGGGGGCCTCATTAGCCGGGCTTGGCTGTGGACGACGGACTGCATTTCAGTCAATGGAGCTCTGTTCCCCTGCACCCCCCCCCTCGCCAAACCCACGCGTGCACTCATCCACAGATGTAGCTGCTCTTGGGTGCAGAGGGCAAGTAGTTTGTCAAATGTATATTTCTGGTTTGGCTGAGGAATGTAAATTGCTTTGTAAATATGCTTTTTGGATCACTCGCGTTTAAATACTCAAATATCAAGAACGCAGATTGTTGGCACTTTGGTTTCATCTCCCCTTGTCTTCCTTGAGGTTACGCAGTAATCTGTTGCCGTTACAAGTATTTTTGTGTAATTACAGCTGTTGTTCTATCCCCATCCAGTTCCAGCTGCTGAGCCCATTGAATACGCACAGTTCCCCTTCTACCTCAACGGGCTCCGGGAGACGCCGCAGTTCGTGGAAGCCATCGAGAGCGTGAGGGCCATCTGCAACAACTACAGCCGGCAAGGCCTCCCCTCCTACCCTAACGGGTACCCGTTCCTGTTCTGGGAACAGTACGTCAGCCTGCGCCATTGGCTGTTGCTGTCCATCAGCGTCGTGCTCGCCTGCACCTTCCTTGTCTGCGCCCTCTTCCTGCTCAACCCCTGGACCGCCGGCATCATTGTGAGTGTACCGCGAACGCGTAGGAAATGCAAACGATGCTCCGCCAGACGCACGCGACCCTGATTTCATTTATGACGCGTCCGTATTCTGCCGGTACCGGCTTTTCCTGCTCCACTCTTTGACTTCCTGTGTTTTTATGTGTGGTCCAGAAGGGATATTCGGAGATGAGACAGAAGGAGAGGAGAAGGAGCCGCTGTGTGTTATTGTAGCCCCAGTCACCAGTGTTTATCTTCTGCTGTTTTGTTAGGGCCGGAGTGTTTAGTCTAGTCCAACACTTCCAGACACCAAGGCTGAAATAAATAGCGAGAGGACACAGAGTGGCTCAGGCGCCCCCCCCCCACCTCTAAACCTACATAAAGTTTGATTTTATTTCTTCCCTCCCCCTCCAACTCGCGAAAGCAGTTTCCAGGGATACGCACAAAACACACACCGCAAGCTCACAGACACCTAGATATGTTTGCGCACGTACAGTACAGAACGTGTAAACAAGCAGCTACATAATTCACGCTGAAAGCCATACACAGAGGGGCCTGTCTTTTCTCTCTGGTGGGTTCTGTTGTACAACAGGCAGGGGCCAGGTCGCCTGAGCTCTTAAACAGAGGGGTCCTCCTGTTCATCATTCAGGTCTTTACCATTGAGATGAAAAAAAAAAACTAGCTATGGAGAGAGATCAAGTTTAACTGGTTGACCTGTTGCTCTGCTGTAAGCAGCGTGTCCTGTGTTTAGACTAGATCAGTGTATAGGGACCACAGGGTGTATCCCAGTTATCGCCCTGGGAAGAAAAGAAAAAAAAATCATTTCGAGTGAAAACCTAAAACGACATGCAACGTTTAGTATTGACGTAATTTTGAATTGCTGCGTGTCCACTGAGGTTCAACTGTTTATAGGTTATATATGAATTTGCGTACTGTAGGTTCAGGGAATATGCGTTTGAGTGCTTTGTGCACATACGTGTACAGCTTGTTTGCGTCCTCTTCAAAGCATTTGGGCCCCATGCAACCTGACACCCGTCAGCTGATAATGGCATTTACTCGGAGCTCCTGTCCTGCTCAGCGCTGAAGGGGCACACTTAGATTTTAATCACACGCACCATTACTACAGTACATTTAAAAGTCGGTCAATGGTAACTTCATTCCTGCACATACCATATCTCATTGTTTATCGTGTAACAAATCCAATAAAACCGAAGATCGTTTCCTTTTATAGACATTTTATGCACCATTCTTACTCGGCTCTGTCATGTTGGAGTCACGGTCGACTTACTTGCATGTTTTTTTTTGTTTGTTTGTTTTTTTCTCAAGTATGTAAACACTAACTGTGTTTATTTCACGACACAAAATCACCACTCATGTCGTTTCTTCGCTGCTGTCCTCTCTTTCAGGTTTTGGTGCTTTCTCTTATGACGGTGGAGCTCTTTGGTTTCATGGGGCTGATGGGAATCAAGCTGAGCGCCGTTCCCGTGGTCATTCTCATTGCCTCGGTGGGCATCGGAGTGGAGTTCACTGTACATGTGGCTCTGGTACGTACCCATGATGAAGTAATAAATGTCGCGGCCGACCCCTTTCACCTTTCGGTGGGGAATATTCAGCATTTTATTTTTGAAGATAAGTTTGACTTTGAAGCCTGCGATCCCCTGGGGAAGGAGACATGAATGAGGTTTTTGTGTGCGCTGTAGGCGTTCCTGACTGCCATAGGGGATCGTCACAGGCGGGCAGTGCTGGCATTGGAGCACATGTTTGCCCCGGTGCTCGATGGAGCCTTCTCCACCTTGTTGGGAGTCCTCATGCTCGCTGGCTCCGAGTTTGACTTCATTGTCAGGTGAGTCCAGAAAGTAAGCGTCGCAAAATAAATTGATCTCAGCAGCAATTCCTACAGGTGAGTGCGCAGGGCGCTCAAAAGGTTATGGTATGGCGTCTTTGTGGCGTCACTAGACCGTGAAGTCCATGCCTCAACCTGTATGTCACACAGGAATCTACCTGTGACGCCAATCATGCATGAAAGGCCTTCTCTTTCTTCCTTCATTGCCCCCCCCCACCCCTTTCTTGTCGTCCACCCCCATCTCCTTTCTGTTTTCCCTCTCTTTTTTTTCCAGCTCCAACTGACAGTAACCTGCACCACCCCCCCCCTTTTTTTTTTTTTTTTTTTTTTTGGTGTTCGGTCTCCTTACAACCTTAAAACCTTGGAACTTTTTTTTTTTTTCCAACTGTCCCTCCCGTCTTTTCTTTCATCCTGCTAAGTATTTCTCGTGCGTGACGTTTTAGAGGAAACCAGGGGAAGGATAGTGGGTTGAAGGTCAGAGGAACGAGGAGGAGGGGGGTGGGGTGGGGGGGCCTGCAGGATGAAGCAGACTGAGATGGGGGGGACGGAAGGCTTCTGGCTTTTGTAATGTCCTTCAGCTACTTTAACTGCACTCGCAAGACATTTATAAGCATGGGAAGGAGTAATGGGGTGGGGGTTGAGCGTTGCGGAAAGACAAGACAAGTGGAAATGAAGGCAGACAAGTGTGGGGGCTCTGTGTCGGTGGCTCTGTCAGCGTGGGCGAGGCAGCGGGCTGCTTCCATACAAGGAAGGAAAAAGTAACGATTCTTTACATTATCCAGCCGGCGGCGCGGTGCGAACTTTCCAGTCGGCTCGGGGATGAGCTTAAACTCACGGAGGTGTAATTTGCTTGACCTGCACACTCGCGCCGACGCACCCAGGCAAGCACAGAGCGGCTCCACGACCCCTGCAATCAGAAAGGTCAACAACAGCGCGCCTGCCAGCGAGGGCTTCACGCAGAAACGCACCGAGAGCGGCTTCCACGTGGACTCACACCCGCACACACACACGCGCACACACACACACGAACACAGGGAGGCCTCACAGACCTTCTCTCCTCACCTCCAGTGGTGTGCTCTGGTGTCTGGCTCATTCCCAGGCCTCCATTTAAAGGTTCTGCTGTTGTTTGAGCAAACAAAGCTGTGGCCCAAGACCATGCAATAACAACAGACCCAGCTCGTATTTTTCTGCTTGCACTGAAAGAAATGTTTCCCTGACTTTCTCCTGTCAGCCCTGCAAATGTTTTCTATCTAAACAGCCTGGCGGGGCACACAGCCTGGTATGTGGGCCGCACGCATTCATGCTGTACGCCTTTGGACTCGAGTCCAAAGGTGACAAGGCTTTTACCCCTCCTGGTATGTGGACAGTTCGTTGGCCTGCAGGTCTGACGATTTAATAGACGGATGTGGCCGACAGACGGCCTCTGTTGGGTTTTTAACAGAAAGACTCGCACTTGGAGAACATTTTCTGTCAATTACCTCCGACACGCCTATCAGCGTATCCACTTTTAGAGAAAACAACACCGTACACAACACAGTATATACCGAAGTGGTCCATCATCTTGTCATGGAGAGAGAGAGAAAAAAAACAAAACAAGAATCCGGGTGAGAGAAGAGGGAGGCTTACCTGATACATTGGAGATTTAATTAGATGGAGGAGATTGTGGAGTGGCCCCGGAATTTCATAGGGGGCTTAGCAGGAAAGAAGGGAGAGAAGTGAGGAAGAGAAGAGAGAAAGAAATAAAAGAGAACAGGGAGCGGTGGCGCTCGGAGGGTCCCCTTCTCTTCTTCCTAGACTAAATTGTTTAAATTCTATACCCTTCACTTCATTTGTTGCCTCTCCCTCTTGCTTTTTAAGAGCGGGAGAGCAGAGAGAGGCCCCTGTCCTCTTGTGCCCCCCCAACCCCCAAATGTTCCCTTCCTCTCCTCCCCCTTTTTACCCTCCCTTACCCCCCTCTCCCCTCCTTGCACATTCCTCACCGCTTTGTTTTCTCCATGTTTGCTTATACACCACACACCCAAGAGAGAATACCCTCACCCTTGATACCCCCCCCCCCTCTCTCCCCCCATTATTTTTCTCTATCCTTCAGTGCCTTTGAATTAACCAGCCCTGGCTAATTATGCTCCCCTTTTCTTTTCTTCTCTGTGGCTTCTTTAAGACTAACCTTCTTTGGCAGGACACAAGGTACCTTTCTGCTTCACTCCTCACGACCGCGGTGCATGCCTGCCTGTCTGTGGGGGGGGGGTGGTTATATACTGCGTGTGCATGTGTGTTTGTTTTCAGGGAGTGTCTTTATGGAAGTATAATTTCAGGCATGCGTTGTGATTAATCTTGCATGTCCCCCCATGTCTAAGCCTTTGTGGTTTTGAGCCGATCTTTTCTTAGTTTCTCTTCTCGTCTGTCTGAGATCAGTCTGTTTGGTTTTTGGAGAAAAAAGAAATTAAACTTTTGTGCTCATACCTTTATTTAATATGTGTTTGTAATATGTGTGCATTTGTGTATTGCAGGTATTTCTTCGCAGTGTTGGCCATCCTAACAATTCTTGGAGTACTTAATGGATTAGTCCTCCTTCCAGTGTTACTATCATACTTTGGCCCCTACCCAGAGGTACAGAAATGCTGCTTTTTTTTAAAATATCGAGCTTGTGTTAGAACAGGCTTTGTGTCACATAGCTGATAAGGGATTATCATTCAGTGCCACCGTCTTTCTCCTCCTCGCTCAGGTGTCGCCAGTCGACGGCCGTAGCCGGCTGCCGACCCCATCCTCCGAGGCCCCCCCGAGCACCGTCCACTTCTCGGTCCGTCCTCGCCACCCCAACGCGGCCGCCAACGCCTCCGGCGCCCTGTCGGACTCGTCTGACTCCGAGTACAGCTCGAACACCACCGTCTCCGGGATCAGCCGCGAGCTGCAGAACTACAGCCTGCCCGGCCAGAGGGGCCGGGGGAGAGCCGAGGAGCAGCAGTACCACCCCCGCGCCAGCAGGGGAAGAACAGCCAGGACGGGGGAGGACAGGAGATCAGGATCGGGCCACAGGCGCTCTGCCAGGCAGCCTGACCCGCCTGCCTATATGTCTTCCGTAAGTACATAACACCTTTTGTCATTTATCATTCCTGCCATACTATATCATAACCAGTCGTCTCCATCTTCAGTCCGTCTCCTCTCAGGGTTGCGATTCTGGGCCGCAGCCCAGGGCTACGCAGCGTACCAGCAGGGATCCCACCCAGCTGCACTGGCACGTCCCGCCCCCAGCCCGCCCGCGCATAGACGCTTTTGAAACTGCTACTGAGGCTGGGGGCCACTACGGCTCACACGGGCACAGAGAACACTTAGGAGGCAGCAGAGCCCGCTCTTCCCACAACTCCCAGCACCTTCCGCACCACCGCCCCAACCTCCCTCCGTTCTGCCAGCCCATCACCACGGTAACAGCTTCAGCCTCTGTCACTGTTGCCGTCCACCCGGCCCCCTTGTCCAGCCAGAACCCCCCCGCCTCGTACCCGGGCTACGCTGCAACGGACAGTTACGGCCCGTCGTCGCCGCCATCGGAGCAGCCCGAGCCTGTCTTCCAGGACCCGCACGTGCCCCAGGACACTGAAACGGGGGCCCGAGGAGTGAAGGTGGAAGCCATGGAGCTTCAAGATTTGGAGTTTGAGGCAGCTGACAGCGACAGTGGCAGACAGACAAGCTGAGGTCAGCCTGTCTTCTTGACTTGATGCGTTTTTTTTGATAGATCCAGTAATCATCAACTGACATTGGATCGATCTTTTTCTGTGTCTAGGTATAGATGGAAATACAATGGCCAAAGATGGAGAAGATCCTCCGTATTACTAAGCAGCTGACCGTGCCTGGTGAAGCTCAGCCCTGCATAGTCCAGCCCAGTTCGCCTCCGGCCTTAAGCGGCGAGAAACTTTCCAGTGTTGCCTTCATGGTGCTCATTCTTACTGTAACCCAGTGGACTATTCTCACAGATATCTCTATGTGTATTTAAAAGATGTATACATATGTAAATATGAACAAAAAGTAGCTATAATTTTAGGAGCTGTTCAACTCCTCATGTTAACAGACTGGGGCTGCCATTTCATATGGCGTGTGCCTGTGTGTGTGTGTGTGTGTGTGTGTGCGTGCGTGTGTGAGAGAGAGATCTGATTACTGTTCATTCATCTGTGGATCTGTGCCATTAGAAAGCTTCATTTAAATCTAAAAAAAAAATACATGACAGCATTCACTGTTGCTGCTCAAAATGTTACATTTATAACTCTATGCAAAGGTCTCTTTAAGTGATCTGTCTACACCTTCAAACGTGTGCGCGCGTGTGTGTGTGTTTGTGTGTGTGCGTGTGTAAGTATGTGTTTGTATCTGTGGCCTAAATTATGTGAAAAACCCTGTTATTTTCCAGCTTGTACATCAGACATTCTCAGAACAAACTAATATTTACACTCATCGAAAATGGGAAAATGTTATCAAACGGGGCTATTTGTGTGTGTGCATGCATACGTGTGTGTGTGTGTGTGAGTGTGCATGTGTTATTGTATAGAGGTACGCGTGTTAAGTGATTATTTTTCTCTTTTATCACAAACCTGTGGTAGTTATCAAACAGTTACTGTTTAACTTGACACGCTATGCGTGCTATTTAAGACGAGCAGATATGAAGAATTTTAAGGGTTGTTTTCGTTTTTGTTGTTTTCTTTTAGTTATTGCCTCTACATTGGAACCTGTTTCTGTTCCCAGCTTTGTATCACTGTCTGTTAGGCTGCTCTTCAGGTGTATTTTACTGTAAGAGGTTGTAATATTTTTTTTTTAACCCAAACAAGCTCAAAAACAGGTTCTGTGTTGCATACTGATATATGAGCAGTAAATCCATCTCAGAAACTCACTTTTTTTATTACAGGGACGTTCACGTTACTGATTCTGGAACAGGGTCAAATTGGGGCACTAACTCTGTACCCTAAATGGCTGTGTTTAGTGGATAAGCTAAATCCCAAACTGTATACTGTACCGTGTACACTACATACTGTTCTGTGTATGTACTTAATTCATCATGGCACTTGATTGAATTTCAACTGAATTTACAGGAATATCTCACTTACAGAAGCTCTTTATTTATGTCAAACCATATAAGCTAGTCCACCCTTCCTATATTAGTGCTATATGGCCGAACCATGTACTCTACAGTACATGTGCCTCAGTGTGTGTGTGTGTGTGTGTGTGTGTGTGTGTGTGCATGTGTGGTACGACATTCTTTTATTCTCAGCTCACATTTAGTGACAGGAAGGACAACATAATTTGGCCTCAGATGTCACCACTGACCTCAACTCATGAAAATCCACGACACATCACTGATGCTCATTGCTCATATCGCCGTGACGACTCTCAATGAATGGCACAGCCCATAGCCTCAGGGGTCAGAGTTTACACTGCCAGGCCCTCTCTCTCTCTCTGTCTGCCTCTCTCCCTCTCTTTCTCTCTATCCCTCTCTCTCTCTGTCTGTCTGCCACAATGGCCAGTTTGCATACCTTCAGCCTTCCTCGATGCCAGACTCCAGCCCTTTTGACCCCATCACTCACCAAGTCTACACCTCTATTTACCGTCACACTCTCACTTCCTGTTCAACACATGTAGCTCTCTGCAGTTTTTCCTTCTTTTGTCCACCATGTTATGTCAGCTGCTTGCGTTGAATAGGTCTTTCTGTTTGTTGCCTCCCGATGTCACATTGGCAGTAGTGGAGAGGATCATAGCTGGCAACTGTTTTATTCCTTTTTTTTTGTCATTGTTGTTATCGTTGTTGGTTTGTTTGTATGGGTTTTTTTGTGATATTTATATTTTTGTAATATAAAATATGGTATTTTCTTTCAATATTGTTGTGATGCCAGTGGATAACAAATGCAGGGATTTTTATGTCTATTGAAAAAAAAAACACTATTACAGTTTAATGTTTTACATTAATGGAGTTTGATCTGTATAAAGTGCTTACTAATGTTAAATAGGAAGAAAAAGAGTATATAACTTTTTACACTACAGGTCTCATCATAGCTCTTAGAGGATTTTAAAAGGAAAAAAATTGGTTCTTCCAGACTGCCATTTTGTTCTCAGTTGGCGTGGATGTATGCTGTTTTCAGTTACAAAGATAAATGTATGCCATATAATTTATTTATATGAAAATTTATTTTTGTAGTGTACATAGTAGTTGTCAAGGTATTTGACAGAAGTATATTTTTAAAGAGTTTATATGTAATGATATAACACAACAGGAAAAAAAACAAAAAAAAAAACAATAAGGTGCACATTTTCACTGCTAACTGTCTTGTGAGACAACATGGACACCTCCCCTTCAGTATTATGTTTCCGATCCTCGGAGAGAGACCGCTGTTTCTGTGGGTTCGTCAAAGGCTAGCCATGAGAGTAGAAAATTGTACTAGCTCTCTAAATATTAATGTTCAAACACTGATAGAATTCTAACAAATAAACATATTATAACTTATTTGTCTTTTTGTTCATAACTTTAATAAATGGAAAATGTTAAAGTTTCGATTTGGTCTGAGTGGCTTCTTTGACAAAGTGTTACGCACAAAAGACAAACTGTAAAATGACTTCCCCCGTTCTAAATTCCATTTGTACAGCACATTAGTTGACACTTTGGTGGAAAAACTCGATATGTAATCCCATTTGTTCGCAGGGTTAGCACAACTGATCAGATCCTCTTCTCCTCGTCCCCTCCTTCCTTCTCCCTCCCTCTTTCATGACATCTGGTCTGGAGTCCTGCAGCCCACCCAGCTCCTCCCCGCCCCCCCCCCCCCCCCCCCCCTACCCCACCCCCCTACCCCACCCCACCCCGGCCCTCCTCCTCCACTCCTTGTTCTGTATGATTTTGATTGACAGCTTTATAGACTGCAAGGAAATTGGTTGTAGTTACAATACAGCTGGCCTGGTCGGAGTAATGAAAAAGGGCATATGGCTTTGAGCTCGCAGCGCCGATGCTGGAAGAGGCAGAGCGGCTTTTCAGCCACATGGGTGGCAGCGATTTATTCCCCACTGTTAAAAGAGAGCTTTGGAAAACTGTGTGTGATTTGCACTAACGCGGGCCTGTAAGTTGTCCTTAGCTGCAAAATATATATCAGTTTTTCACCACTCAAACCTTGGCGTACGAAAAAAATAAAGTCCCCTGGAACTCACTGACCCTGAGTCAGTGGGTAGAGTCTGTCTGTAGGCATGTCATTATCTTTTAAAGCCAATAAAGGCGTGCGACTCTGCTCTGTGCCGTCCAAATTGCGGCGAGATTTAAGCTGACATCTTACAAACTATGGGGTGTGTTTGGAGTGCTGGGTGGCAGCGTGTTGTGTGTCACGGTTTGAACGTTCCTAACTTGAGCTGACATCTTTAAACATTTTTTTTTAACTGTTGTTTAATGAGAAAACTTCAAACTCTCAGCAAACGGCGGCGCGGCGCTTGAAGCGAAAGTGCAGCAAATATGCACGACCACGCTGCGGCGGCTGATGGCCATCACGGTTCGCTGACATATTTTGTGACGTTTCACCAGCATCCCTCTAATTTGCTGGGGTTCCCTGGGTCACCGAACCAAAATAAACTATTCCTCTGGCCCTGGTTTTACACTCCACTCACCCTAACTGTTTTTACAAAAAGTACATATATGCAAACACACACAAACACACACACACACACACACTACACTAGACTGTCCTTATAGGTTCAAGTGTAACTAAGGAAATATAGTTAACACAACAAAATAGTTTATTTTATGGAAAAGAAGGGAATCAATAATAAGAGGATAACTGCTCATCACTCCAATGCACCATTGAATCCTTGGGAATTATGGCTGACTGTCTTTACTGTTGCTCCTGCTAGTAACCCACTAACTTTTTTCATTTTGATTACATGCTGGATCTGACAAAAATGCTGTTTTACTTTTGGATCACATTGTCATTATGTATTAAATCTTGCCCAAAGTCGATATCTAAGCCCCCATTATACACAGAGGCCAAAACCTCACCCAACATTATGTAAGGCATGTAGACACTCGAGTATATGGTCGACTGCTCCCCAGAATATATGGAGGCTGTGCAAATATATTCCTCCATGTCATTCCTTCTTTTCTATCCATCTATTCCTCCCGCTTACTCTTTCCATCACTCCCTCATTCTCTGAAAGGCTTGTCTATCATCACCTGCCTGCAGAGTTAAGCCCTGTGAGTGTATTTGCTCCTCTTCATGAATGATTGCTCTGTTGACATGACTGCTAACTGCATAGGGGATACACACACACACACACACACACACACACACACACACACACACACACACGTTTTTTTTTGTTTGTTTCCCAAAAAAACAGCGGGTATATCTACACCTTTACACTTTTTTCTTTATAAAATACATCTGTAGGTGAAAATCATGTGTGAGGTTTTATTATAATGTGGGGACCCATATTACATACAGGAGTGAGCATGTGTGAGGATCAACAACCAACTCATACCATTCAACTCCATCACAGGAAGACCAATAGAGGTGGAGAAGAAGGAAAAAAAAACAAGATTAATGTAAGACTTTATTCCTGACCCCTGACATCAAGTCACAAATTTGATCCTGTACAGTCCTGAGTTGTTTGTTCCAATTGCATGTTTATTGATTCTCTTCACAACATGCTGTAAAGAACATTTCTAGTCTCTCTTTAAGACACCGGCTTTTTTGTTTAAGCAGTTCTTGAAAAGATTGAAGAAATTTAGATGGATAGGTTTGGACAGTAGGGTGGTATTCATTTTCTGTGAAAATGCTGTCTTTTTCCACTCTGTAATTCCATTGAAACGGAAAAAAAATCAACAACGTCTGTTTCCAAAGGTTGTGGCTCCAACAATAACAGATTTCTTTTCTAATCTCTTTTATTCTCACAGTGCTCCTCAGGTAGTGGGTTCAACATGGGTGTTGGTACTTACTGTATGTGCAGTCCCACCCAGGGACCAGTTTAATTTGGCTGGCTTTACCTTCCAGCGAGGGAGCTTGTTCTTCATTCCAGATCGATCCAGAGGAATGCCAAGCCCGTGTCCCCAGTGGGTAGATGCAGTGTGTAAGTGCTGCACAGCTTCCTGCAGGGTTTAACAAGAAAATGTGTCTAATGAGAACAACATGTGAGAAGCATCCTTTGATAAGTTGGAGAGAGCAATAATCCCTGCTTGTCAAGAGTGATCATTTGTGCATGCGTAACTGTGCTGGGTTTGCTGGGTTTACTGGGTTTGCAAGGACTCCAGCATCTGTCTTCTTTCTGGAATTGTGACAGTTGTGGTTGGTTATGCATATTTATTTACACATACTAACTTGCAAGATCTATTTATTTCTTTGTACTGCAAATTAGTTAACAATTACCTTGTGTTTAGTGTTATTAGTGAAAATGAGTTCACAAGCATGCTAAACTGAACACAGTAGGCATCTTCGTTCAATATGAATGCTTTCCACCCCGTTTGTAAATATGTCTTTTCTATTTTATTTCTCCCTGTCTCCCTCATTCTTGACTTATTATTTCATTCTTTGATTGATTGCTGATACCATTAAAGGCCCCTTCCATACAACCCCAGGCCCTAGAAAGCCTTCCCCTATTATCTTATAGGCGTCCCTAAATGGATATACCACATTTTGGAACAGAACATTTACAACACATTCTTTCATTCATACATGACGTGAGTAACTGCGGGTGACTATTGTTGAAAGCGTTTTCCTCCACACTGCATCCAGATTCCTGTGTGAAAAAAAAAATATGTATATTTGAAAAAAAGGGAAAGAGTAAGAGTGAGGTAGACAGCAGCCTGGAGGTCCAAGACAACAAGAGAACCACATCCAATTCCTGGAGACAGCTGACATGATTGACTATGCGTTCAGTAGGGCTCTAAGCCTTCTGCTGCATGCATGGCCTTGTAACCAAAGCCAAAGATTGTATCTTACTCATAGTTTGCAGTGAAAAACGCTGAAGAAATTGGCCAAAATTATTATTAGCGTTGGCTGCGGTGGCTCAGCTGCATTCAGAAATGCTCTAAATGAAATGCTAATATGCCGTCAGCTGTAGTGTCATAGTTTCCTTCTGCACAGAATCAGACCAACCTATTTGACCTGAAATTGCGAAACAAGTAATCCGGGTTTATTAGTACGCTTCAGACAACACGCGCCTGAATCAAACGATAGAAAGAGAAATAACAAAAAATGTGTAAATGGGCCATGAAGAAGGGGATGATCTCAAAGGCTGGGAGTGGAGGCAGATGGAAAATGAAGGGAGATTGAAGCGAGGTGGCTAATGAATGGGAGTCGCCGTATGAGAGTAATTATAATGACTGATGTTGTTTACTCCCATTTCCCCTCGCTTCATTTATTGTGGAGGTGGAGAACCCACCCACTCTTTCTTAGCGTTACAGATGATTGCTAGGGAGCCATGCCAGGCCATGTTATAATCTCCTTTTTCTGCAAACACTGGAAGCGTTTATGCTGCCCTCAGCTTCTACCTTTCCTCCCTCCTTCACTTTTAATCTGGCTTCTCTCTTCATTGTCCTCTCTTCCCCTTTGTTTCCCACTTCCAGTCCTTTTTGTTCGCACAGTCCAATGTGTCGAGATGGTGCGCAAACCCACCGCGATCGCACGCACGTGAGATGTTAGCGTGACGCACAACTTTTTTTTTTTTTTTTTTTACACGGAGGATGAAAAGTGGGTTGGAGGCTGTCATCCTGTTTTGCTTTGGTTTAAAGGCCTGCTGGTGCTCACATGCAAGTGCAGACATGTGCATCAAGCAAACACACACACAACTCAGCTATGACTTTGTTGAAAAGTCTCTGTTGAAAACACGCAGCAATGTATGGAAACAGATGCATAATTTATGTGTGTGTTTGTGTAAGTGTGTGTGCACGCACGCATATGTCTGTGTGGGGGGGCACTAGAGAAAGAAACTCTCAGCTAAATATTTTCATCTGTTTCTGGGAGTGTTGGATGACTATAGAATACTGCGGAGCCAAACTGAACGGTCTCGACACTTTATTTTCAATCGAAGGTCATAAGACAAAATTACAATGGTAGAACTGACGAAGCGGTACAGTACAGCCCAGAAGAGAATGGTCTTTCCTGTGTGATAATGGTAAACACTTTGGAATTTGCTAATGATCTGCCCATTCATAAAGAGTGGAGCAGAGGACAGGACAGATGTTTTTTTTTTTTCCTTTCACCCATCTGTGCTTATTGATTCTGGCACCAGGAAAGATGCTTAATGAGAAACAGGGCTGGAGGAGAGCTCAGGGGGAGGCTCGGTCTGACTTAGCACACAAACACGTGCACAGTAGTTCAGGTGATGTGTGCAAAATAGAGTTGTAATGCTTTTTTAAAAAAAAAACAAAAAAAAAACTTCAGAGTTCAAAACTGTGTATTTTAAAAAAAATATATATATATATATATATATATATTTTTGGCTTTTTGGCATTTTGGTTAACGCATGTCTTTGGATGTCTCTTGTTCCAAAAGTTCCCAAATCCCCAAAGTGCTCAAACTCGCCAAGTTTCATGTTTGAATTCCACACAAGCGTTACCTAGCACAGTGCACCTGATGATCAACTCCTCAAACCTGCAACAGTAATTCATTTAATTCAATCTATCTCAAGTGATGTGCACGTTGTACTGTATTTAGCCAAC
Source organism: Lagocephalus sceleratus (assembly GCA_911728415.1). NCBI lineage: Eukaryota > Metazoa > Chordata > Actinopteri > Tetraodontiformes > Tetraodontidae > Lagocephalus > Lagocephalus sceleratus. Next base: position 6,480,805 of record CAJVRN010000237.1, on the reverse strand, counting down.
GTAGCAAAAACTAATTTTAAAACACTTAAATGGATTTGATAATTCTATGGTGCAATTATTTAGCCACTGATGAACCAATGAAGTGGGGTCGGGTCTCTTCAATTTACCTGAAATCTTTTGGACTAATAAAAAGCAGGCGTGCGAGTGTGTGGCTGCGTAGGGCATTTAATTTTAACCTCCTAAGACCCGAGCTCTTTTCTGATATACATTCTAATATGTTTTTGCTATTTAGGATTATTGGGACCTGATAAGTATAAAGACTGAGAATCGTATTTTAAAAATATTTTGAAACAAGTGGTTTTTGGGTAAAATGATGTCCACATACAGGGACAATCAATCGAAATTTATAATATGTTTATGGGTCCATGCATGTGGACAATTGGCTGCATACTAAGAAGAATTAGCTTTTATATGATAGGTGACCCAAAATCTAATTTCCACATATGTAGACGCCAGGTCTTAGGAGGTCAATGATACCTGTGTGTGTGTGTGTTGGAAAGCCCGTGTCTGAGAAAGGGTGGAATGATTAGACCCAATCGCAGCACAACTAGTTGGCAGAAACTTTTATTAAAGGATGGTCAAGGAAGACAAGTCGATCAGCCGGGGCGGAGACAGAAGCAGGTGGTCGAGAGCAAAACACAGAGAGGTTTACCGGGGAACAGAAGCAACGGGCAGGTCAGGGACAGGCAGGGTTGAATCCAGACGGTCAGGCGGTCAGTCAGGCGGGTGGGCGGGCGGGCAGACGGTCGGTCGGTCAGGCGGGCCGGCAGGCAGGCAAACGCTGGAGAGTCATATGAAACACAGAGGACAATCTGGCAGGGAGGAGAAGGAACAGGTGACTTAAATAACCAGGTGAGCAGGTGCAGAAAATTGGTGCTAATGAGTGGTGCCTTCAGGGGCATCACGGACAGACGAGTACTGGGCAGGCGGAGAATCATGAGAGTGTCTTGTTATGAATGGACCCACAGCTCTGGGAGTATAAATGAATGACATCGATAAACATGCACGGAGGCCCAACAGTTGTCATCATTGAGGGTCAAGTGGAGTTCGTGGGTGGGCTCGCTTACAACCAGAAAGGATTCTCACACTTGGACCATTTTTAAATGACTCAAAATGAGTCAAAGCCATTCATGACCTTTAAACGGACGGCTTTGTCTCCGATGACCTCTGCTTTGTTGTCCCCCCTGAAGACTGGTTGGTTGGTTCATTAGCTAACTTGTGCAACAACAATTCAAATCTCAGTGAGAGGATGGGGTATTGAGCGAAGAAGAGCAATTAAATTCTGAAATAGGTCCTTATAAAAGGGAAACAATCAGAAGGGGAGGAAGTGTGGCTGTTAACTAATTTACTTATGATTCACCAGTTAATTAGCAGACTGAACAGCTGTAATTATGTCACACTTGTAGATCAAAAAGTTCATTTCCAAATTGTGCCTCTACATTTAACCAACCCGGAACAAAACTGCAAGATAGTGATTACCAATGAAGGCTACTAGCGACCTATCTTTCATGCAGTTGCTAATAAAAGGTCTAATTACATGTTATAGAATAGATGTAACAGCTGGAGTTTTATTGGCACTGGCTTTTCTCACTGATGGGTCAGCTGGTTCTCCTCTTACTGGTTGATTACCAGACAGCTGTGTTATACAGTAAACATCTGTAATCAGAGGCCGCAGCAGATTAGTCTGTGGAATGCATGCACACAAAGACAGAAAGCACATGAATCTGTGATTACCTTCATATGGCAAAAACAATAAAGATACATATATTTGTGAGCCAGTCCTGTGACCAGTGTGTCTGTGTGTATGTACGTTGGTGTGTGCATACCTTATTTTTCCTTTTTTAATATGTGCTGCTGTTTCACATTGGTCACAGAAACTCCCTCCCTCTCAGAGCCAATCCCCAACTTCCTCTTAAGGCAGTAAAGAAGTGTCCTTAAAAATGCCTGCAATCACCATAAAAGGTGCATCCAGTGAACAAAGTGGTTGTCAATGAGAAAACCAAAGCAGGGTGTAGTAAACCCCGCACTCATACATACGTGATTTTCATTTTGATACAAAAAAGCGGGGTTATATAAGGTAAGATGGGTTCCTCTAAGGCAGGATTTGACACACATCTTTTGTGACTGCTCACGCAGACATTATACAGCAGTTGAGGCAGGGAAGGTCCCGATTTCCTTTTAAGGCTTCCCTGTGTTGCATTTGTATTTTGCAACTTAACGTGTTTTTTCTGTCATCGTGATTGAATGTGAAAGCCCAGCGGAACTCAAGGAGAGGGGAGTGGAACGTATAGAGCCTTAAAGAGTTCTGAACTGTAACAAAAATGCAATTCAGTAATCAAATTTACGCATATCTATTCCAGTACAGTAGTTCAAAGTAAGGCATAATTAACATGGCAAGTATGTAAATGGAAAGCCATATGGTATAGATATGCATATTTACAAGTTATTTTTTCAGTTAAAGAATGTATGGAGGTGGCATGCAAACAAGTGGTGGTAAAGGAAGATACTCAACCCTAAATCCTAAATTCTATCTTTTCCCATTTGATTTGAATTTGGGGAAAACTACCTTTCCAATCATTTTGTCTCAGCTTCAAGTTAGGAACCTTGTCATAAGCAGAACATGAACACACACACAAACACACATTCACACACATACACACACAAACACACACATGCACAGCTGTATCAGTGTGTGGTGAACTAAAACAGACATCAGGTCACATAAGAGCCACAGTGGCAGAGCCATAATAGCTTTGGTGTTGACCTGAACTGGTAATAGGATTGGTCTGGATCAGGAATAACTAATTTGTCAGCAGCTGTGCAGCCCCTGGTTTGTGAGAGACTGGGATAAAGTCCAAATCCTGATACCCAAGCTCTGCTCCCAGCTCCATCTCTGTCTGCCAAACCACAAGGTTGAAAACCCTTAAAAATGAATGAATAATCAAGCACTTTGTATCTTTTCCAAACATCCATTTATTATTGTTGTTGTTTTATTATTGATTTTAAAATTATAAACGTCAAACCACTTTACACTAATTTACTGTCGAATTTTGTGCCTCGCAATTAATGTTGTTACTGGGTTTAAATCTTTAATCTCAATGTTACCTTTGCCAAACTGAGTCTGAATTTCTGGCTCCAATATGGGCCTTCAACCCAAGCATGAAAGCACACACACACACACACACGTTGCACTACTGCGTGACAACCTATCGTCTGTCTTTGTAATAATCATAGAGTAGCGATGCAGTAAAAAAAATGTCTGTGGTTTTCGCTACATTTCATCAAGGATCCATATGTGTGCCCATGCAAGCATAGGCATAGACCACGGACATACAGAGCCAAGAGAACACACACACACACACACACACACACACACACACACACACACACACACACACACACACACACACACACACAAACACACACACAAACACACATGCATGTGAATGCAAAAACATCACTGTGTGGGTTTCTACTTTGGGCATCAGAATCCACTTTTTCAAGATTATGTGGTGTTTTTTTTCTTCCTTAAATCCCATTTTGTTCCAAACCTCATTTGCTGACAGTTTCTCTAGACAGACAGACAGACAGACAGACAGACAGGCAGACAGGCAGACAGACAGACAGACAGACAGGGAGACAGGGAGACTTCCATTCATTACCGAAAACCTTAAACCTGAATGCTGACCTTAACACTAACTTTAGTGTATTCATTACCCTTAAATTTACTCTGAAATTAAAGGTTATAAAACACGCACGCACACACACACACACACACACACACACACACACGCACACATACAGACGCACACACACACATACACACAGATGCTGCATGTGGAAAGACCAAGCCCTGAATGACCTACATGCTGACCGATAACATTCAGGGTAGAGTTGGTGGGTATCATGGACCAGCATTTTATGATTTTAACTGCTGCAGTCAGCATCAGACAGACAGACAGACATACAGATAGACAGATGACAGACAGGAGACAGACAGACTGATGACAACAGCAGTAAAAAATAAGAAAATGACAAAAACAACCTTGCCTTGACCATTGTTTGTGCATATTTTCATTATCTTTAGAAGGATCATAAGGGACTTTATTTCTATTAAAAAGTCATATTTTCTAGATTGCATAAAAATGACATTATCTAATGAATTATTAAAGCAATGAAACAAAATGTACACAATCTATTATTCATATCTAGTGTAAAATAACTATCTTCCACAACTTAAGATATTAATATAGTTATATTTATACATTAATATAGTCCTGCTTTTGCGATTATTTTTGTTTCATCTTGAGGTTTCATCAATATTTAAATTCACCCCATTTGTGTAGTTTAACGCTACCCTCTTTGCATGTCCTTATTTTTTTTTACCATGAGTCTTCGAAACCAGACTCAATTTCCCAGGAAGCATTGCAGGGGCGGGGCTATGGGCCTGTCTCTGTCAGCCAATGGTCGGCCTCCTTACTCCAAGAGCCCAGAGAAGAGGGAATTTTGTGTTACTGCTCAGTTGAGGGGACAAAAACCGAATCCTAAGCTAAAGACAGTTTCATTCAATGTGCAAATATGAAGTCTTCTCCATGAAGGATTCCAGTTGTTAACCGCAAGTCTTATACATGTAAGTCCGGAGTTGTCACTAGCAGGCATTTATGACTTTTAGCGATTAGCACGCTAACCAGCTAACTGAAATAAAGTTAAAGTAGACGTAAACAAGGCAATTATTGATATATAACACAGATGTAACATGGAGGGAATAATACGTAATAAAGTAAAAATGCAAAATACGTTGGTGCGAAGGGGGCATTTCATAATAAAAGGCACATTACGAGACTTCACGTTGATAATCTATGTTGTTTTAAACTAATGACCACTTTGCTGAGTTGATCTGCTCTGAAGCATCTTTAATCTTTACATCATTTTGTCTAATTTGATTTTGTGCGAACATCTAACCCGATGATCCAATGTAATTCCATTCCGTTTACAATAACGTCAGATTTGAGAGCATCTAACGAAAGATAAGGAAATTATGTGATTCAGATTATTCACACACTCAGTCTGGCTTTGGCTCCGCCAGGAGCCAGTGATGTGTCCAGAATTAGTTTCGTTTTGTTTTGATAGTCTAAATTTGGTTATTTAGTTTGCAAGGCCAAAAACCTTAATTGACTTATCAAAACTTTTATTTGAATAATATCCTCCACTTGTCCAGACACCTCTCACTTTAATCCGGAGTGATTGGATCCAAATTCTTTTCAGAATAAGCAAAAGCAAACATATAGCAGGTGACATCTCACTGATTTGATTTTGCAGAAATAATGTCAACACTCTCATAATTGGTACAGCAAACTCAACATACCCAAAATCCACAACCTTAGTTTCATAATGTTCAGAGTTAATATTTGACCAGTCACATCTCATTCCTACTCCTGCAACAGAGCTGCTGTTGACTACAGATGTTGCTTGTATGACATGTGTTTATACTAAAAGTAGGATTGACACATAGCTGTATTTGATAGAGATTAGCTGCCAGATGTTTGTATTTAGCTTGTGGTTTTGTTTTCACCTAAATTTTATTGATAACTGAGCTTCCAGCACAGCCCGGCAAGTCATTTGTTCCTAATTTAGTTGGTCTTTTTCTTTTTTTTTTCCCCCGTCCCGAAAATGAGCATTTTGTAAATTCACATCAGCAAGACATGGGGGCTTTCCAGCAGAGATGATGGCAAGACATTAAACAAATTGTATGCAGCAAGGTGATCGTAAAACTCTGCGGTGTCTCACACAGACCTTTTCATTACCGTGCAACACACATGCGCTCACCATTGTCAGGTTTACAGACACAACACATACGCACACTGCTGTGATCCCCCGCATGTTTTCCCCTCATCATAAAATCACAGGCACTCTGTTTCCTCAGTGTGTGAGAGACCTAGATCACCTAGGCTGTTGTTGTAATAAGACCTGTTTTATGAATAATGGTGATTACAGTAAAGGAATCCTCTGATTGGGAAGTATTGGAAAATGTTGGGCAGAGAAGTGATGAGTAGTTTATGAACAGATGTAGTTCCCGCCTCTGCTGAATTCTGCACAAAAAAGTATCAATTTTTGCTTTTGCAGATTTGAGTACATTTTTGATTCGATTAAACATTTATATACGCAGTTAATGTATATAAATATATGTGCTATAACTGGTAGTTTATGCTAGTTTGTGCAGAGTAGTAGTTAAAAACATGTCATGAGTATAGCAATGATCAAAGAATTTGATAGAAGTTGACAATTGTCTTTTTCCCACTTTTGCAGATACATTCTCATCAAGCAGCAGGATGTTTCAGTTGCAGCAACAGCCCCAGACTGAGGACATGGCAGATCCTCTGATAACTGTCCAGGAGGTGCAGTTTTGGCTGGACAAAGCAGTGGCATGGGGACAGGCTGAAACTATAGAAACTCAGAGGGACACTTGCCAGCACTTGAGCAGACTGAGGGATTTTATCCAGCAGCTCCTCAGACACATCAACAGTATGGTGAGCTGTCCCGAACAGAAGATTTATGTGAAGTTCGGATAGACTTTGCTCTGCGTCGAGTTCCAACGCTGAATGAACCGCATTTACACTTAATCAGTTAGGTCAGGCGGCCTTTTGATGTTCAAACTCCAAATGAATTCAAACACCCGCGTGTCTGTCACACTCACACTCTTATCCCGACCATGGCATGAGCGGAGTCCAGCGCTTGCCGGCTCCCGCTAACAGAGGCTGCTCTGTGCTTTGCAGGAGCTGTGTATGTCTGGCTGGCAGTTCTGCAGTGTTGAGTTAGTCAGGCAATAGCCGCAGTGGGACCCGCAGCGCTAACCTAATGTATCCCCATATCAGTTCCAGCAAATTTGGTAACCATGCAGACGACAGCAGGGGAGCACAACTGTGATTTCAGTGTATTTTTTTTTTTCCCTTTTCCTCCCAGGTCATAACTTCTTCATTTACACCTTAACACTTTCTGTTTTGCTGCTTTCTTTTGACAGATTTTCACAGGTCTTTTTCATATATTGTGTCTCACTGAAGAAACCTTGTTTTCACACTCATGTGGGTTTTAAGTGGTGACCATTTAATGGGACTTTTCCCCCAGTACATCATAAAATATCATATCTTAATGCGTATTAGTTCTCGGAATATCTACATTTTTTTACATCTCTACATCTTTTTCGGTATTCTTGATGCAGTAAATCAGGAGAATTATAGGCCAATTAAAATAAGGATCAAATAGCTGTTTTGGGTTGAATACAATGATTCATAGCTGTTTTATTGTACATGGAAATTTGAGATTATCTGTCACCTCATTTAAACTTCATTTAAAGCCAAAAACAAAGCCAGGCTTCATTGAATATGTTATATTCTTGACCAAATCGATTTGCAGTCATTTGCTCACAAGGATGTGGTTCAGTGATATTGGGAAGCTTTCATCACTCCTCTCACTATCATATTTCCTGCCTTGCCTTTTTTTTTTTTTTTTTTTTTTTTAAAACAATCCTTTCTGGTTGCATCACCAGCATGCGTTTGCATCTTACTGAGTGTTGGATTGATAGGAGAGTCGAGTGTGAGGGCTGTGTTCCAGGCGTCTGTGTGTATTGTTTTGAGTGGCGTTTGGCCAAACTCGACTTGGTCTGTTACTATCCTGCTTCCCATTATTGTGATCTCATTCATAAAAGAGTCAGTCTGTCTGACATTCTTACAGTTGTCTTAAAGACTTCCCTTATTCCACAATTTATTTAAAAATACTGCATGCATAAGAGTCGTGCATAAAGCTTTGCAATATGCACACTGTCTTATTCAGGTTTCATTTCAAAATTAATCAATATCTAACAGTGATTTTTCAAACACCTAGTAATACAACCACCTTGCTCTACTCATAGCTGCTATGTCTGCTTCTCTGTGTGGGCTTCTCCATTAGCTCCAAGGTATAAAGCATTATAGCCTCTGAGTGTGAAATTAATACAAAGATTACACATACACATATGTGAACCGGCTTGTAAAGGTAATACGTCACCTCTGATATATTTTCTGTAGGTTTCATGGTATTTTTCAGCTTGTAAAATGGTGTCCTTTATGTTGTATTCCAACAGAGTGAGACAAATGATGTAATGGAAATAAAGATGTGCTATCTACTTTTTGTTATAAGAAAAGTCAGATGCAATCCATATTCCGTAAATGCAGTCCATAAAAATCAAATCATCATCTGACAAATGTTCCTTTTTACTGTCTTGCCTCCTGCCTGCTTATTAAAGTACATATTTAAAGGAGTTAAAAGTATTTCGTGTATGTCAATTAAAAAAATCCTCAAGGTCATGTCTGTGGTTGTGTCTTTTCTTTCCCCAAGAGTTCCACAACAGACACCATGAAGAGGCTGCCCCTCATAGGCCAGCTCCTGGGTCGATTGTGCTGGAACCCCTGTATCACTGCTAATGGTGAGTGTGTGTTTGGAACTAGAACAATTCATAAGGTCAAAATTAAAGACTCAATACCTACACTCTTCTGAAAATGTGTTTATAGTACAGTAAAACTTGCAATTCTGTATGGTCCCCACCCATTTTACCTTTGGCTCACATGGACTCTGGCCCTGACGGTGCTTTTCCACTACAAAAAGTGATGCAAAATACACAGTGTTTAGCCGTCCTGACAGTTTGTGTGTCTGCAGTGGCTTAATTCATCTTTTAGCATCCCAATGATGGAACCTCAAACAAGTGTACTTTAAAGTACTTGTTGAAAGGTACCATGTACTAAAATGTTGCTATAGAAAACAGCGGTTCCAGAAGGTTCCATTTTAAAAGGGCACTATGAATGTTGATATTATTCAGGCTGTTTTGATAATCGCTGCTTTTTGTCCGCAGCTTCAAGCAGAAACCTTTTGTTCCAGTGTCTGTGGGGTCTGTTCTCTGAGCATCCAGGCAGTGCCGTGGAAAGAAAAGCGAACCAGTGGATACGGGTATGGAATGGATTATTAGCTCATTTTTACATTTTCAATTCTGCATTTCATTCCACTTTAATAGAGGGGTTCAAAAAAGGTATGAATTTGGGTTTTTAGTGCCATCAGGATTCAGTAAAGAAAAGCCCAAAACAGAACATAGAAAACAATATTGATTGGTTTTGCAAGTCAAAAAGGTGTAAAAACAGAACAAGACAAAACAAATAAAAGATTTGAACTTTGAGAGGGTTCATAAAGATGATCTAATGTGGAGTAACTGCATGCTCGTATTTTTCTGATTAATTTCTCTTCTAATAAAACGTCTCTTGCTGATTAAAACAGTGCCTTGAAGGTAACCCTTGAATTTTCCAGATGGTCTTTGACCAATAGGAGGGGATGTGTGCATGACTGTGAGCACTTCCATTATGTTTTAAATTGAATATAAAGTGTGTCAATAAATAAATAGATATGTAACGTTTAAAGACCTGTGATTACCCAGCAGGTTAATCGTATATATTTAGTGTATCGCCACTATATGGAAGCACTGGCCACTGATGGCTGTGTCTGTACTTTGAAGATTAATTGGAAGTGTTTACACACCCCTGATAAAGAGTTTAAGGTCATGCAGAACTTGATGTCAGTGCAAACATGTGTGAAATTCTCCTCATTCTGCCTCCTCCTCCGTCTCTCAAAAAGATTTTACTTTCCACAAATAATAAAAGCTATTCACCACAGCCCACACCATCTGGATGGACTGTGGTGAATGGTTCTAAACTTGATCAAAATGTGTCTCTCTCTGTCTCCTCGAGTCTGTCTTGTGTTGAACTATAAGTCTTGGAATGCAGAATGCAGCCTGTTTTCTGTTAGTTTTGTCTGAACTTGTGCCCAAACATTTGTTTTCTTGTTGCCTCCATAATATAATGCTCAAAGAAATGAAGGGAACACATAATCATCCCAGTGTAACAGAAGGGGAATCACACCTCCAGGATATAACCTTGTCCAGTTACGAAACAGTAATGATGTGTCCAGCAGATCCAGGTCCCCCTCCTGACCCTTTCTGGTCTCATTTAGGTTTCCACAAATTGTTCTTGTTTTATTTTATTGTCACCAAATTACACTATGTAATTGATAAAGATTTTCTACTAGACATCTAAGGGTGTGTTCCCTATGTTTTTTGCAGAGATTAATGAGGGTGTGATGCTACATAACACAAGAATAATTGTATTTTGGTGTTTCCCTATGTTTCCTGATGTTTGTGCATCGTCTTATATTACACACCCGTGTTTTTAGTAAACAGGGACATAATATGGCGTTCTCTCCTTGCCTTTCTCTCGTCTTCCATTCACCCCTCCTCTGTTCCCCACATCTGATTGTCGGATCTAACGAATGCAGGGTACGACCACAAAACTGCTGGACTGTCAGATCGTCATTAGCTCCAACAGCCTGTTTCTGTTCCGTGTTAGAAAGACGACCACACAGTGCCGCAGCAACATGTCATGCTCCTTGGCGCGGCGATAGAAGCAAAGCATGAGAATGCAGTGTTAAAGGGGCAGGATGATGGACAGATTGATGCTTTATGTTTGAAGTGTAACTGAATCAAGGCAACCACAGCCCGCCCCAGAGTATCTGGAAAGTTTATAGTTTCCAGACATGTTTTGGACTTTTTGCTCGCATTCTTTTTAGATTTATTAGATGTTATTTTGTTGAAATTATAGATGATTCAGACAATCTTTTTTTTTTTTTTTTTTCATCTTTCTATTGGGCCATGTTAGCTTTGCGTCTCTGAAGTAACTGCAACTTTCAGATTAAAAACACAACCTGTAGTAGATAGTGGTGTTTCTGATGACGTCTATATGTATGTTCTATAATAAACTTCTTCATATTTGTGCAAATGTCAGGGTTGTTACAGTTCATAGTCTTCTATAATGTCATATTTCAGCTAAACAATCTCTTTAATGGATTCTTTGGGTGTGTTGGACCAGTTATATAGCAGACTTAATAATTTCTTGTTTTCCCTCCCTTCATTTTCCTTTTTTTCAGCTTTTTGACCATCTGAGGCTATACTTCACTCTGTCATTGGTTTTGCAAGAGTCTAATCATGGGTTTGTAATTGTTAACAGGCACTCATCAAAACCAGCCAAAGTCTTTGCTTTTTGCATTTTTCTACATCCTCTGTTTTAATTTTAGTTTTATAGAGGGTTCACTTTTATGGCAGTAGCATATCCAAGCCCCCAAAGCCAGTGTGGTTGCTGCTTTTTTTTTTTTTTTTCCCGTAAGAGACATTTTGAGTTATTTGCCATCCTTCTTTCCATTTTCCCTTTGTTGAGTTCCACTGCAGACCAATAGACCCTTTTTTATCTGTGCTCCAAATGCAGCCTTAGCCGTGGGTTTTCGTTACTACCATTCTTTCGAACCATATCTTTTCTCTTCTGTCCTCCCCAGCCCTGCTGTAGTTGTGTGTCCCTACGGTGCATGGGATGTGTGATCGGTTTTGTATGCGTGTGGGGTTTGAGGGTACTCAGATGGTAGTAATTGGGGTTCTTTTGTGAGTCTACGTGGAGGGTAAGCATCTTGGTGTGCTGTAGAGCCTGGCCCAAGGAACCACACAGCTCCAGCAGCAGCACTACCCCCCCCCACCCCCTTTCTCTTGTTGTTTTATTGATCTATTTCTCTAATTTAGAAAGGGTTTTGCAGCCGTCGTGCTGTCTCTTTGGTGCGGATGGTTCCGAGTTCTGGTTCATTGAAGTTGTAAAACCAGATGTTCCATGAGGATGTGAGGCTTTTGCTGTTTCTGTTGGATCACTATTTCCAGCTTGTAACAGTAAAAGTACTCATTGTGGTGAAACAGGGCGGAATCAATCCATAATTCAAAATAATACGTTTTCATCACATATCTGGGTGAATACCAATAAACACTGTTTGTGCAAACTGTTCAATTATCAATCATTAAGTTCTAACGTTTAATGTGAAATAACTCTTCCCCAGCTGTTGTTTTTTTTTTTTTTTTTTTTTTTTATAAATTCTTTCCAGTATACTCTGTAACACATTTTATATGAGAAATTCAAAAAAGTCAAGCTCTTTTAACACAAGTAGCAAGTAGCCCTTATATTTGTTTCTATATCATCTCACAGGGTGATCACAGCTGAAAATCGGAACAACAGATTATTAGAGGTTTTATCAGTGTATAAAGAGGGCCCCTTCTGAAAACGCCCCATAAACGACACAGGCCACTTATGACACATTATGTTCCCTTGCAGAGTCCATCCAGCACACAGGACTAATCCGCTTGTGTCGCCTTCATGTGCTCCTACAGAAATTGCTGTGTCAGCTGGTTACAGAAGAAGATGCTGAAGTGGAGCCATTAATGAGACACATGGGCGTAGCACCGGAAGATTACCACTCGATGCTCCTGAGGAAGGTGCTGATCTCTAATTATTACTTAAAACATAAATGACCTATGTGCAAAAAAAAAAAAAACCTGCAAGTTTACCCTCTCTGCATTGTAGAGGCTCACACTGTTGCAAGAAAGCCTCGGAAAGCGCTGCAATTGTCTGATTGACATGAACCAAAGGTATTCAGAAAACAATTTCATCTAAAAAAAAGTGTCCTGACAAAAAAAATCTTTTCAAATGAACGTAAATATAATATATTTCTTGTGATTAAACTAGCACGTGCGATGTTACAGGTGTACACATGATGGTTCTCCGGCTGTGTCTGAGGCCTGCATACCGCTGGTCACGTGTCAGGAAGCTGCTCCTCTCATTGGTATGCTTCTTCAGCAGCCGGTGACCTGCATCAGGGCAGCACCCAGCGACACCTTCCTGGATGCTCTTCACTCCGCCCACTCCAGGTACACTGTGGTGCATGACCGCCGAGATGATGTCATCTTTTAACATGAGTCCGATGACAACTTGGACTTGTTAACCAGGCACAGGCTTTACTCCATCCTGGTGGGATGGGAATGTTAACGACGTGTATTTGCAGGCAGGCCTTGTTACTGGAGGAGCAGGGAGTCATTTCACTCTGGTACCATAACCTGCCCAGTCTGGAGGAAGCAGTACTCGGCTTGCTCGAATCTGTTCTCACCAACACAGAGTCCTCACCACAGAAACTAGAGCAGCTACTGGAACAGACACCGCTGGTGGGTCCTTTTTATTGCAATACAACCTCAATCCCGAATTTTTTAGTTGAACGCCATAATTCATCTCCTCTCAGTTACGGAGTTTCACAAAAAGTGCCTGCGTGCTCCGTGCGTGCCTTTCCACTTGTTTGTAAATGGTAAAACCCAGCATGTTGGATGTAAATCTTCAATCACTCGAGGTAATGTCTTTGTATATGGAGTTTTTACATGTGTTTCAGCGCTTTTTTGGTGGGCTTTTATTTTTATTTTTTTGACTTTTGTGACTGTTTCACACCATTTGGCTTTGCTCGCCGTGTATCTCACATCATTTGGCTAACCCTGCACTCCCTCGCACATCATTTGGCTTGTGGTTGGTACTTGGTCTTTGTGTAACTGCGTAACTATTTAGCTATATTTGTTGTGGCTTTTCCTCACTTGCCCTAGTTCAGACATCTGCAGTGATTTCTTTTGTCTAATACTTTTATGCATAGTTGAAAAAGCTTATTGAAACCTTGTTTCTCCAAAAGAATGAGCAAACGCTGGCAGCGAGTTGCGTTCTTGGCACTTGTGTTCATTGAGATTCCATGAAGCAAATTCACTATCAATGAAATAAAAAAAAAAAGTAAATTACTTTCCAAATCAGGTGACCATGGAAAGAAAAGCGATGAATCGATCCGTTTCTGCACTTTGCTTGCATCAAGTGCATATATGTTCTATACGTATTCTTTATTCATTTAATATGAATCCCATCCTTCTGACCCAGGTTTGCAGTTGCTTTGCTCTTTTGAGCCACAATTTTGCCTGCCTATGTGTGACCCTATAGTTTGTATTGTAGGTCCCCAGCAGTGATGGTCCACTTGAGTCTTGAATGGCTGTAATTGATTGCTATACATTTTTAGGATTTCACCACCTCCCCTCACATTTAACAGCTACAAGAAGTTGAATAACCAGCTGATATTATTTCTATGTGTGTGAAAGGGTGCGAGCAATTATTGATCGTTCCTGTTTCCCGTCAACGGCCTGCTTGTTTATTCCCAAGCGTCTGTGACTGGCATTCGTTTTTATCACCTCGCTAGCTCACATGCACATGCATGCATAAAAACCATGACAGACATGCCTCAGGTCACCGTGCTTTGTTTATGATATTGCATCTGGTATAGCGTGTCTGCTGAGGGGAAAAAGGTGGGAGGGATTCATTTCAGGCTTCGCTTAGCCCTCAGTTTGTTTGGATATCAGATGTGCTTTTCAAACACATGTATGTGAGGAGGTCTGCTCATGCATGTGTGTGTATGTGAGAGGCGAAAGGGCCGGATGGGATGTCTCTCTCCTCACCACCCTTACTCGTTACAACTGCAATCAAAAATGGGAAACACGAAATCAGGTCCACATTCATCACCCCCCCTAAATGAAGGTCCAACAATAAACATTCACTTCCTGGGATTTTCTGCCAAAAAACAAGATGTTTGTTGTGTGCTGTAATTGACCCTCCTTGAAGTGTAAGTGGTAAGGTATGAAGACGCTCAAAAAAAAAAATCCCCATCTGTTTTCATTAGCAGAAATGGCGTTTTGCGCACACACATATGGATATTTGTGACAGGAAAAAAAAGGGTAATCTCTCAGAGTATCGATGTATGGAACATGTACACTCTGTTGTGTTAAATAGTTTTAGTACAGAAACAATTTATCAATGCTAAAAAAATTTTTTTAATTGGGAACATTGTAGTAACAAGGTATTAACAATAAAAAAGGCTGTTTATGACATTTCCCTTTCATTTTAAATGAGAGATTTCAGGATATTCCCATATGGTTTCAATGTTCAGTTTATGACATTCACAAAAATGCACGCTAAAATTATTAGATGATTTAAAAGTTATGTTGCATAGCTGATGGTCCTAATGTAACCTTTGTAAAACTGTATTACACAGCATTAAAGTCTGCATGGTAGACAACATGTGGTCCTCTTTTAGTGAAACATATGTCCCCATATAAGAGTGTGGGAGGGTCAGACGTGAATAATTAGGGACTACAAGAAATAAACATGTAGAGAGGAGCAGTCATGAGCAGCGCAGCTGTAAAAGGTTTGTGATGGGGGGTTTGGAATGGTAAATCTGAAACACATGAAAAGTGTATATTTGTGTGTGTGTGTGTGTGTGTGTGTGTGTGTGAGTGAGTGAGTGAGAGAGTGAATGTGTGAGTGAGTTGATGAAGATTGAAATCAGGAAGCGTGTCACGTGGATGTTGTTAGATAGAGCTGCAGTGACACCCAGTGGTGATTTTGACCTTTTACCCCTTTTGTTTTGTGTTCCAGCCTAAAGCCTGTGCTCAGCACTGCTCTATGTTTCTGGTTGTTAATGACATCTTCAGGTGAGAGCTGCTGTTTTGTTTCTTTATTGGTGCAGTTTTGCAAAAGTACAGTTTTGGAAATTCCTTGTGTGTGTGTGTGTGTGTGTGTGTGTGTGTGTGTGTGTGTGTGTGTGTGTGTGTGTGTGTGTGTGATTATCAGGTCTTTCCTCAAGCAAGCTGAAGGGCCAGCATCTCTTCATTGTCTAATTCACACATTTACGAGATGTTTCCTCAGGGAACTGGCCCTGGTGCAACATCAGGTAGGTCTTGATTTCTTACATTGTGCCATAATTAATAACACCATAAATCATATATACAAGCACATCTCAGTGTTCAATATCAATCACCTGAAAAAGTTTAATATTATATGTTTTGTCACTCATTTCAGAAAGTGGAACCCATATATAGATTCATTACACATAGTGAAATATTTCAACCTTTCATTTTTTTAACTTAAACTTTTTCTAATATAAACTTTAATCTCGCTGATACTGTGCCATTAGGCTGATCCTCGTAAAAGGGAAGAAAAAGCTTTTACCTTTTGCTGCGAGCTGACATCCACAGTGCGATAAAATAATTTTCATACATAATTTTGCATGCATAATTTTTAACAATTCTCCATGTCATTATCGCCTCACTTCCAACCAGGAGCTCACTGCACATGGCCTCTATCGCCTCTTTATCTCAGCTCACTATTAACACATCAGTTGGCACTTATGTTATTATCTGGAATTACACACCTCTAATTTGTGGAGGTGGCACGGGTTGTTTTGTTGCATGAATTCGAAATTTTTACAAACCCTTCAGTGGATGCCACCATTCCAGTGTCCTCCCTCCCATATTACTCTTTTAAAGCCTGATGTGTCGTTAATGCCATGAATTATTTGGCAGCCACATTTGGGACTATATCAGTTTATACCTTTAACCACTAGATGGCAGTGTTCTTGCATCTATTTCAGCAGACTCAGCTTTAATGGCTGTTGTCACGCTGGACTACACGCTATCTATTACATGCTACATTAAATTTTAGTACCCACTGTAAAGCTATTCCGCAGCCCCCACGTTTATGATAGCCTTTTTCATGCTTTTAGAACACCGTGATCTGTGAATTCAAGCCAGGTGTGATTTACATTTCGGAAGGTCGGTAAAAATTGTCTCCTTTCAGAACAGGGTACCTTTGAAGGCCTTGTTCCCACAGTCACCCCACAGTCTGCTGATGCCTCTCCTGACCCCACCGTCAGGTCAGTGTGTGGGGTGCGTCCCCGTGCGTGTAGGTGTCTCTCTGGTACATTTCACTGTCACAAAGCACAATATGCAGCATTGAGGGCAAAGAATTTCCTTCAGGTATTCTTTAACAGTGTGTCAACATGCTTTTCCTGCTACAGACTGAATGGCTGATTTTGTGTCTTGGGTTTTCTCATCAATTATAGTTAATGTTTTCCGGTTTCCCAATATAAAACCTGACATACTGTGCAACTCGGGTATATCATTAAAAATGCTCTGTGTAGTAGCTATAGAACTAAATCCTACAAGTGCGGACGTATGGGAATCATTACTGTTGAAGGGTTTCACAGCAGGTCAGTGAAGGGACACAGTGGAGCGGTGCTTATCACTGTGTGGCCAGACTCGACTGCAGACTGGAATGCTTTTCTTGAATGGGGAAGTTTGAAGACACACTTGAACCCATGCAGAATATCGAGTACATTGTTGCAATGTTGGTACACTAAAAGGCATTTTTGAAAGGAAAAACGTTACTCTGGGAAGTTTCATCACTGGCTGTAAAGTGTTGTTAAAATTTTGCTTTGAAGGGAAGTCTGCATCAGGATATGGAACATTTGAAATGTTGCGTTTGCTCCGCTTGAAGACACACGTGTCAGATATTGTAGTTTGGGTTTAAACCCTATAGTTGTAGTGTGTGGGGAAAGTTAATAATGCTGCAAACGTCTCTTCATTGAAAACCAGCCTGGCCTTTTAGAAGAGGTACCGAGCTTCACTAAAAAATATGGATATTTATTTGCACAACAAACAGTAGTTAATCCACATATTTAATAGTCCTCTATGAGGAACATTTACTTCACTTAGAAATCACAGTGGTACCCCAGAAAGTCATTTTGTGTGTTAATGTAGTCTGACATTTAGGGAAATATTTGTTGCTGAGAAAACAATCTCAGAGGCTAATTATCATAGAAACTGAAGAACACTAACGTGCAGCAAAGCATTAATAATACAGTGCAACTGCCAATCCTGCAAAAACTCGATGAGTGTTTTTAAAAGATCCACGACTGTGTAAAATTAATCTTGAACAAACTTTTGTGGTTTAACAATGCTCCCCGGTTCCAGCAGTTGTGTGAATGCTGGCTGTTTTTTTTTGTGTTTTAGTAATCAAAATTGCAATACATCTTTATCTTTACTCTTTTTTCTTTCGTTCTTTGGATGAAAGAACAGCGAGATTACTTCCGTTGTCTGTCGACTTCCTCGTCTATGTCAGGCTTTTGACCGCTGTTTATCATAACTGTCATGCCGTTAATGTGATGTGTAGCCGTACACGCTCCGAATAGTCACTTTATAACCGAATCTGTCGTTGCAGAGATGCATCAGGTGGCGTGGAGACATCATCTGAAGTGGCTCAGTGACTCATTAAAGAGATTGACAGAGGAGGAAGAGGAGGCTGACAGAGACGGGAGCAGAAGCAGCTGCTTAAAGTGAGAAAGGCTTGCAGAGAGAACGTGTTCATGTGTGGATGCTTCTATCAGCATAATGCCTGAGTGGTGATGTATCCATAGTGGGGGTGCTTTGTCAGACATTTCCTACCTGCATCCCTGCAGAGAGGTCCTGGTGCACCTCATTGCTCCTCTAAGAGCTCATTAAAAGCTATTAGCTGAGGAAAGAGAAAAGTGCAGAGAAAAACAACAGCCCAGTAAGAGTGAGAGACAGAAAAATGCAGGAAAAAAAAAGAAGAAGGGAGAGAACTGAGAGGAAGTGTGGAAGAGGTCAAATTAGCATGACCATTACATTCAGAGAAATTTGGAGATCTGTTCAAATAGCTGCTGATGTCCCACAGGTGGAGATGGTTGACTTGATACCATCCAGCTGTGATCTTTAACGGGGCCCATTATCCCTATGCAAGCATTCCTCCAAGCCCGGTGGTGGAAATGTTAAATGTTGTGTTGCTGCGGGTGAAGCTGAAGCTGCAGTTTGCGTGTGAGAGGCCCGGGGACAAGAGGGAAATCAGGGAAAGAGCTCTAATGATGGTATTAGGAAAATTTGAGGAAGAGATCTGTATCTGCTGTCTAACTGCAGGTCACAGTCTCGTCGTTACGGATCTGTTCTGTTACAGTTATCAGCGGCTGATGCCATATTTGCCAAGAAATGGCTGAATGTGGAAAAGATGTCTAAAAAATAAAGTTGTAGCAGGTGTTAAATGACTAATATCTCAGCTCTATTCAGATTTTCCATTTTGCTGTCTCGCTTAATGTGATTTCCCATCCCACACTCGTTTCTGCCGGACCGCCTCCCAGTATTTCACTCCAGGACGGAATAAATAGAGTGAAGTAGTCTAAATGCAAATGGACATGGATTATTAAGTGACGTCATTTTATAGAACATTTAGAAGCTTGGTTTTAGGTCTTAATTTATACTACAAACGATAACAACTGTTTCTCTTTTGTTGTTTTATTTATTGCGAATGAGTGTGCTGTAGCAAATGACAAGATCCAGGGATGTGATTCAGATCTGTGTAAAGCCTCTCATCTTTGGTTCATCCAGCGCTGCTGTAGCCAGTGGGGTGAGACTGATCCCGCTGCCAAAACACTCACATTTCATGGACAAACACTCGTAATTTCACTGTTTCCAAATGAATTAAATGCTGTTTTACGACCAAGGTTTTTTTTTTTTTTTCTAAATCATTTGGAAGACTGTAGTGGGGAGTGAGATAGTAATGCGTAATGCCACTCATACCATGGAAAATTTGAGGCTGGAAGGGGTTCAGTGCGGGGCAATTGAGGGACTACAACCGTGCAAATGGTCTTGCTCATCATGCTAGCAAATATGTCCATTGGAAGGACACTTCATATGAGGGACCAATTCATCTAACAAAAAAAAACCAAAACAAAACTCTTTTTTTTTTTTTTATCCCATGGCACATTCTTTACACAAATGGCATAAATGTGTATATGATGTGTGTGGAAGGCAGGATAAGCTTTTTCACTTGGTGGGCTGCAGCCCTGCACGAGGGTGCGAGACCCAGGAGATCTTGCGCTGGCTCGCTCTCCTTTTTTTTCTTTTGTTCTGACATGTTCTCCTGACCTTTAGGGGGCACCACAGAGTCTTTGAAGCCTGGTTCCTGCTGGTCCAGTGTGCCCACTGGGTAGAGGTGGCCGCCCAGTTGCTGGTGACCTTAGAAGCCCGGGACTGCGGACCTGTCCTGTGGCTGCTGACCTTCTACCACCACCCGACCAACAGAGGGCATCACAGAGCATCGCAGCTGGTCAGACGAACGTTTGTCATTGTTGGCTCTTGGCGTGAATATCGGTCCAGGGATGCACCCAAAATATCCCCGGAATGACTTGATGGATCGTTATGAAATTTCCGCAGATTTCTTGGTCCCCAGAGGATAATTGGCTAAAAAAAAAAGCACACAAGGTCAGCCTGCCTACCAAAACAAACTGAGCTCAGGTTACACGGAAAGGCACTAAGACATCCGACTCTATTAAGAGTTCAATGCCACCGTTTTCTAAACGCCATTGCGATGTGCGCAGGTGATGCTAACACTGTGTTTTCTCAGCAGCCTATATCCCAGCGTCAGTCTCAGGTTCTGCTTGCTCGAATCTAATAAAGGTACGCCGTGATCAGCGGCTATTCTTTTTTTTTTTTTTTTGCAAGGCGGCTTGTCATCTGAAGCCTCGAAACAAATAGAGAAAAAGCAGAATAACACATTAAGGCATAAATTATTAACGGACACTTTCTGAAGGGGAGAGAAAGAGGCGGCGGCGCGGTAAGAGAGATGGGAGTGGTGCAGGGTAAAAAGGGCGATGTAGTATTGATTTTCCCAGCGAGTGTCTGGCCAGCCGGTCTGAGTCTCATCTCGCCGTCTCCCGCATGTCCGCCTCCTCCCGTAAACCCCGCCGCCGCCACGTCTCCCATCGTGCACTCCCAATCGCACCAAATTGCGGTCAACATTTTGTGAATTACAAGTCTGTCTTTTTTTTTTTGTTTTTTTTTTGCAGGAATGAAAACTACAGCCATCGTTGCGGGTGCGGTCCGCGAATTAACCGCTGGCCCCCGATGTGCCTTGTGTGTTTCCAGGTGCACGCCAAAAAAGCATTGGACCACCTACGCGCCCTGTTCGCCGCCTTAAATCCCCCCCTTCCTGTTGGCTCTCTGCAGCCGGTGATGACCCTGCTGTCACCAGAACAGCAGCAACAGTCATTATCGCCATTACTGGTCATCAGCCTCGTGGTCAACTTTGCTGTTTTCTCCAGACAGTCACTGAGTGGATCAGCACAGGTTTTACAGACGGTGAGGAAATGATCTTTAACTAATTGATTGAATGATTAGAAACATTCTTGAGAGGTTCACTGTGTGTGTGTGTGTGTGTGTGTGTGTGTGTGTGTGTGTGTGTGTGTGTGTGTGTGTGTGTGTGTGTGTGTGTGTGTGTGTGTGTGTGTGTGTGTGTGTGTGTGTGTGTGTCTTTTCAGGTGGCGCACCAGTCCGGGCTTGTTCACGAAGCAGCCCGTGTTCTCGGCTCGCTTGAGCTTTCAGTAAACGGAGGAAGCTGCTCTTCGAGTGACGCCAACGGAGTCCAACTCAGGATCCAGAAGCTGCGGCACACGCTGACCCACATAAGCGTCGCATCGGAACACCGCTGAGGACACACGCGCGCACGGGCCCACTAACAGGTGGGAGTGCGCACCCGCACACGCGCGCACACACACACACACAGATGCCAATCATCCACATCACCATGAGTTCATCCTCGCTGTTCTCACAGCACCGTGGCAGAATGGCAGCATAATGAATAACTGTATTAAAATGTGCTGAAATGTGATGCCACTCGGGTCTGCGCTATATATTTTCTCTTCGTTTAAGTGCTGAACGTGTGGCAGGTATTTCAGAGAAAGGAAGAAACCCCCCCCCACACACACACACACACACGCCGATTGTCACTCTGCTGATGCATTTATGAAATCGTTTCATTCTAAAGCCACATTCACACATGCAGCCATTCCAGCCGTTCCAGTATTTTCCCTGGGGGGTGGGTGGTGGTGGGGGGGTAGGATCAGCCACAACAGATTTTGTTGGAAATCTGCACAGGCAACCCAAGACCTCGTAAAGTTGCGTGGAATTTACTGGAAGGGCTGCGTTTAAAACAAAACCAGAACATCATTTGGAAGCCTCACGTAGAATCATTCTCTTAACCCCGTCTTCAAATGGATTTGAAGTCTTCCAGTGCCCTTTTTAGTACGTTTATTTTTTTTTTTAAAGCTTAAAAGAATAATAGAACCATACAGAAAGAGCCTGATACGTGCTGTAATTGCTGTTGATCTCCTCGACGGGCACGTTACAAGCATCTTTATATTAGGTGTAAACAGACGCGAGATGCAGATCGACTGAACGAGAGCTGCATGTGTGAATAAACCGAGAGCCGCTAGGAATTCTGGAAATGTGTTTGTTGGGAACTAAAAGGGGGTCAATTCACCTTCGTCCTGGAGTAATGGCATCAAAATCACATTAATATAACCAGGTACTGCCCGACATTTTCTCTGCCAAGATCAATATTTACTGATCCAGCTGTAAATTATGCTATGAAATAGCTGTTGTGACCATTTATGATCATTTGGGGACGTATGTATGTATAACAATGATGGAATGGATATTTATTTAAGAGACATAATGACCCCTATCAAGTCTATGTTTAGTTTGGAAGATATGCAAGCTTGAAATTTGTGTGTCTGATGATATACTAAGTTGTGTGGGGTTCTGATTATATCAAATATATTAAAATATTTTAATTTTGAAAATTTGGGAACGTCTACTGGTTGTATATTTAAGTCAAGCCCAGAAGAAAACTGTTTTTATTCTTGATTATTGCAATTTGTTGGTCTTTTCCCACACCGAGTATATGAAGGATTTATACTAAATTATTGGTTTGCTCCTATTTTTCTTTTCTTTTGTTTATACCTTTCTCAACCGATCGAGAGATGTTGTGCGACACGAATAGATGTTCAACCCTCTTTGCCAAAACTCTGAACATCAAAAAAGCAAACTTTATTTAAATATGAACACATGAAAGACCTTTCACTCAACATTAGCAATGAACATTTGAAAAAAAAAAAAAATGCCCAGACAGCTGTTGCTGGCCAGGGGGAACTCACCCAATGTAGAAAAACAAGTCCAGTGTAAGTATTTCCAGTCTAAACTCTCCAACCAGTTCTCCGCTCCAGACTAAACAGACACCCTGTAAACTCAGTCTGACACGGGACGAAACCTGACGAAAACACGGCGCCGCGGGACTTCCAAACGAAACGCGGCGTATTTCTCCTGAAAAACACCCCCCCCCGCGTGATTTATTTATGCCTAACGGAGGTCTTCTCTCTCGTTCAAACAACGATGCGGTCGACGGCGTTTTTTTCCCTGACCGCAAGCCCCGACCCTCCGGCGGCTCCCGGGCACCTGAACGGACCCCGCTGTGCCGTTTTTGGGGCCTCGGTCGCAGATTAAAAAGCGCGGTCTCGCGCCGACCCCGACCGCCGCCGCGTCCCCTCTGCTGCAGCGGAAGAGGAAGGGAGCGCTGGACATCCGTCCACCGATTGGTGCCAAATTCCTGTCATCTCTGTAGCGGGGAGGGGACCTGGAACAGAAAGATAAATGGAGGCTGGAGCATTACAGAGCGTTTGATTTGGGTGGAAACAGGTCTTAATGCGTTCCCCTCAGAAAGAAGGCCGGTTGTTCCAACGGTACCGCGACCCCCGCTGAGAGCAGGTCCAGCGCGTTCCTGCTTTGCTGGTGAGTGGACTGGACTCCTGTTCCTGCTGAACTGAGCCAGTGGTTCTGTACAACTGCATATCAGCTCAGTAGGCACAGGAAGCCGAGCCCGAAGCTCTCTCTGTCACCGACTCTCGGCGCTTTTTTCCGTTCACGCCCAGCGGTAGCTGTAAAAAAAAAAAAAATCACACCAGGCCGAGTCTGACTCCGCGTCAGGCGGCCGTTACGCTGTACCGGCCCCGCAACAACGTGAAACCCCGACCCGTCCTCTGCAGGATGGCGGCTGGAGTTGCATTTATTTTCCACGATGCTTTTTTTTTTTTTTTTTTTTTTTTTGCTTAGATCTGCAGAGCTCAATTTCCATCCCATTAGGATGCCATAAATCACGCTCTGCCAGCGATTCTTCCCATTGACAGACTTTTGATGGTCATTACTCTTTTACCAAGGCCTATATATAGGTTAAAAAATGGCCAGCTCCACATGGCCCTCATTTTTAATTCACACATCCGTCCTCATTTAGCTGCCGTTTTATGAATAAAGAGGTCTCGATACTGTTTAGTATGGCTCGGAATTGGAATCTGTACCCAGTTAACAAGTCAAACATTGAATTATAGTTTGCATTTACTCTGGCTGCAGTTATTGACTGTTTGGGTGTGAAATGAGATTAACAGTCCCCAAACATCACTATTGTTGGATCATGCATGAGGAGTGAAATGAGCCAAAGCAGCTGGCAGTTAGTATCGCTTTCATGTTTTAGATTTATCTGGACCAATTTGGGAACCCTGCAGCAGAATCCTCAGGAAAGCTTGAAACAATGCTCGTTCAGCCCAGCTGACAAACCCAGCTCCTCCAGTTGTCAGTGGGCGTTTTACAGCACCGGAGCCGTTTGTTCGTTTTCTGAGACAAACAAAAAACAAAAACGGAGGCTTACGCAACAAATCCACGACAGAAGAGCTAAATCGGCCAATTAAATAGAAATGAACTTCCATAAATGAACGCGAGATCTGAAAATCATTAGAGATTTTATCGTTCCGTGCCCCTGTTTTGTTTTCCTCCGGTGTTGGACCGTGTTCCGTGAGAATCTGTCTGCTTTATGGATCTGCGCGTCTCAACTTCCTTGGGTTGAGATTGGATCTGAAATCAATACACATCAGACAGGGATGCACAGATGGCACACTTTCCTGACAAAGAGAGATGAAGTTTAAAACCCACAGAGCTCTAACTGCTTGAAAGAATGATTTTGAGCCCTAATTTGCTGTTTGATCATTGAAGGGTCAGCCATCGGACCATCGTTTATATCTGCAGATTAACCAGATGCAGTTAATTAGACCTGACAAATTAATTAAACAGTGTTCATTTCCTGACGATATCTTAAGTTTGGATAGACAGCCGTGCCTTGAAATACCAGCGGGAAATGGCAACCCCTGTCAACTGATACAAAATACATAGTGTAGTTCAGCGGTATAGAAAATAGAGTGTGCAGCTGGAATCATGGTCCAAATGAGCTTTTATGCTCCAAAACTAAAGCAGACAGAAGCAGAGGGCTGGAGGTCACTCATTAGTAATGGTCCAGTGTTTTGAATGTGTTATTCCTGAGTGGGAGTCTCTCAGTGGAATGTTTGATGGACATGGAAGTGAAGCCATGAGACAGAGGTTAGAGCCAAATAGAAAAATGTAGAAGAAAGGGGAAAAAAATCAAGATAAGCAAGCGGGGTTGTGTGTGTGGTTTTTTTGTGTGTGTGTGTGTGTGGGGGGGGGAGGTGCTCGCATTAAAATAGGCACAACATCCACTGGAAAGACCTAAAAAGAAGAGTTTTTTTTTTTTATCTCTGTTCTTTTACAGCAATTCATTGTCCTGCTTTGTCTGCTCGTCTGGGTCATGCTCTCCTCAGGTGCAGAACTTAGCCACTGTGAACAAAGAGGAAATCAATCACTGTTCACCAATCAGCTAAGCTCTGTGCCTGGCTGGAGAGAGAGAGAGAGAGAGAGGATACGGACCCCGTCTGCACTCGCACAAATAAAAAAAAAAAAAAAAAGACACTCGACGACACCCCTCCAGCTCACTCGTCATTCTCTTCTCCCACCCCTCTGAAGCCATCTCAACACAATCGAGACCACTCCTCAGAAAGGGGGTAAAAAAAAAAAACAAACACACATCGCCTTTGGTTTGGAATATTTGTGTGGCCGGCTGTGGTTTTTAATAGCAGCTGACTGGGTCTGGGCCGTGTGGTAATCCCTGGCAATGTGATTTTATCATAAGTCACAAATCAGCACGCCAGGAACCCTCACGGCCCAGACATGAAAGCACGGGCTTTGGCTACAGTCTCGACTCAGTCCAACACCTGCAGCACCTCTAAAATAAAACAGCTCCAACTTTTTCGGTTTTTTTTTTCCCCCCCTCCCCTTCTTTGGCCAACGCACGCCATCACAGCCCACTCATAGGATGAGACCTGTAGATCCTTGCTCCCTCTTACATGTGCTTTTTTTTTTTTTTTTTTTTTACCTTGGATAACCCTCTCCTCCTCTCCCATTCGCCACGCTTGGCTAACCCAGCGATATGCCCCTCATTAAGCGGATCAAGAGGGATTCCAGAGGCATGTACCGGGGAAAGAAAAGAATGAGGGAGTGAGCAAGGAACGGGGGAGTGTAAGAGACAAGGAGAGAGACCGGCTTTCTCAACCGAAAGGGTTGTGCTTTTCAGGTCTGAAACCGCCAGGCGGGGAGTGTCCCATGACAGACTTGTTTTCGTCTCCCACTGTGCTGTAGGTCTGCGAGGGTGTAAAAGGACAGGGAGGTGTGCGCGAGCGTGTGAAAAGGCAGACGAGGTCGGATCATCAATCATTTTAATTGGGAGGAGACCACCGCTCCGCTGACCGACGCCGATGTTTACAGATGTTTGCTCGGCTCGCATCTACAAATGCCTCTTTTTTTTCCCGCCCTCTAAAGCTTTCCTTAAGTTAAGTCTAAAATTCAATCAAGCCTCTTGGACTTGTAAGATAGTTCCACTGGGAGGAGACGTGAGGAAGTGCTGACCAAAGAAGTGCAGGAAGGTGTTTACATTTGTGTGTGTGTGTGTGTGTGTTATAGGTGTGTGCCAGATTTATCAGGACTGAACCACATGCCGAGCCCTCATCTAGAAAGCCTTTCACGTCCTGTACAAACGGATAAAACGTCTGCATGTCAGAAGATAAAAGCCTGTCTTGTAGATACTTTAGAGCTGCAAACGATTTAATGCTGTCAGTTGCTCAGGTTGACGGGACGCTGTTTATCGGCACCTCTTACACCTCCCGCTGACCAAGGTCGCGGACGCCTTGTTTATTCTTTTATGTTCCTGTTCTTGTTTTTTTTTTAACTCCTTCTCGTTGAATTCTGTGACATGAAGTGCAGGAATAATTCCACAATACTTTTACCAGCCCGCTCTGACATGCATTGCCGCCGTAAAGGATATAGAAAAGTCTATAGAAAAGTCCCACATTCCAGATTTGGTTACCTGCTAATGGAATGACTTGTTTTGAGGGCGCACGCACACACACACACACACACACACACACACACACACACACACACACACACACACACACACACACACACACACACACACACACACACACACACACACACACACACACACACACACACACACACACACACACACACACACACACACACACAGCATCGTGTTTCTCTGGGCGCCCCCTCACACGGTTTTTCTGTGACCTCTGGTGACATGTCAGAGACACACATGCTAAAATATGTCTAACACGATGATTTGTCTTAAAGCGGCACTCGAAGGGTCTTCACAGAGACCTGCCTTCAGTCCAGTCCTCCCTTCCGCCCAGACTTCCCGTGTGTCTAAATCTTCAATTTATCTTTCCCGTATATGGTGTCAGGCCAATAAATCCTAGCTTGCAGGTATAAACGCACAAGCAGGAGGAAATTCGGGGGGGCCGTTTTAAAAAAAAAAAACAGCAGAGGAAAGGCCCGAGCCCCTCGAAAAGCTCTCGCTGACCCGTTCTCTCTCTCTCTTCCTCCCTCCCTGTTTGTTTAAGAAACACATTCCCAAATTCCTCCTCTGACAAACACATCCTGACGAAGCCGCTGCGGAGCCACGGAAAAGGCCCCTTTCTGGGTCCACAAACCCGCATTGTCAATGAGCTAAGACAGGAATGTGAAGCGCACGTAACCGTCCCCCTGACCCCCCCCTGGGGCTCGCTCGCCGTCGTCCCGACACAAAAAAAAACGTGACATTGAAGATCAGATCAGGAAACGCGATGAAACGACCCCAGTTAATGACTCACTGAAGCAACTAAAATAGATAATACATACAATACAAATACATTTTCGGGTTCCCCAGACCCGCGGGGGAGGGGGTCACTTCTACCCCGCGTTTGCCTTCGTTTACCTTCAAGGTCACAGAACCATCTCCTCCACCACCCTGCGTGCCGATTGGTCCATTTCTTCTTGGACCAATGAGAGGCAGCGCCTCGCCAAGGCCTGCTGCCGAGGGTCTTCCTGAACCATCAGCTCGCCGTACAGATAGACACCCATGGCCTTTAAAGGAACAGAGGGAGCACAAGTTGGGCCGGGGTTTTAAATGACAAATCAATGGGAGGCAGTTTGTCATGCGCTAAACCTCAGAGGTGCATGTTTACTTGGTCGTGAAGCAGGAAGTGTTCCACATCGCCGTACGCCGTTGCGTGCGCGTGCTTGACCACCAGCTCACACCAGCGATGCCGCACCTGGAGGGGCCGGAGAAAAGACCTCGAGGTTAAAACCGCGCGCCCAACACCTTTGCAAGAATTTGGAGTTCCGGAGGCGAAAAACTCGATGTTCTTTCTTCCTCCGTGTGTTTTCGCCGTACGTGTGCATGAGCGCGAACACTAATGCATGCCCCCCCTAGAGGATCAATAGGAGCTCTGTTGCCGAGGTTACAGGAGAGATCAGAGGCGGGCACCGTCCTCGCCTCGGTCATCATCCTTCATCATCCGCCGAGAGAGCGCGCGCCCACGTGAGGAACGTACACTATTCACCGCGCGAGTGAATGTTCTCGGAGAAGAGTGATAAAACACCCAGAAGGATAGAAAGAGAGCGAGAGCGAGAGAGAGAGAAAAAAAATTAAAGCGCTGTCGCTCCCTTAAAACGCGACAGTTTCTCCTGGCCTGACTTTTCTCGCGGCTCTCTTCATAGTTGTCTCCGCACGGTCTGGATAATAAACTGGTGCTCGGGAGCATCCAGCAGCCAAGCGTGAAAGTTTTGGTGATTGATTTCATTCAAACAGCTCTGCCCCCCCCCCGTACGCTGCTGGTACATATTCACTCTCGTGCAGCAAGGCCAGACCGAAACGTTCACGACCGAAGTTCCCCGACACGCCGTTTCACTTTTGACTCCTGCACCCAAGAATGCTTCTCCGGCTCCTCTTTTCCCCAAGCCCCGCTGTTTAGAGGACGCACAGATCAAACGTCGAGGACGCGGAAGGTGTCCGTTTACGAGTGCGGGCGTGCGCACGAGCGTGTACGTTAGGGCCCTGCGGTGGCAGCGGCCTGCCCTCTGGTCGGTCCAGCCCCCGCAGCTGTTCCCTGTGTGGGTCACATTCCTTGGGAGAGCCCTGGAGCAGAGCAGCTGTCTGCTCCGGCTCTTCTTCCTACCGCTGGGCCCCTCTCTCTCTCTCTCCCTCCCTCTCTCTCTCTCTGACAACACACGCAATAACACTGTGGCATTCCTTCATTTATTACCCAGCCCCTCCATCACCAGCGCCGCTCCGATAACCTCCGCGACTTATTTCGGCATTTACCGCGAAGAAGCGCGGGAGCGGACTCTGCCAGGAACACCAGAAGTGACTAATTGAGTATTTCAGCAGCAACTAAGTGTGTCAATAAAATAATTCTCACAAATGCTGCTGACTTGCGGGAAAAGTTTAAAAAAAAAAAAAAAAAAAAAGGAATCAACTGAACTGTTTTCATGTGGCCACAAGTCCCTGTCTGGGGTTTAAACGAGCGCAGATGGAGATGGAGTTTTTATCTGAAGGATAGTGGACTGCACTTTATTACAGATTTCTACAGAGACGATTTGTTTCTTTCCTTCGGCTTTGAGGCAAACCTTTTCTTCCTCAGACACATTTTTATCATTATCTTCAAGGAGGGCACTGAAAACCTTTTCATAGCCATTTAGGACGTAATTCAAAAAAAAAAAAAAAAAAAAAAAAAAAAAAGGCCTCTGCTGCGCTGCTGCTGAAAATCAATGTCACAAACATTAGCTTGTTAATCCCTTTTTGCAACATATTGAACATTTGAATGGATCGAATTAGTTTTCCAGAACAGCATGGACTCATCATCTTAAATCGATTATGGCTGAACAATTTTAGCTGAAATGAAACAGATTTGTTGTAGCATTTCTTGGAGGAAATTAATAAAATCAAATCTTTATTTTCTTCCACGTTTCCTTTTTTTTTTGGCAGCTCTTTTTTTTTTTTTCTTTCCTTTTTCACCTTCTTGGAGGATGTGCATGTTGAAACGCTACCCGAGGTGGACTCCTTTGATTTCTCAGTCTCTCTGGTCTTTTTTTTTTTTTTTTTTCCCCCTCTTTGTGTCACGTCCTGGCCCTCTGCTCCACATGTGCAAATAGATGCGCCTGTGGTCCGGAGAAGTCCACAGTCACTGGAGGGGCAGGGCTAACCTGCGCGCCAGCGGACAATGCGTCCAGTGTTTTTCCAGATGGCCCGCGAAGCGCAGACGCGCGCGCATACGTTCTCGCGCGCCTCCAGACGCGGCCGTGTGGCACGCGTGCACGTGTGTGTGTGTGTGTGTGTGTGTGTGATGGGGCACGCATTGCGTCTCGCATCACATGAGGCTCACGGGAAAAGTCACGCATTCCATCTCACACATGCAAACCCATGCTTCAGCTCACAGAAGGATTCAGGGTCACTCGTGCTGAATGCATACTTGTGGTCAAGGCCCATATTTCCTTTCACCGAAACGTACATCACACGCACTTTAATCCGCACGCCGATGCTCGCTGCAACCCGGTAATGCCCCGTAACCGCACGCTTGATGGGTCCGAGTCATAAACGCAATCCATAGAAGAACAGGACAAGAAGAAAAAAAAAAAAAAATCCATATTTTGAGGAGTTACAGGTGATGCAGAATGGACTTACAAACTAGTGCGCTCAGGCGCGTGTGTACAAGGGTGAGTGTGTGTGTTCGTGGATGAGTGCTCATAATGTGCTGCCCTGTGCTATTTTTAGCAAACACTGAAAGTTTTTTTTTTTTCTCCTTCTTCTTTTTTCCAGGAAACTGCAGATGAGAATCTGCTTTCTGCCAGGAAGTTCGACCAGAGGTCTGAAGATTGACCCCAGATCAAAGTGCTCCTATAAGAGTAAAAGAAAAAAAAAAAAAAAAAAAAAAAAACAGGCCTGTAACTGCAGATGACAAACATTACTGCCTTGGCAAAACTGCCCATTTGAGTCCATGGTTAAATAAATAAATAAATAAGCGCCGTTAAACAACGGAGGTTATTGTGCTGCAGCTGTGTTTTCACACTCGCGCGCCTGTAAAGAGCCTCTGTACAGTAAAGAAGCCCTCAGCTGCCAACGTACACAGCTGCAGAGAGCAGACAAGCACGCACGGATGTACTCGCAGAAAACCTTCAGCGGTGCCATTAAGCAATGCGCTGTCCCTAACACATGAAGGGAGCACCTCTGGGATTTAGCCAGTGATGGAGGCTGTAAAGAAGAGAGCTGCTGAGCCGTGCATCTCAGGAAGAGAGAGGGGAAACTTTTTTTTTCCTTTTTTCTTTCTTTTTTTTATTGTTGGAGGGGATTACGGAGGTGGAACGTAAATGCTCGCCTACTTCGGCCAGTATGTGAGTGAGTGAGTGAGTGAGTGTGTGTGCGTGGTGTGTGTGGTCTAACCTCGGCGTCTTGGTGTTGGAGGTTGTAAGCGCGCTGCAGAGCTTCCATGGCTTCCTTGCTCAGCTCCTCTTCCTCCAGCAGAAGCTCCAAAAGCATCACCAGCTGCTCTGACGTCACCTGAGGGGATGAAATGAAACCCAAAAGTGATGAAATTCATAATGACACCCTCCCCGTACGTACCAGGACATCGCATTGTGACACAGCAATTAAATGAACTAAATTACAGTCTTATTGCATACTGACTCTGTTTCCCAATATAGTTTCATTTATTTTCATTTCTGTGGAAGGATTAATAATAATAATAATAAAACAACTGGGCTATAATGTGCAGTGTTTCAAGGATTCTGGTATCAGCTATCTGAGATGGGAATTGAACAAAAATGGGGGAGAAAAAAAAAAAACCCGAGTGAAACATGTACAACTGGAGAATATTAACAAACATGTAAAAGAAGACAGATGCAGGGAAATAATGAAAAATCAAGGATGGAGAAACAAAGTAATGAAGTTATCTTTTATGGGGAGACAAAGAGCAGCAATGTTCAGAGGGGATGCCAGATTAAAATAAAAAAAAAAAAAGACATCTTTCACATCATTTCTTCTTGTAGGCTGCAGGAAGGCAGAGAAATCCCTGATTGAAGCAATAACAGAGCCATAAAATTGAGGGAGGAGACGGATGCCTCCCTGGTGCTTCTTAACAGAACCTGACTGATTGTGCCCTCCCGAGGTTAACCTTAAAGGAAACAAGCCATTTCATTCTAATGACTAACATCTACAGGGACGCTCGGGCTCAGACGATCATCCCGAAGATGGATGTGGGCAGCGATATGAGAGAGCAACTTCCTCCTCGGAGACGGTTCTGCCCAGCCTTGCCTGTCTCTCTCATGCATACATCCAGAAATCCCAGTCACTGCTTCCCTCCGCTCCCAGTCCGGGACACAATAAATGGCTTAAGTCCCCGCAGAGACTGTGGACCGAAAATAGGTACGGAGCTCTTGTGAGCGTGAGAGAGAAAACTCAGATAAACACTTCCAGCAAAGAGTAAATAGCTGTATTTGTGCAAAATGGAGTGAAGTATTTAAAGTAGTGCTTGGCAAACGGCCTCCTCAGCACTGCTGGGAAATACCTGAACTAAAAACCAGGAAGTGTTTTAGCACGTAGCTGAAGGTAGCTGAGGGAATAACACCCAGGTTCTGGCTGGCAACACACACACACACACACGCATGCAGACAGACGCACACGCGCAGACAGACACACAGATGATGGTCTAACCCCGTGGTAAATCTGATATCCCGTCTCTCCCTTCCCTCTGTATCAGCTCGTCCCTCTCTCCAGGACTCCTCCCTCCATTTCACGAAGGCCGAGTGCTTTTCTGAAGTGGCGTCTTCATCTCTGGAGGGTCTCGTTGGGGCCCACCCATGAGCTCGCCCGCTCTCCCGCCCTTTGAAACAGTGAGGAATCCGCAGCAATAAAGCGCCGTTCTCGCCGACACGCACACACAGACGGGCAGATGTGGGTGTGTGTCGGCCGGGCCTGCCCGCGCTGGAATGTTCTTATGTTGCTGTGGATGTAATCAATAAGCCTACCGTCTCTACATAATCAGATTTCAAATCAATAACTGGACGTTACACAGTACTCCTGGCTCTCCTACTGGCGTGTTCTGGATGTGCCTGACTTTTTCTGACTCCCCTTTTTCAGTTGACCGCTGATTTAATTGTTTTTCATGGTGGCTTGGTTGCGTGCGTGTGTGTGTGTGTGTGTGTATGTGTGCGCGCGTGTGTGTGTGTGTGTGAGGGGGAGACAGAGCAATTAAAGGGGAAAAGGTGAACTCTATGGATGAGCACTCCCTTATTATTAGGTAGTGTCTGAAAATGACACTTATAAATAGTCCTTACAAAGACCCAAATACACACACACGCACGCACGCACACGCATACACACACACACACACACACACGCACGCACGCACGCACACACACACACACACACACACACACACACACACACACACACACACACACACACACACACACACACGACATGACCAGGTCATGGTTACCTTGAACAATAAAGCTTAATAGTAGAGTGCTGACAGCACTTTATGACTGAAGGGGGGAAATGTATCCTTCTCTGTCTCAACAGTCATGAGAAAGGACCCGGGCCTGCCAAATGCAGAGAATTTGGTCACATGAAACAGGGGTTTCATTCTCGTACTGTCTGTCAAAGCTCTGGAATTTAAAAAAAAAAAAAAAAACTGGCCAAAAAAGGAAGAAAACAGAGAATCTCTCTACATGTATGGGTTTGTACATCTATATATGCGAGGACCTTCACTGACGCGATGCATTCTTTACCCTAATCCCTAACCATCACAGCTAAATTCATGACGCTGACCCGAAACTTTACCTAAACCCATTCCTGACCTCAGCCTTCCAACCAAACCTTTGAAGTCGCGAGGCTGCCAAAAAGGTCCGGGTTAAAGTGTGCGTTCTGGTCCCGACGGTGTTGCACGCACAGGCACAAACACGTTGATACGATGTATCAACACACACTAAGACACACCCGCTTCCATACAAACTGCTGACACACGCTCTATATTGAATTTGAGTGTGCAAGGACCTCTGGGAAATGAGCAGCTCAAATATCCGCTTCATACGCTGACCTCTAGAACAATGAGGCTTGCACACATCTACGAACGCCCGCACAATACGGGAGAACTCTCTGAAAAAGCAAGCGGCGGTAAACACGGGCGGGGGGCGGGGGGGGACCCTCGAGTCGCCGAAAGGTGTAAAGCCCTGCACGCGGCGTTTCCGTTAAACCCAACGTACGCTAACATAAAGAAAACGAGCGAGAACGAGTCAAAGGCGTGGAGGTAGAAGCCGCATTTCTGGGAAAAAAAAAAGAAATATGTCAGTGTATACGTGTGGGGGCGTACGGGACTAAGCAACATTAGTCATGCTCCTGCTGCTGCAGAACATTCAGCACAAAATGAATCAAAGACCAGTTGTTACAAACACGTGTCTGAGCGCTGTCGTCGGCGGTTCTGTGATGTTTCAGAGCCTGCGATGTGAAAGGTGGGGAGGGGGGAAAAAAAAAAAATGTAAAGGTTTGTACAAATAGGTAAGAAGAAAATGGTAAACATCTCCCAAACACTCATCACTGTCTAACCGTTTCCATGGCAACGCTATTGGGTTCCATGCTGCGATCTGTACAGTCTGAGAAGCTGGTATGTATCACCGGAATGGACCCAAAATGTTTTAATTTTCTCCTTCCATCAGTCACAGTGTGCTCCAGCGCTGCTCATGCTCTTAACCCTCGCACATTTCTGCTTCAGGAAAATAATGCTATAATAGAGTTTTATGGCCTTTTAAGCACTTTACTTCTTAACAGTTGACTTGGTTTGAACCGCACTTGTACACATAATCAGGGAAGCTTCTATGAAGAGGCTTCAAAAACTGGATGGGACCTTGAAGGAAACTCTCGAATATGCTTCTGGCACCAGTGAAAGGAACACAGAGGTGTTGCTAATGCTTTCTTAACCTCCCTTAACTCCCCTCTCTTCCTTTTCTCCCCTCCCTGCCTCTGAACTGCGAGAGTGTGTGTGTGTGTGTGTGTGTGTGTGTGTGTGTGTGTGTGTGTGTGTGTGTGTGTGTGCGCTGCTTGTTCAGTCACAGTGCATTATGAGGGGTTGGAGAGACCGAGAGGCTGTGACATTATAAAACCAATCTGTGGAGAGGCCATTCAATCGTGTGTATGCATGCATGTGCGTGTGATGCCATTCAGTCGCTCCTGCGCCTTTTATTTTTGTCTGACCGCAGGCTCGTAAAAACCGAATTCTGGCACCAGCGGCCACAGGCCTCAGCCCACGCTCCAGGTACTAAGGTTTCACTCATTCTTCCCCTCGGTTCCCTCCCTTTCTCTCTGTTTTGGTCGCCATGGCTGTCTGCTCCTCGTCTCCATACCAACCCCTTTTCACAGGACCAAACTGCGTGTCTGGCTCCTCCAATTATAAGCCCCGCCTCGCATCCTTTATCTCTCTTCGCCCTGCTTTATTTTACAATTGATTTAAGGACTCGAGCATTCATCTGCTCAAACTGTAGTGGGAAGCTGGTGTTTGAGAAACAGTGCACCCAGCAGCTTTTAGGACTCTTTTAAACAGCCACGGCAGCGTTGAGTATCGAACCTCCTAATGCACTTGTACTTTCAGCTTCCCCGTTTAGACATAAATGTGCAGAAAAGCAAATATGGGGAGTATTACAGTAAAGCTCCATCCAACTAGTGAACCCTCGACAGATTTCTCTTTGAAGAGTTGCTTATTTACTTGAAAACGTAGAAGGCCTCTCGCCAACATCTGGGGTCTACCTGCTCTGTCGAGACCCACATTTTGACGTAGTTCCACACACAATATTAAGTGCTAACAGAGGAGCCATTCAGCCGGACACATCTGAAGCGCGCGGGGTTCTGAGGAGAAAAGAAAAAGCGCTAATCACACGACTTTATGCATCAAAGAGACTTTCTGACGCTGACGTTAATCCCCGCGTCCGGGATGTTGCCAGGGCTGGTTCTGGTAGTGACCTCAACGTCAGTCTCCCTGACCACGGACCGTCTGAGACAACACACCGCTTACGGCATTGGCCAAGTCTGTCTGTAGGCACCACATAGCTGGTTCGTTTGCTAACTGGAGCCAGACTGGTGCCCCGCCCGCGTGCAGATGCATGCGATGGTGCAAAGAGATATATATATACCTCCAGTATATTGTAGGCAGCGAGGCAAAGGTAATTCCATTCCCTCTACTGATAGAGAATACTGCAAATGTGGCTTTGCAAGGTCTAAAAAGACATTTCGTGGGCTGATGTCGCAGCTTTCTATAAACCAATTTCAGGTAATGGGTTGACACACACAAACAGAAGGCACTCAAAGGTTATCCAAGAGTCACGCCGTTGAACTGTCTCCTGCCCTGTAACCGCCGCGGTGACCGAGTCCCCCAGATAGCCGCGGTCACAGACGATGACCTTGGCAATGACCCGGAGCAATGGACTATCGCGTCCCCAATCGCTTCATTGTGTCTTTGATTATTTGCTGCTTTAATCAACCGGCGGAACATTTATGGAGAGGAAGGGGTGTGGGGGTGGGGGGGTGTACGCTGCTGTGTTTGATTTTGGATGTTGCAAATTATAATCAGTCTGGAACCTAATCACGAAGCAAAAACAAACAAGGGTGGCGGCGGCGCAAGCGCCGAGAAGCCACAGAGGGGGAGATCTTCAAGTACGAGGGCTCGCTCGCGACGGCCCGGCAAGTCTCGCTTGTTTCTGCGACGCGCTCGTTAACACAAACGTGAAAATTGGCAGGCAAATACTGTTTTCCCCCCCGATACAAATAACTGCACAAATACAGCACAAATACAATAAAACCCTCACAGCCTTTTCAGGAGAACACAGTTTTACAACATGACATCACGTCTAAACGCTTCGTCCGTGCCCTGTTTTAAATAAAGCTTTGAAGAGGAACTAGATGAAACATTTCTGCCCACATCCCCTGATTAACCAGGTCTGCACTCGAGGATGTTTGCATGTGGTTCTGAACCTGTGTTTGATCAGCTGCTCGTTGTTAAGACAGATACTGCCTTTCAGCTACGCTCTTTTTTAAAAATGTATTTATTTATTTAGATACTTGCGCTTAATTAGATCATGTTTCTTCCACATGCATTGTAATTAGGCAAAGAGGATAAAGTCGGCATTGTCAGAACAGCCTCGGTTCAGGTTCTTCACACTCACGTCGCGATGCAGAACTTTGGCTGGAAGCGGACAGGAATCCGACAACAGGACTCCCACGCAGGATATTTATGCTCCATCACCGCACAGCAGGGGACACGGTGTCCATCACGCCCCGAATGGTGGAATGGAGACAATTACCATGTTTTCTCTCCTACACGCCGCTACTTTGACTCGCCCTCGACGTTCACACCCACCAACGGCGGAAGTTGAGGTGGAGTTTAATTAATCGCACTTGGTACTTTGATGCGCGGCACAACTTTTAAGCATCTCTGGTGGATACCTCCCTCGCCTGCTTCCATCTAATCCTCCTCCTCCTCCTCCTCCCAAAATTCACCGTTCTTTTCCTAATGGAGGAACAAATAACACATGTCCACATTTCATTAAGCCTCTTTTTTCCCCCCATCAAACACTGTTGCAATGTTGGCACTAAAATTGTTCTTTGATTATAATTATTAAAATTGATTGATTGATCACTACTTATTAAAAAAAAAAAATTCAATGGCCTGATGTTCAACAATAAGATGGTATATTCAGTCATCTCACACTTATCTGCTCACATCCTGTAGACAGAAGGCACAGTATGAAATGTGACCGGCTGAGAATAGCGGAGCGCCCAGGTTTAATTTCCTCATGTCATTTGTTCTGGGAAGGAGAAAGCAGTATAGGGGGATAGGGGGTAATATTTAAATATTATTCCTTGGGTGTAGGGGCGGGGGGGGGGGGGGTTGCTGTGGATAAATATTATTGGCGGGGTGTGCTGTTCTTGATTAAAACATTTCTGAAGGTTAATAGAGCGCAGACACACTGACACGCACAAATGCGGTCGCAGCGAAAGGTCAAAAAGCCTCACGTGACCGCAGCTTAACGACCACGCTATTTCAGAGCAGTTGGGTTCCTGAACCTCGCTGACAGAGCGGAGCCAAGAAAGCAAGTGTGCGCATGCACCTTCACCCCCTCCACGCACACATGCGGTATTCCTCATGTCGAGTCAGGTTTAAAAGGATGAAAACAATAATAGGGGCAAAACACAAACACCGCCCCGGTGATGACCTCCAGTGCGGCGCGATAGCATCTAGCGCCGTTGAAAAACACACTCCCGAGTAACAGAGAGGCAGGCCACTCCACACTGGCTGGGATTACGCATTCTGAGCTGACGGAGGTATGCGGTGTGGACTAAGCCCAGATATCTGTTCCGCAGACAGACGCGAACACACAGCTGTTGAGTAACGCGCCACCGCAAAGACGCACACAAAGGAAGAAAGAAAATTAGATTGAGGTATTTGATAATGGTATAAGACATGACAGGAGTCAGTGAAAGCTGGAATAACATCATCTCAGCGAAACAGCAATGGGGGGGGGGGGGAGGGCCTGAATGTTTCTCCCGGTGATGTGGCCGCAAAAAAAAAACCCTTAGCAACATGCGATATTCCAGACTGTGACATGTTGGTGCAGAAGGGCTGTTGGCAACGAATGTAGTTTTTTAATGGGCCTGTGTTCCCAATTTCAGTCGTATAACCTCAAATTTCAGAAAATGAATGGTTGGAACAGATCATTCATCCATGTGGTATGAGCGCAGGATTATGTGCACATTTGGCTTCTTGATATCCGGCCAGAATCTAGTTAAGGCTTGGTAGCAGGAAACAGAACGCTCCATTTGGGATGTGAAACTGATCATATGGCATAAATATAATCTAACGGTGACCTTGGGACAGAAGCTCAGTGAAGACAGACCCACCCAAACACAGGAGGTGGACTAAGTCTGCACATTCACACATGCGCCGCGCTACGTGCGCTTCCTGGTGGAGCCGACACATGTTGCATTTCGCATGCACCTACTCCCGCTGACATCCTGACTTGAGTCGCCCCCCCTGCAACAGCGTGTGTGTGAACGGCCGCGCGGTCTGGTTTCATTTGCGGGGCTTTCTGTAATCCCTTCTATAGCGGCCCGCCGTCCATGTACACACTTTGTTTGTGTCGGTTTATTTGTTTCCGCAGAGGTTGGAACACGATGTACTCTGCTGAGGGAAGGTAAAGGCTGACGCCTAAATCTGAATTCACTGACTGTACAAAGCATTGATTCACTCCCCACCACTTAAAGGCAACCTCCAAATTACAGCCCGCTGCAGATAGTGCACACAAGTCTGCACTAAACATCTGAAGCATCACATGCCTGAACACAATAGCGGCCGTCCCACAGTGAGAAGTTTTTTGCTTGAATTGACCCCAGATTGAACAATGCGTGTTTGTGTGACACAGTGCTCCGCTTGTGCTGCACATAATGTGGCAGACGCATTTCAGCAGGCTGCGTTCGCTCGCTCGCTCGCTGTCCCTGATGTGTTTTCCATGTGCGCTGGAAAGACAAACACAGCTGCAATTTAATGACACTCAAATGCTTCTGGGATCCCGGGCGCGCGCACACGCGGACGTGTTGCGCGCCGCAGCGCGTTCTGCTACGGCTCGCTACAGCGAAATACCTGTTGAAGCCCTTAATAACTGTTACACGGCTTCGCCGAGCACACATGCCTGTTCAGAGAAGTGCCAAGTGGCGGCCGTGCCTGCCATTTAATGGTTCGTCATCGCCCTGAGTGTTGATCGCCTTACACCCCTTCCTTTTATTTAGGCCCCCACCCCCCCGTCTGCAAAAACATGACGTGCATAAACACAACACACGCTGATAAATGCACACACGTAGACAGCGCCCCCCCCTCCCCCCAGAACGGATGAGACCAACTGTGAAGTTCAAATGAAGCTGAAAACAGAAGTGCTGCTGAGTGATAAATGACACAAATAAGCACACGGCCCCTCTCCCCCTTCTCACTTTCACTCAGTGTACCTCGTTAACGCCACACAAATGGAGCCATCTCCTCTCTCCGGGCATAAATCTTCCCATCCAATCATCTAATATCCGTGGAGTCTCCCCCACCCCCACAAACGCCATATCACCTTTGAATAGATAAAGCTTTTCTTTTACTTTGAGAGGACAGACATTTAAAAAGAAAAAAAAAACAAAAAAAAACGAAACAGCTGCAGCTATTGTTAAATACCTGTATTTTAAATGGGCCTGCAGAGCCGCAGCGGCACGACACGCTGGCTTCAACACACTTCTGTATGTATGTCACATACTTTTTCAGTTATACCATTTTTGTTTTATGGGACACACTCTGGAGTCACATAACATGGAAGCCCGTTACGGATGCAATTAAGCATGCGGACACACAGCTGCATGCATTTAATGTTCCTAAAGCTGAATTCCCGTGACACAGATGTAAACATTTACGCAGACAAGTGAGCTGAGAAGTTTCATTGGCGTTTACTGCTGGATCAAGAGCTTTCATTGATGGAAAAGTAAGCGACAGAAGGACGAATCGAACATCGGTTGTTTGCCACAACGATCTCCCGTTTCCCACACAATCTCTTTCTCGTTGTCAGCACTTTCCGGCGACGCTTGCAGCAGATGACAGCAAACGGGGGGGGGGGGGGGGGAAACTTAAATTGACCTGCTTAGCTGCAGATCTTCTCTCTCCTTTGTCGACCCGATTCCTTAGTTAGCTTTGTTTTCTGACAGTAACACCCTCAGGAGTTGCTGTGCTAATTCCCTGAAGTTCAATTTTCACATTTCCGCCTTTCTCCTCTTCAGAGAAATCTGATTTAAATCAATTATCTAGAGCAGGGTAAAGCAAAATCCGACATGCTGCCCTTTCCATTGATATATCTGTGCATTATCTCTTGGTTTTTTAAATACTTTATTAAGTTCTGAATGCACAAATGAATCGAGAGATCCAAATCATCCTGCTTTGCATAATAGCTTCTGGCTGCACTGTTTCCAGTGTGATGGGTGCACATAAACCCCCTCATAAAAATGAATTGGACCCATAAAACTGAACCATACAGCCACAGATAATCAACTCCCTGTGACAACATTTGTAAACTTCTCGAGGTAGTAAGTAAATGTCTTACTATGATGACAAGGGGATTGTTTTTGAGGCTAAACTCTCCGTCAGCTCTAACTTTGCTTTCACTTAAAGACAATTAATGGCTTGTGTCCCATGGCAGCGGACTGATCTACAGATGCCCTGATAATGGAAAAACAACAGGAGCACGCACACATGCACAAACACTTCCGACCATTTCCCACCCTGGCGTGATGAAGTCTGGCCGGAAACAGCCATTTCCCCGAACGTTCCCATCCCTCCTCTGACATACTCCCTCATCCCTGATTCATTGGCCATAAATCACAGAAGAAGAGAGAGACCAGGACAGCACAATTTAGAGAACGAGCAGTGGAGAAAGACGAGGTAAGGATGATAAACACGGAGACGGTGAGTGGGAGATTGTGAAAACAGCAATGAAGGAAGCACCAGACGTCCTCATCTCAAATCAAAAAAAAAAAAAAAAATCAGCAAAAACTGCAGAACAAAACTGATATGACTCTAATTTGTAAGAATTTGTTCTCATTACAACTACTCGTTGATTACACACTACACGGCTGAGTCTCTGTTTCCAAAACATGGATTAAATGGAGACTGTCTGTGATGTCTGACAGACTAAAACAACTGGAATATTGCTCCCCTGCTATTATTGGTTTTTCCAGAATTAACAAATGGGCACGGCGCGCCACCTGGAAACTCCAAAACACCAGGAGAGGCTCTTTGATCACGCTCTTCTACCCCAGCGCAAAGGCTCCGGTTACCACAGGTAACTCACTTGTCGCTCCGTCAACACCGCTCAAAGCGCATCACAAAGGAGACTTGGGTCAGTTCTCCTGTAAGCCAAGTGTTGCTTAATTGTTAAAAAGCAAAGACTGCGGATGTTTTCTCTAAAGTTTCCGTAAAGATCAGGAACATGCGATGACTGTTACTTCATGCGAGTCCCGCTTTAACTCTTCGTCGACTGAGAGGTCCGACGCGAGCCCAACACGGAAGGCGCGGTGTCAAATTTCTCTGCAAAGTCTCCGGCTTCTCTGGATTACGACCAAACGCCGAGCCTTTTGGATTAGGTGACCGTCTCCCTCAACAACTGAAATCAGATCTACAGTTATTGCCTCTGACTCGACGGTCAGACTTCTTCGGTTGACATTTTCAAAACCTGAACTGAACCTCA
Organism: Lagocephalus sceleratus; assembly: GCA_911728415.1. Classification (NCBI taxonomy): domain Eukaryota; kingdom Metazoa; phylum Chordata; class Actinopteri; order Tetraodontiformes; family Tetraodontidae; genus Lagocephalus; species Lagocephalus sceleratus. The sequence goes on along the minus strand of CAJVRN010000237.1, from coordinate 6,438,630 downwards.
CAAGACTGTGTAAATGTCAAATGTCCCATAAACCTTTGGTTTTGTTGTCAGTCTGCCTCTCGGTACCGGCAGCTCTTAAAGGTGCGTTTGCAGTTTCAGAACGGAGGCTTCTTAAAATATTTCGGCGGCCGCAAGTCGGGTGGCGCGTCTTCGCGGCGACCAAAGCATCATCAGAAAAGCGCCGATGACCACGTCAACCGAATGAGGTGACAGAGTCACACCGAGGGTGACTCATCATTCAAAGCCCAACTTAATCTGTGATAGTGATACTGCTGTACAGGCAGAGCTGTATCAGAATTTAGATAGAAATTAAACTGCAGGTGTCGGTCTGGCTAATTAAACAATGCAATAGTGATGCAGGAAAAATCACATTTAAGAACAATGAGCCATTATATTGCTGAATCATATTCAGAATGTCGAGCACTGTACACTTAATAAAAGGTTGCGGCTGCACAACTTAATCAGGAATGTCAAGCATTTAGGATGACATCATTTCCCGTAGTTCCAGAGGAAGAGTTACATAAACACGTTCTATACACACACAGCCTTATCACATCTGCCAGAGTGCTGCTACGGTACATCACGGCTAATCATATCAGATATTCCAGTGCGGATGGAGTAAGTAAAGTTCAATGATGCCGTTTCAAAACCAGAAAAAAAAAAACTCCCTGACTCACAAGATGAAACTACCATCTTCAGCATATTTGGGTTGAATAATGACATTTGCTGAAAGCCTGTGAGAATTGAGCAGTCTCCATGAATTTGCACTTTGGAGTTTCACATTAGGCATGGTCATGCTGTGGCAACTACCCATCATCTTTGGAGCATTTTACGATCCAGGTGAAAGCCGGCGTTCTTTGAAGAGCATGTGATTCCAAGGAAAGTTGGAAAGTCTTGCTACTTCCCAGCTCCTTTTCCCCTACAGGGTTTCCTGTCCTGATCAACAGGGGCAGACAAACCCTCTCATTAGAGACCGCGGATGAAAACGAAAGCAAAATGAGGCCCATTACCATGCGGGCATGACTAATATCCTTCTACAGATGTCTGCATGCATGCACACACACGCACGCACGCACACGCACACATGCACGCACACACGCACAGGACTCTGCCATCAGAAACACCGAGCTACACGTGTACACAAGAAAGTCAGACGCTTACACAAAGAAGTGAACGAAACCAGGAGGACAAAAACAGATGAAAGGGAAGTTGGTAATAAAGATTGCCTCCATAAATGGACCAGGTCTCCGTTGGGGTGGGGTGGGGAGGGGACTCTAAAGATTTGAGATTGTGCGTATGTTCCCTAATCATCCATGATGTCATTAGTATTAAACTGTGGCCCCACCTCTGCCTAATTTCTGTCCAGCTGTAAAGTCCTTCCTTTGTTACCGTTTAACTGCCTTCCACTGACCGACTGTGCAACGCTTTGTATCTGGCGAGCTTCTCTCATCACTTCAGACATCCATTTGGCTGCTAGGGGAATCAGATATCCTTAATAGGACTGATCACGTTACTTGAATTCATAATTATGATCTTATAATTCATCGCAGCGGCACTCCAACCTCTTGCGCCGGCGAATCTGCTTCGCTGATGTCTCTCATCTGCTCTAATTTTCTTCATTTCTGTTTTATCTTTCATCATCCATTTTACTACCTGTTGATTTTGTCTACACCTTCTGTTCTGCTGCCCTGTCTGTTTTCCCAGTCAGTGCACACTGTTCACACCTGTGGCATACCCTTCTCCCCATAACTCATTTCTCCAGCAAATTTCGTGGTGGTGTGCAGAGCTATGCGCCATACCCAGCGCTTTTGTTCCACTTGTAACCTCATCTTTCATATGCTCCAACCTTTTTCTCCTGTATTTTAACTGGTTTCCTGGTTCCCTGCTGATCAGATCTGGTGAGTGATTTATAGATTCACAGGCTGGTCGGGTTGAGGGAGCGAAAGGAAGGTGATGCAGATGAAAAGACGGGGGGGGATCGTATAAAATTTGGTCTGTTTGGTGTTTGAAGTACATGAGGCGGCCATATAAAATACACCTGGTCCATCTATTGGCACTCTCTGTTCACAGAAACAAAGGGAGGGGATGGGTCTGTGGAGGAGGAGGAGAAAGAGAGGAGAAGGCTGGGCCAGAGGGGGAGAGAGGTGGATGGAAAGAGGGGGAGGGACCACTTCGTGTTTCCTTTCAGGATGGCTTTTACAGCGTTACTTCAAACGCTGACCTCCAACACCACCCAACCCCTAACCCCCCCCAGCCATCGGTCTGTCCAGTCGGCCCCTCCCTCCTCTTTTTCACTATTGTGCATGGCCAAGTGGACAGTAATTGGCTATTCTTTCATGAGGCTGATTTCAGAGCACACCCCCCCCCCCCCCTCAGGAAGAGGCCCTTTTTGCTGCCCCTCAGAAGTAAGCACATTTGTGCGTACGTCGTAAATATGCCAGACGGAAGGTATCAGGTGGTTGGAGCCCGGCCCTGGACTATAAAGGCATTTAATTTAAAGCCCGGTTCAAATTAGCAAACTAGAATTGGAGGTGATCCAGTTGAGAATCACCGTGTTCTTACAGTGGGTGCTATGAAATCCTCAAAGGACTGCAGCCAAAAACCTGAACCTTGCCTGTGATTTTAAAAGCTTGTTGCTGAAAGCTGCAATTGGAAGTGTTGCAGGGAAATTTAAAGTTTCATTTAAGTGCCTGAACATGTACTAAATTCTTGGTGCGCTTTGATTTTTTTTTTCTTTCTTTCTTTCTGAAATTATATTCAAAGACTCCCAGGGGCACTTGCCTAACTAATTCATGCATTAAAATATGCTGTAAAAAAAGATGAGAGGTTTGCCAATGTTTCCTACAGTCTGAGCATATTGAGAGTGATATACAGTGTATTAAAGCTGCTCTCATCTAGCTAATGACTTCTGGCCCTCTGTGGCTAATAGATAGATCAGTGTGCAATCATTAATGATACAGGCGAGTGTGTGTGTGCATGTATGTGTGTGCACGTGCATGTGTCTGGGTGCCTGTGATTTATTTGGTGGAAGGCATTAGTCGCCTACAGAGAGCCCTAATTACCTCTGCAGGAGGAAAAAAAGAAAAGTATACAATTTTACGTCTTTTCGTATTTGGTTTAAAAGAAGACAAACTTTGACAGCCACTGGAAAAGCAAAAGTAGTTTTGAAGGGATAGATGCAACAGCTTCAAGGCCAGATTCAAGCCTAGAATGTCAAAGTCAAACGGATGTACAAACAAAAGCTAACCACACTAGCCCCCCCCCCACAGACACACACATACACACACACAAACCCTCCCACACACACACGCACAAATAACAGAGTGTATGTGATGTATACAAGCTATTAAAGGTTAAATATGTGCTCTCAGTGACATGACATAAACACAGAATTAAACAGGAAAATGACAGCCTTTCTTCCCAGACACAAAAAAAGACAACATATAAACAAAGCCAGGAATCAGCGTGTTGTCCGACAAACACCGACTGTTCAGCTAAACTTCATCCAAACAGCAGACTCATATCAAATAGAGGACCGGCACCCAAAACTTAAAAGCAACAAGCTTCAAAGAGTTTTGAAAATTTACTTATTAGGTCTGATAATACCACTGAGGTCTTCTACCTGTTTGTAGTTCACCTTGACGTCTTTTCTCTTCCGCTTTCTGCTCTTCCCCCGGTGGCGCCGACGGAGGAGAATCCATTTTACAGCCTGGGAGAGAGACAGAGAGAGAGAGAGAGAGAGGGGAGAGACAGAGAGAGAGAGAAGGAGAGACAGAGAGAGAGAGGGGGGAGAGACAGAGATAGAGAGAGAGACAGAGAGAGAGAGAGAGAGAGAGGGCAGGAGAGAGAGAGTGAGAGGTGTAAAGTTGGGGATCAGAAAATTTACAGGTAAAGACAGAATGGCGAGAATAAAAGAGGGGGAAACAGTTCTTTTAAAAAAAGGATGGAAGATTCTGACAGAGTGGAGAAGAAAAGGCTTAAGAGAAGTGAGCAGTTACACACAATGGTCCAAAGTAAATCCAAATGGACTTAAAGGGAACACTCCAAAAAGGCGCACAGGAATATACGTGCAGGGGCTCAGTGAGTCACTAGCGTGACAAATAGCCTTGACAAATTGCAAATTAGACACACTAATATAAAACCATCTACAGCTCCTTTTGCTTTGTCTCACACCGGCATCAGTTCCAACCTTTCAGCACTTATTCAGGCACAATGTACGACCAACAGCAGCGGCAGACGGACCCAAAAGAGTTGGGAAAGTGTGCGCAGTCTCTATATTCTCAGTGAGTCCAAATCAAGGGCAAACTCTATCTCGCTTCTCTTTTCTCTGTTTATCCCAAGATAAACATGATGTCCTTATACGCTTTGGGAAAAAAAAAAAAAAAGTGATTAAAAACTTCAACACTGAGCGTCAGTGCAAAAGCAAAAATATCAAAAGAGTTTGTTTTTTTTAATGCTCTGATTGTTGGTACATTGACACAAATATTTGAGCGATAACGGCAACCTTATTAAGAATAACACAGGAAGACCTGTGGCAGATCTGACAGGCAGCACAGAATGGCACGCAACAGATGTACGGCTCAGTGTGCCGCACTTCACATGAAGACAGACAGAGGGGGAGATTGAAGCGAGCGGGGCTGAGAAGTACGGTGGATGGAGGGCAGGATGGTATCAAACACTGCGAAACAAAGCTTGTAAATGGCACAGAGTCGAAGAAAAAAGCCGGGAGATGAGACGAGAGCCGACGAACGGGGATGGGAAGCATGTTCCCCAGATCAATGTCATAATTTCAGCGGCGGGGGAAAGGGAGTGATGGGAGTCAGAGGAGAATCATGTCAGGCAATCCCAGGTGTTATGTTTCAAATATGAGAACTGTCTCCAAGATCGTCTGCCACTCCCTGAAGACAAGAAGAGAAAGGAGGAAGAGGACATACAGAGAGAGAGAGAGGGGGAGAGAGAGAGGGAGAGAGACAGAGAGAGAGCGGGAGAGAGAGAGAAAGAGAGAGAGAGGAGAAGCACTTACCTCTGCTTTTACTTCTTCCACCAGTCTTGCCTGCGACCAAACGGCACTCCGTTCATACAGCCACTAAACGACAGGGAAGAAAGGAAAGCGGTAAGCTGAGGCAAGTGATCGAGAGAGAGTGGAATGCTGTGCAGAGGCAGTGAGTGAGAGACAGAGAGAGAGAGAGAGAGGGAGAGAGAGAGGTGGAGAGGGAGAGAGAGAGAGAGAGAGAGGGAGAGAGAATCAGGAAGGGGAGGGAGAGAGGAGAGGTGGGAGGAGAGGGAGGACGTGGGAGCATGATCACTTGTTCCTCTGATGGAAACTCGAGAATTGACTAAGGAGGATGAGAGAAGGGAGGAGGAAGGAAAAACACTTCAATAACTAGCACAGGACAGTCACCTCAGCCCTCACACACACAAACACACACACACACACACACACACACACACACACACACACACACACACGCGCACACACACACACTCACAGAGCCAGACATGCAAACACGGTCGTCATGTTACTTCAGTTACAAATAACAGCAGCTGAGACTCAGCATGTTTACACAATCAAACATGCCTCCAAGTGCCTTCTCACATGCATCGTCTCCGCTATTTCTATCCCCACAGTCGGCCACCAAGTCCGGCACTCTAACTGCATGACCAAGCACTTCTCCTTTATGCAGGTACAGCAGGGGCAGCCTGGAGGGATTTGTTAGGACACAGAGGCAGACACAGAGACGTAAGGCGAGAGCGAGGTTAGAGGGCGCTGTATAGAACACGGTGAGCGTCGAAGCAGTAAACCGGCATTGTGTAACAGGATACCACACATAGCTCTTATGGAGCCTTGATCCCCGCCACCATTCCCCGAATAACGAGTCTTTTGTCTGCCTCAGGCTGTCGTCATACTGCTCCCCCCCCCGTCAGTGTAATATCTCTTTGGAGAATCAATGCGGGTCTTTAGTTAAGAAGTTACACCTCTCACTCACCCACTTGTGGCAGCACACTGATTGAGGAGGAAATGGAGATGTGAGATTCGTTCCTCTAAGACCCCACAGAACAATGGCAGACAACGTGACATTTTTATATGCATTAATTGCTCATCTCCGCTTAACGTAATCCGGATCATTTGTTTATTTGCCTTTTTCAACGCCGCCACTCTTTTATTCCTCAACAGCTAATTCGGTTTACTCTACGTCGCTTCAGATGAACTGAAATTTGATCTCTGGCCGGGGCAGTCTGTCATAATTAATAATAAAGCAGGGCAAACATACAAACATGAAACATCAATATAAGGAGAAAGCACCGGGCTCGTAGCCCTGGTGAGTCAAGTGGAGGCTTTATTTAAACAAAGTATCTCAGCTTAGATCCATCTGCGATTACTCATCTAAGCGGAGGTCTAAAATAGGCCGGCAACGGCCTTCCCATTCCACGTCTCTTACTCTGGGATGGGTGAATGTCATTGTTTATTATTAGGCCGAACCATTTCCTACCTTTCTCCAATTCAAACACATTGTCGGGTGATAGATGCGAGGGGGAGAGCGGAGAGAGACTGTTTGTGTGCAGTGTACACAATACAGACACCTGAATTAGTAAAAAGCTCCAATCGATCTGGCTGATCTTATTAGCCGGTGACTGGCACATCAAACACAACAGAGAGCCTCTGGAACAACACTCCAGCCATCATCCAATCATGTGTGAGAAAGCAGCAGTCCCTCCATGCAGTCCTGCCCACCCTCAGAGTCCCACTGAAAGGCTCCAGTTACATCATCACGTAATCTATAAGGTGAAGGTCCTCAGACAGAAACTTAGCTGGAATGGACACGCACGCATGCACACAGACACACACACTCACATACCCCCCCCCACACACACACACACACACACACACACACACACACACACACACACACACACACACACACACACACACACACACACACGAGTAATTAAGATTAGTTACCATGGAGACAGGAATATTGAAGAAGCTTGTTAAAGTGGATTGATATTGTGTGTGTGTGTATCCTGCCCAAGTGTCTAGGACTGTGGGTATTTCTTGATTCAAGTGCAGTTGAGCGCCACTGCCCTTCATGTCAAGAGCATCACGACCTGTCTGGTAACAAATAAGATGATAATGATTCTAAGGCACTAAACTAAAAATAACTGCATGATTTCCTCCTTCCAGACCCTGCCACGTCCTAAACTTTACACTTTAGTGTGCAACCCTCCAGTCAGTGATAAGACTTTCACTGATACTATTATAATATTACAGCAGTACATTTTTATGCTATAACATTATAATAATCACACTATATTCACTGCACATCGCAGTTTCCAGGTTTCAACAGGTTGGCAATCCTTAACTCTCTCTCTCTCTGCTTGAAAATTGTTGCTGCAAGGGAAATGAACTGTTGCATTATAGGGTTCAAATGTGACTAGAAATAAATAGATTTTCAGTACCTTCAGCACATGGGTACATATTATTGTCTCTAACTAGAGTATGGACCTTCATTTGAATATGTTGTCACTGTGTGTGAGTTAGATTTTGGTTGTTCAGAAATTTCACCTTGAAACATAACACTATCAAGAAATTGGAAAAAAAAGCACCAATTTAACAGTGGAAAAAAACAAAAAAAAAAAAAAAAACCCTCTTTGTACCTTTGGAATTCCTGGTCGATCAAGCCAGTCAGCATAAATAGCACAGAGGGTGAGGCCTTTTCTGGAACACAATGGCACAAGTGTTAGTATTATTCCTATTATTAAAGCAATGACTGTTATTGCCCAAGACGCCACGCTTCTGGGAAAATATTGTTCAGGTCATGGCAGACACAAAGCTCAGGCCAACACCTTAAACAAAAGATGGTCCCACCCATCTTCCTATACAGGCACAAGCAAACATGTACAGACAGCGGCGCACTCAGTATGTATGCACAGGTGATGTAGGAAAATTACATGTACGCTGGCTAGAGTCCTTCCAGCTGCATCTTAAGTTGCCATGCATATTTCACAGTGACACGTCAGTGTGGACCTGTCCCTTGTTTTATCTTTATAAATGTAGACCGTGGGCTGTGGATCGGTCATGCTCACAAAGACTGTCAGATGGATCTTGAAAAATGGTAGAGCGACCCGCTGAATGCACCCAGCGTTGTGGGAGCGGAGGCAAGGTAACTGAGTGACCTCCGAAGAGGCTCGATCCAAACCAGCAGATAAGATCTTCTGTCGGGAGGAATTTTCCAGGCGATTCATAAACAGCGTGCGTACAACCGTCTATCCCACTCAAACAAATCATTCTCTCTGACCACAGCTTATGTAAAACATAACATTTACCCAAATGAAATGATGAGCATTGTGAGAAAAAAAAAGGGTTTAAATGTATTTGTCTAAGGTGTTTATAACCTTCCAACTTCAACTGTTTGTATAAAATGGAGCTTCAATAAAGGATTCTAGATTAAAACAGACTTTAATTCACACATGAACACACATGCTTTGACAGAACTGACCTGCAGAGACAGACTTTCCGACAAAGACACATTTCAGAAGTGGCCCCGGGTACAGAGCGTACACAAACTCCAATGTTTAGAAAGTACGCATCAAGTTGAGGAGTAACTAAACAGCACCCCCCCTCCTCTCCCCTTGATCAAATGAACTTGTGCGGGCTTAAAGGAAAATTCCACACCTGGCTAGACTAAAACTTTTCCACTATATTAATCAGTGTGTTATATATGAATTTTTCTTTTTTTTTCTTCTATTTTCCTCCCAGTGAGGCATTTTGAACTCTCGTTTCATTCATTGATTTCTCACCTCTGCTGTGGTAACTTTAATTCCCTTTTTTTTTCAATAAAGTGAATTATCTTTTGGATGATGGCACTTTATATTTTTTAAAAACTTGAGAGAAACACGGGAGGGGAAAAAAAAATCTCAGGTCAGGAGACTCCAATTATCACTCCTCCTTCAATAGCATTCCAAAATGAGCTGGTAGCTAAGGTACATTTGCTAGATAATTGTGGGAGTGGGAGCTCTGTAAATTTAAGCTCGTTGAAATCTTTTTACAGCCTGCAATTTTCGAGAATATTCCCCATAAAATGCCCATTAGCCAAGAAGCTCCCCACTAAAAAACATCATCAGTGACCTACACACGATGAAATAATAGCTGTTGGAATGTGGGCTGGAACGGTGCATTATAGATAATATCGGTCCAAAGGCTGAACATCTGGCACATCACGGTGAAACAGCATACGGTGAGATTACCTGGGATTATGGGAACATAGGATTTTTGTGTGTGGAGCTAAGAGAAAGTGAATGTAACTGTCAAAGGCTGCTGGATAGAAACAAGATTCATGTGACACACAAGACCAGCCAGGACATAAAACATATTTTCACGCTGAGCCCTGCATGGAACTACCGACTTACCCCCGTCTGCAAATATTAGTGCTACTCGTCGCTGCACAACAATGAATGTCTAGTATATCTTTTCATGTGTCATAAAGCACACGAGCAAATGCTCTAGAGCAAAAACTGCAATGATTTCATGTTAGAGGTGTTTGGCTGTGCAGTATTCAAAACGAAACGTTTTATGTTTTTAATCTAAGATTTAATTTTATTCCAATGTCCTTGCTTACATTTGTATTGAAGAGTATTTAATCAAAGTTTCTATACAGGTTCGGTCCTCTTGGTTCAAGTATTACATCCTCGCCGCTACAGACTTTTTCCATTGCAAAAACGCGCATATTTCTTACATCTAAAGCAGGAAATGGTTTGAGCTCAAACCACTTAAAGAAGAATAACAAGAGTTGCGGCCTGTTTGGGATTTGATGTGCATTAGTGTCTGTCATCACATTAGCGATTCTACGGGGTTTTTACACCAAGCCTTACGGGCTTCTGCTGGAAGGTGATTTTGATTTACTTCTGCTGGAATCCATTTATTTCATTTTCATCCTGAGCACAAAGCAGCCATGACACTCAAGTGTATATTCCCTTCATAATGGCTTCGACAACAAGTGTTTACATGGCGAAACTAGTTCATTCGCTTTGCTGAAATGCAAAAAAGCGACTGTAAACACACACCAAATTCGCTCTCAACTGAGGGCTGATTACTAAGAGAGCCGCTGACTGTCCGCCTACTCTCCCTGGTTTAATTGAATTAATTTGTGCTTGTCCGGCAGCGCGCTCCGCACGACAGAAAATGCAAAAAAGGCAACGGGCAACTGAGAGGACGAACAGGAAAAAAAAGAGGTTTCTACAGGCTGGGAGGGAGGGGGAAAAAAAGTGGAGACAGAGCTGAAGAAAAAGACAGAAAGAGGCAGGATAAGAGGTTAATGAGGCAATCAGGAGAAATAGAGAACTGAATGATTTAGTGGTTGCAGAGAGGCAGACAGAAAATTAGAGAGGAGGAGAGCAGGAGGAGCAGTTATCCTTTTACACTTCAATTAATAACAGAGTGGATGAGACTGCTCTCATAATAGGGCCGGTGTTGGAAGATTTAGTCGCGTGTGTTTCCATAGCAGGACCGAGTTTGGCAAATTAACACATCACATTATATTAAACAGCAAGCCCATGAATAAATCCCATCTGCAGAGCAGGAAAAATACGAGGCTAAGGTGAAGCAGAAACATTCTATAAATCACAGTTTATGTTGGCTGACTGGAAACTGGGGTGCCAACGCTCCAGCGAAGACCAAAGGTGGTTTTTATGCATCTTGGCTTATTGTTGATCTTTCATGAAAAACAGTGCAGGTATTATTCACAGGCGCTTACATACCGCTCCATGTCGGGAAAGGTAATCAGCAGCGTTCGCAGGAAATCCTGACCACAAAGGACAAGAGAGCACAGACAGCAATGCAGACATTTAGGGAGGTGTCGGAGGAACGACCAAAAAAAAAAAAAAAAAAAAGGGGAGTCACGGGTACAAGGTCAAAATTTATTTCCATTTTACTCGTTCTTAGTCAGGGGATTCAGGCTGCCAATGACAAAACTGGTGCCAGAGTCCACCCATCGTGTATCGCACACGAACCCAGGCCAAGTGCGATTACTCAGTTTCATGGGCTCTGCCGAACACACACACACGTGCCTGTGCTGATGTTTGAACAGCACTGGGGTGCTTTTAACACACCCGTATCCGAGCCTTTTTTTTTTTTTTTTTTTTCTAACAGCCTCGCCACAGACAGAAAACATTCGTAGTTCTGATTTTAAAGAGACGCCGCCGTCAATTTACTCAACAAAGATGAGTCTCCCGTGCCGCAGCCCCCACCTGAGACAAAACGAGCTGGCCGTGGCGTTGTCTCGCAAATGACCTGAGGAAAGTGATGAACCGCTGCTCTCCAACTTGACTGGCCAAAAACCTGAGGAGGAAGTAACCCTGAACAACAAAAAGAATAAGAGTACACAATCCATCAAAGGGGAGAAGAAGAGGCGCCATCCGCTTTTACAAGTGCTCTTAGTGGAGTTCTTCTGAAAACCTTAACCAAGTCCAGTTGTTCACTGCTGTCAGGCTTTGGATACTAAAAATAAGGATACTAAATACTACAAATAAGGACAGAAGATACTAAGACTTTAGTTACTAACATAAGAAGGTAGAGGTTTAACAGGATAGAAAACATGTAGTTTCACTGATTCCTGCTTCCTCGATAAATTTCAATTTTCATTCTTCAGATTTTTTTAGACGTATCTCACCTTGAGGTAGTGAACTTGCATGAAGGCCTTGTCGGGGTTTAAAGCATGCTTAACCGTCGAGGAGCCAGACTCACTGACCTGACCGGTGTTCTCCATGTTTGGCCTGCAGAAAAACCGAGCACAGCCCAAACACGCACACGCACACGCACACGCACACACACACACACACACACACACACACACACACACACACAGACGGAGAAAGAGAATGGGCTGTTCAGCATCGTAAAGAGCAGGCTGCAGAATAACAAGAGGTTGTTGGGGACTTAGAACACACTCTGGGGAGTTACTGTATTAATACTAAGTTGGTATTGCATTTTGCAGGGACACCACTGCACAAGCAAAATAAATAAATAAATAAATAAAAAATCCATTGTTGTCACAGGCAGCAACAGGACGTTTCAAAAGTTGTACACGTTTCAAAGATCCCAATGAAATTCAGTACCAGGCATAACCCGTTGTTTATATGACCTTATCACTGCACCGTGCTGTTATTAAGTCGTGATTTATTACACAAAGTTATAACATTTCCACAGAGAAGCGCGTCTATTTCTGGCCACAAAAAGGCAGACAGGTTTCACTTTCCCAGTCACACAGATATAAATCATCCGCTCTTCCTCCACAAACACGCGGGCGCTGATAAAACCAATATAAACCAAACAAACGGCCCGCTGACATGGGATGCCGGGCAATGATAGTTTCAGTTAGCCGTTATTGATCAGAATGAGCAGATTAACTCAGCGTGCCAATAGGAAGGCCTTGAAGAATCACCCTTCAGCCGAGTCGATACGCGAGGCGCCTGCCCCACCAATCAATACACCCTTCATCACCGGTGAGCTCTTTTCCACAGGAACGCCTCATGACTATGACTAGACACACACACACACACACGCAGCTGCACTGAGGAGACAAAGACAGACATTAAGATATAACTTATTCACAGTGATTAGGGTTGAACACAAAAAAGAGCAGAGTGTGGGAAAAATCGAAGATAGAAGACTGACAGGAATGCTGGGCTTGCCCAGTCAAGAGGAAGCTGTCAATTTCCTGGAAAATGGAACAGCACACTACAGTATCCGTCCCCACTATATTTGTCCTTGTGAATATAGACCTCACATCAAAATATACGTGGAAAGCAAGCTATTAGTGCCCTGATTTATCACGATGCATGTTTGTTGCTTAATGACACAGCCTGGTGAATAAAAGTGTGTAACACGGTTTATCCTAGTTGTTGTTGGGCAAAAAGAACCATATTCTCTATGAACTGTAGCCAGGACATTTGCCCCCACACTTCATCATGGAGTATTTTTTTTTTTTTTTACTCGCTCTCCATCCAGCTCCTGACCCACAAGTCTGCCTGTTACTGCTGATAAGATGAAATAGACTTTTTAAGACAGCAGGACACGACGTATCCCTGGGAAAATTGTACGCGCGCATGTTTGCGAACGGGTCTGGCAAGAGAAAAGTACGTCGGGAAAGAGGGACAGGACCAAGGGACAAAAAAGAACGACGCGCATTTCCAGGAGAGAAAATGCATTGGCTTCATGCGTCATAGACGCTGGTGGCAGAACGCTGAGAGGGAAAAAAACTTGATCCATCACTGCCACGTTGTACAAAGGAACTCCACCCTTCCCAGTGTCCTGACCAGGGATGTATGGATGCGTAAATCCTCGTCTCTTTGTCAGAGATGATTTACTATAGCTTTAAGAAGAATCCCTGCTCGCTGCCTTGGAGAATCGCACAATAGCTCAATGTATTGCGGTATAAATGGTGCTCTTATCTGACTTGTGGGCCATGTGTGTGATAGGGAGGGTGTGTGTGTGTGTGTGTGTATTTGTGTGTGTGTGTGTGTGTGTGGGTGGGTGCGTGTAGCCATGCGTACACCTGGGTGTGTCTGAGATTGTGATAGAGAGAAATAGCAGGAGGAAATCAGGAGCTATTACTGACAGAAGCTAATACAAAATGCACATGCGCGCACACACGCACACACACACACACGCACACACACACACACACACACACGCACACACATGCACACAGGTTTATAGCTCCATGAGCCATATCTTGACAAATTACACTGGGTTGGCTGTGGAAACCGGATAAGGTAGAGCAGCAATCCCTGCAGCCCAGTGAATCAGCAGGGAGAATGGCGTCTGGCCCAGGCTGCCCTAAATATAACTCATCTGAAATGGGCCGATAAACACTGGCCACCAGGGCCCCTCCAGGATCAAGGGGTGTCAATTGTACCCTGTTGATCCTGAAAAGCGCAATCTGCCATTTAGCTCGTGATTTTTCCTCTCCCTCTCTTTCTGTGTGCATGTGTGTATGTGTGTGTATGTGTGTGCTTGTGGGTGTCCCAGTAATATTTTACATCTCTTTCTATAAGAGTGCAGTATAACATTGCTAAGATATTGTGTTCGGTTGGCATTATTGTCCAGTGTTAAAAGAATAGAAGAAAAATCTTATATTGTGACTTTGCAAGTGTAGTGTTGCAAAAACAGTACCTTTTATTTCACTTGGATGTCACATTTATGTGACTCACATTTAATGACATCTGTAATTGTCTGAATCAGTATCCTTTGTGTGTGTAAATTTAACAGCATAGAATAAAACGGGCTGGTATTGGAAGATAAATGCTCCACCTCTCTCTCTCGGTGGATCACACTGCAGCACCTTCCATTCACCAGATTGGTCCTACCATTTCTCCCTGCGCTGTGACATCCAGCGTGTGTTTATTCATAGTTTGTTTTCCCACAGCTGTACTGTTAAACAGCGGAGCCACATCAGGACTTGTACATACAGACAGTCCAGCCCACATCAAACAGCGGCATGGCCCACTCCCAGCTCTGGAGAAAACCAAGATGTTTGTTTTATCTGATCTTCCAAAGCGTGAGATATCTTCCAAATGCAACACCAGTATATGTATCACAAAGACCAAGATTTAGTTTCTTCCAGTTAGTGATGTACTTTTTCCACACAGTGCTGCTACTGCACTTAAAGCATGGATTAAACTGCAATAATTTATTGATAACATCTAAGGACTGTCTATCTCAGGGGGTCCCACTTGAATTTTATTATACTGTAATTATTGTTATATCATTGACCCCTAATATAAGGAGATTAAACTTGAAAGTCTAAAAAATAAATGTAAACTATTTGTTTTGATAACTTTCTGTCAACATTTCTTTATATTAAATTGTATTTTTGCACATTTGGACACATTTGGCACAAAAATTAAAGTAAATAATTGATAAACTGTATCTAAAATTGCATATGCAGTAAAGAAGTAAAAGCAGTAAAATCTATCAAATGTAATATTGACAGAAGTCAGTCTTTCTCTGGACAAGATTTGGACATTTTCAGTTGTTTTTTTTAAAAGAGTCAGCTGTGTGTTTTTTCCCCCAAGATAGAATCTTTGTCAAACTAATACACTGAAACAAGAGTGAGCCTTAAATCAGTGATTTATTGACATTAACTCATCGGTGTTTGCATTGTGCTGTGACAACATCATTAGCCGAATGACATAGATGGAGTTGACTATTAAAGGAGAACTGCCATGAAATCAATTGAACAGTGACTTGCTGTCACATTTTAGAATAGCAAACGATGCTACAAGTGTCATCGAGTTTTTTTTTTCCCTTCATTTTTTTTTCCTCTTTAACTCAGACATGAGTTACAGTATCACAGGCCTAATGATAACAATGTTTCCAGCCTTCAATAGTTGACTGTTGGCAAAGGCTTACACCTCCAATTCCCAGATGACACCAGAGGATAAAACAAACAGGGTGTGGGTCCCACATTGTCAGGCGCGGGAGAAGGTTTGGTCTGTGTGCGGAACGTTTTTATGTCCTGAGCCCTTTCCAAGTCAGGAAAGTACAGTACACCTGAATGAACTTGCCACACCTGCCACACCTTTATCCATGGAATGTATAGTCCCCAAACACACATCTATTCACACACACACGGATGCACTCACACGCTGCAGACACAGAATGCATCAAGCGGAGTGAATCAAACATTTGCATCTCTCTGGAAACAGAAAATGTCTCATGATGCCCTCGTGATCATTCAGATTGGCATTAACCCACTTATTTAGCATTACAATTTTTGATGCAGTCGGGTTTATTTTTAACCAAAGATGGAGCAGAAACTGTGGCGCAATCACCCTAAATTAGTGGCAAGTGACTTTCTTGAACCAAAATAATACTGTTCATTATTCCCAGGATATTCACTGCAGCCATTTCTCTACGACGTCAAGTGATAACACGTATTAGTGAAGCTTTAACCCCCTAGAAAATAGCATCAGACGTGTATATTTACGCGTTAATATGTGGAGGGGGAAGCATTGGAAGTCCTACCAGAAGAGCATAACTATGTAGTCAGGAACTGCAGAATGACACTGTTGTCTCCGCTGTACTTAATAAGCATAAACTGGTCCAGTCGTGACAGTTGAGAAAACAATGAGCAGTCAGCATTTGGGATAATTCATGTAATTTCATGCAACGCTGCTCTCCGCTTTAAGCTTTAGATTGCTCTCAAATAAATACTCTCCCCGCGGCAGCGACGGCAGCAAAACATTTGAAACAGACTACATATGAAGAAGCCACACCTGAGAATCTGAAGATCCTCCTCTGAGTTTTTCAGCTCGTCAGACAGTCGTCTCCATCTCAGCAGGGCCTTCAAGTCCGAGTCATCTTTTGTCTCTTGTAAGGAGAGCTAGAAGGAAAGATATGTGAAATAAAAAAAAAAATGGGATGGATGAGGGCAGAGGTGGATATATGGTATTAAATATAGTAAATTTCGACACTGCCCGCTTTCACTGTGACCGTGGCTTATTGATTCTGGCTGCGGTGCCAAAGTCGCTGTATTAAAGACAACAGAGCAAACAAGAAATTTAATTCCAGAAGGGATGGAAGTGTGCTCTAGCTGCCTTTGAAAATGGAATGTGTTGCAGAAGTACTTTCTCATAACTTTTATGCAGTTTAGCGTCTCATGTTTTTAGATGGTCAGGACGTTGGGGTTTGATAGTTTATCTTGTGGCTGGCCCAGGAACTTCCTTAACCTTTCATTATGTTTGGCCAACTTCTCTGACATCTCAGTTTATCATTTCCTGTTTGTGTTGTTTGCACTGGAACTTGGGTTGGTGCCTCCATAAACTGTTCACTTGAGTGTTTGATTTGTGTCTAATCTAAGACTATTCCTGAAGTAAGCAATATAAAGTGACAGCTGCAACGCTAATCCCGCTTTGGTAGACGTTGAGGGAACGAAAGGCCAAAGTTGTGCGGTGAAGTTTTATCAATGAAATCAAGTGTTCCGTACTTGTCGCGCTTCGGCCCAAACGATGTCCTCGAGGTAGGTGGCGAAGCCCTCGCTGATCCATTCCTCAGTCCAGTCTTTGGCTCCAATAACCAGACCAAACCAGGAGTGGGCGATCTCATGGCATATCCTGGAGCCACACAGAGACAGACCGTTCTCCCCAGAGCCAGATCTCCCAGCATTCAGCACACTCTGGGACAGGAAAATGATGTGGGGGCTGGGGGAAGAAATATGACAGAAATAATAGATGAGAAAGGGGGATAAAGCCAGAAGTGAAATATAAAAGGAGGCATGGGTTAGAAGATGGCCGAGTGAAAATATTATTGCAAAAGAGGGGGGAAAAAAAATACAAATGACAAATGTGAGTAAAACAGTTAAGACAACACGGGGGCATGAGCAACGAATGCAGCGGCCTCTCAGCAGAAGGCTGACTTATCCTTCAGTCCTGCTACTAACTTATTTATTTACTCAGCTTTTATTCTGTTTTGCTTTCTCGTTCTATTACGATGATTGTATTGGTTGAGGAATTATATCTCATTACATTTTGAATACAGCATTAAATTTTAAAAACAAGAACTCAAAAAAAAAAAAATGCAGTCAGTAACATTCAGCAAAGCAAACAGCGGCGGACAGACAGCAAGTGCACAAACGAATGAGTAGTAGGAGTCACTGGCTGGCCATCCCATTCTCCATCCTCTATATTATGTTTAGCAAAGGGTAGCCGACTCTCCAAGTGTTCATGCCAAACCCAACTGCTCGGCGCAAACATTAAGGCAGTACTTGATGTTCCCCAGACCAAAATTGACAACTTGGAACGTGTTTAAAAGGAAAACAAAAATCAGGACAGGGTGGACCTTCACGTGGATGGAGGTCAATACTCTGCTGCACGTTTTTGCATCGATAGCATTGATAACCATGTAAAGATGATGAGCAGTTAGGGTGCATCCAAAGCCTCATTTGGCTCTCCAGCCGGTAAAAGAGGTTCAGCACAGTTTTGAGCCAGCATCGAAAAGGCAGCATGTAAATTCCAAAATAATTGTGCGCACATGTGAGTTTATAAACAGTATTCTTTCCAGATAATGGTTTTACTTAATGTCTACCTTAGACTAACTTTAAAACTTTAACTTTAAAAAAAAAAAAAAAAAAAAATCAAGAAACTTTTGGAATGTGGTTTTCTCTCTAAACCTTTCCTTTCTTCTCAATCAAGGGAATAAATTTTGGTTTAAATAGGGTTTGGAAACTTTTCTTGAGCCTCGCCAAGAGAGAATAGCGTGTTGTTGAAAAATGGATTGGCATGGACGCACACTCATGCAGGCAGAAGAATCTAGGGTTGGGTTTGCTGGTAATAACACAAATACTGCGGGGCAGTGAAGAATCATGCCTGCACCATTTCAAAAAAACTGAAAAAAACCAATTTAAAAAAAAAAAAAAAAAGCTTTGAGATAAATGTTGACATCATCATGTTCACAATGACAATTACACCAGGCAGATATTTATGAACTATATTGCGTTCCACAGTTCCATTTCTTCGGTAAACTTGCATTTGTTATTAAGCTATAAAATGGAGCATGGAAGAGGCTGATGAAGAGGCTGGTGAAATGAAATTGTGACCAGAGGATGCTCCTTAATGAAATGTGTATATAACGCGCAGGAAGGCAGGGAAATAAATATCACTCCGCAGTATACCTGAACCACGTTTTACATCATCTGTATTGCATTTTAAGATCTTGGCCTGAACCGTGTAAGCAGAATCCAATGCAATTCAATACCTTCTGTTCCCATCAAGGTTGTCTCTACTAGACACTCCAGAGAAAGAAACCCAGAGCAGGTACCAGTCCTGTTACTGTTACCCGTTAGACGTTTAGAAACCTTGAGCACGATCAAAGTGTGCAATGATGTAGCTGTGCCAATTCTGGCCAGTCACAAAGGTGATGGTTTCGGTAAAGACTATGAGCTTGATGACTCCCCCACGCTGTTGCTTTTGGAAGGCAAAGTTGGATTTCTGAACAACACAGCTGCTTTCCTCCTAAGGGTTGTTTTTTAGAAGGCAAACTGGTTATTTAGGGAAGTGTCAACATCATACAATGGGGTCTTACAGGCATCATTTCCGAGACAGCATCTCAAATTCAATTCCATGTTTTTCCTGATTACACAAACAAAGGCTCTCACTGGAGCAGGAGATGCTAACATTAGCCTTATGAGTTTCTTTGTACCCTAATCTTATCCCTGCACAATTGGATAAGCATGTCTTTGTTGTCAGCTCCAGCGGTGCGTTTTGTGGGACTCTGTGAGTAAGTGAGTGTGAAACACAAAGACAGCCTTTCAGAGACGGTGCTTGCACATGCTCCTCGGGGGGGAGGGAGGAATCCGTCACAACAGTGACAAATAGTGTCATCCCACCACAGTTGTGATGAACAACAACAGCATCTTTCACGGTCACTGATACGTTGGCTGACATTAGTTGGCGTTGGGGACATGTCAGGTACACACTCATGACATCCACACACCTCCATGCATGCTGCATGTAGTGGCAACCTGTGTAGATATGAGTCTCTGCAAACTTCAAATGTTGTCTTCATTCCAATAACATTTTCAATTAAACTAGACCCAAGACAGTTTGCACACACAAACACTCCAACAAACACTCCTCTTTCTGGATTTTGAGGGATTAATATGAATCCATTAATTTGCTGACCTCAGAATGTATTACTTTTTATTTTAATCTCAGATGATTTCAGATAATTAAATAATCCTTCTAATTTATCGTTTCACCATAAAATATTGTTAGAGCTTAGAAATGAATTCATATTAGCTGGACATTCAGGATTATTTTTAATAAGCTAAAGCACAAAGTCTTTTGACTTTTGTCTTAAACAATTGTGGGTGTGTTTTAGGGATGACATGCAATAAAACAATGAGCAAAATAGGTGAGGTCACCGGGTGAGGGATTTAAAAAACAAACATATTTTTATTGAAAAACAGTCATGCACAGGGAGAACTGATCTGTTCTACTGGGTTTTAATCGGAAACATGATCACTACAATCTAGTGGTGTGTTGATAATTTGCCCCCTTACGTTGCCAATGAGAAACCGTGCCATTTTACAGATTTTTTGCTCATTAACTGCACAATAATTTATGAACACAACTCTAAGGCTTACACACCCATGGGCTTTCAGACAGGTGCAAGGTCTCCTGATAGGAACTTGCTTTAGGTGGATGTGCATAACTCTTAATTATTACCAGCTTTACTTGTCATTTTCAGAAGTGATTCAAATAAATTCTAGGCAATAGCACAAGGGTCCAGTTCTGACACAAATCTTTGCTCAAAGAGAAAGAATCAGAATTGCAATACTGACCAGGGAATTCTCATCATTGTCTCATTTACTTGCCAAGATCATCGTGATGCAAAAGGCCTTGCACGTGTGTAGATTTAGTTAAATTAACAAAACTAAGCTCAATGTAACAGGCAGAAGATCTAACAATACCTTTAAGGGGGTGATACCAGTAGGTCTAATTCACCAAATAAAATATTGATATTGATAGTGAACGTGCTCTGCTATCTTCTGACTACAAGTCATAGAGGGAGACTTGACTCAAGCTTCAGAGGTATGCATCAGGGCAAATCTTTAATTTGGAGGGACACGGATTGCAGTTGCGTTTCGCTCCTCCATCCCTCCATCCATTATTCATCCCTCCATACATCGGTCTCAACTGTAGGCCATTTTTCCCCAGTGGGACATTTCCATGAATAATGCAGAGGGGACCCTATCGTAGTCCTATAATTGACATCCATGACCAGCTAAGCCCATAGCTAGGACACCAGTGAACAGTCCCGTGAGACAGAAGAATGAGGTAATGTGTTGTAAGAGATGCAGTGCGAAAGGCACTTTTCCTATTTGCCCACCCTGTGCAAATAAATAAAAAAAAAAAAAAGTCGAGACAGAATTGAGAACATGTCGACTTGTTTGATGTGGTTGAGCCTTTCAGTGTTGTGACACTGAAAGGCTCAACCCGTTTTGCTGGTTATGTATGGTGTATTTTTTTTAATTTTTTTTTAAATCTTTCCTAACGTCATCTTACAGGAAGAAGCTTTGTCTCATTCGCCGCCCTCTCGAGAGAGTCAGTTGACCATTTCCAACACAGCGGCCTGTTTGACCAAACTCCTACCACCCTTCGTTCTTTTTTAACAAGTCTGACTTCAAATGTCTGGCATTCCAGACTGGCTGTAGATCAGCTCTCTACTCCCAGACAGGGCCCCACAGGGCCAGGCCAAATGCCACTCCATGTAGGGCCTGATCACATGAACGTGGGCCGAGACTGGGGCCCCCGGAGAGCAGCCCCACCCACATGCGCTGCATCACATCACAGCCTGAAAATAAATAGTAGAAAAGATATTAAAGGTCATCCACATCAAAGAGGTATTGCTACTGCTCGAGTTTGGCAAACGTAGTTTGAGGTCAAGTACAATGCAGGTTTCAAGGTAAGATGTGGCTTTGAGCACAAATTTAAATGCTTCATCTAAGAAAGCCATACACAGACAGCTGGCTCTAAGCGGATTAAGTTTGCATCACAGTGATGGGATCCATATGGGTCATTATTTGATGAGGTCAAGAATGGTTGTATAAACACACTGAGTTTTGCATGGAGGTGTAATAAATGCACACGGTGCAGAAATAACAGCTCACCCACAGACGCTAGCAGAAAATCACAGGCACAGGCACGCAGACAAACACCCACCCACATACTTTAACAGAATCTACTTTCAATCCGTATCAGCTGGGAAGTGAGAGCAGATGTCTGATCCATCTTCTCCTAACAGTAAAACAATCCTCGGCGCACTTTGTTCCGCGTTCAGTGCAGAGACTGAAGTCTGAGGTCAGTCCAGAAGAATGTTCTTGGATGTGCGATTCAGGAGTGCAGATATAAAACAGCCTGGACACTCATCTATCGATAACAGTAACGTTTCTTTGCTGTAGAAATTTGAACGCATTCTATATGACACCTGCATGAACGATGAATGATGAGAAAAATCACAAAAAGCCACATATCAGTTCACAATACCTTTCTCAAAATAAAATGACGATTTCATATGACAACATGACTTCATCTGGATAAAACAAACCAGCGTAATTCAAAGGGTGGCATTAACATAGAAACTGCCTGAAAAAAAAAAAAAGGTCCCGCATCGCTGCAGCTACAGTATTTGCATGCAAACCACATTATTCATCAAACAGTACTCAGAACCCTCTTATGGCTGCCACATTAATGAAAGGAACAGGAAAAAATATACTCGGTAGATTAGAGGCTGAAATATTTTCCTTGTCTGCACTGTAATAAATAGCCCATTTTTCTCCTTTATGTAACATGAGCGAACGAGACAACAGGAAGAGGGAAAGTGAGACTGCCCAGTACTATTGGGCTGTATAAGAAGGGTTTGATAGACTGAAAATGATGAATGAAAAGGAGCTGAAAATGAAAATAACTAGAGAACAAAGCTGTCTTTTTAGGTGTCCACCTGGTGAGGTTTTCTACCAGACGAAGAAGATGGTGTGGATGAAAGTTGTTAAAGGTTAATTTACAACCAGTGTCCTGACCAGGAAGGTCAACAGTTCAACCCCCTAGACTGGCAGAAGATTTGGGTGGAGAAGGTAAAAAAAAAAAAGTCCTATACAACTCTATAACACAACAACAAAGACAAACGATCCCTCGTCACACTAAACAGCATCCACACACGGGGACCACGTGAAATGATTAAAGTGTTGACTTCTAACAATCCATCGAAACTTGTCACAGCATCCATGTGTATTAAAAAGGCTTATGAACTTGCTCCTAGAACCAACTCGTGTATGGTAACATATGTAATCTTGTGAATATGGAGAGTCTGGTCACATGGTGCAAATAATGGCGACTCCCCAGAACTGTCAGCAAATTGATCTGTCAGTGATTAAATAAGAAGACTGGGAAACCTGTGCATTAATCAAAGCATCAGCAGCTTAGTGACATTTTCATGAGTAAAGCAAAGAGGGGGCTTGTTGATAGTCCTGCAGAAAAACATGGTGGTCAGTTATTTGTATTCCTCGTGTGAATGTCCAGGGAATTATTATATGGTGAGAGGGGGAAAAAGGGTGAATAGAAGGCAAAAAAAAAGAGCCTACAGTGAAAGTAAATTTAGAGCAGAGCTCTTTCCCCAAGGCTAAAAGCAAACCCAGACATCAGAAGCATTACCACCGAGCATTTCACAGAACTTTGTTAAAAAATATCTTATTTTGGCCAGTTCAGCACAGAGGTCCCACGGACATTAAGCTGTCTGGCTTTGCACAGAAAAATGCAATTACCCAAAGCCTCTAGGTTTCAGTATCACACATATGGCCCAGGATACACAGTGAGGCCAGCAGCATCATCCCCTACATCACACAATGGAACTATCCATTAGCCTGGGGAATGGGCTGCCATGGACTCATCCATTAGTTAACAGAATGGGTGTGCAGCGACAGGCCTGTCTTGCCGCAGCCCCTAATCCAGAATTACGGAGCAGTGTGTTTGTGTTACTGTTAATGTAGTACTATATGCCAGCTGTTGCCAGCAGGTTCACACCTGGGGGCAGTTCACAACAATGCATCGTGATTCACAATGGAAGTGTAGCTGTTAACATAGAGGAAAACAGCACAAAGGTGGACACATCAGAAGCTATAATTATGAGCAATGTCCTAAATCATGATATTGTACTAAATATATATTTTTATGATTCCTATAGGGTTATACTTACACACTCCTAACACAATATAACTTCCTCCTGCCTTGCAGTAATTTAGTTAAAATATGGAAGGGCCCTCAAGATAAGCCACTAAGCTTATAAAACAGATAAGAAGAAATAAGAGGTCCCAGACAACCCAACAGGGATGTTTTTACAAATCTAAAACACTGGAAAAAAAAGATAATAATAATGAAAATAAAATAGCTGGCTACAGTGGGTTGTAGTGGCTACAGTGAGTATAAAAGCTGGGCGGTGTGCATTTAGGGGAAAGGTAAAGGAAAGAAAACAATGGAAATGAATAAAGCCCACCTAGAAACCTCAACTACATGCAATCGGTGTGCAGCAGACACTCCCTCTCCTTCTGTCCAGGTGCAGGCAAGCAGAGCCGCATTATCTGCCCTTTTGTGCAGCTACAGGAGAGAGGGAAGTCCACTCAAGGTGGGAAGAAAGAAACACCTCATCCTTGACTATTTGATTAACAGCAGCCTCCCATGCCAAAAGGAAAACGTGACCCCCCCCCCCGCACAATTGCACCTCCCCACCTTGAATTCCCCAAATGCATGCTAAAAGAGCAGGTCTGTGTCACACAGTTCTAGAGTTACTTTACAGATCAAACTGGAGAGGAGAGCAGAAAGGCAAGAATTCTACTGAGATGTCAGGAGGGAAGTAGGGAGGAGAGGCAGTGGGACGACTCTCAAAGAAACAGAGTAGGGAGGAGCAGTCAGGAATGAAACAGGTCAATAACGTGTGTACAGCATCTGAATTTAGACTATTTAAAACTCCTGGTCTGTTCCCATTAAAGAAGAGGGGGAAATGGTTCACAATAAAGAGCTGCGGGGCAGTGTGGGTTTTTTTTTTTTTTTTTTTTTTCCTGTAGGGCAGTAATTCCCCTCGGCGCTCTAACTCCTAACTTCCTCCCAGCAGGAAGCAATGGACGGTGTAACTTCCTGCTCGCCCATAAACAAACAATGCACTCAACTGAAGTCAGGCTGAAAATCCTCCAGTGCCACTTACAGAGGTCAAGAGGTGTACACCAGTCATAACTTTTGCCCAGTGTCTGTGACATTTATATGGCTGCCTAGTTTGTCTGTACAGGAAAAAGGAACTAGCACTTTAAGTACTTGAGCCCCTTTCTCCCCCTTTCTGGGGGCACAATTCCTTTTCTTTGCCAAGCATTGTGCGCAAACGTTAACAATACCTGAGGACAACAAGTGTTTCACGGAGGAGAAGGAAGTATGGAGTAGGGGAAAGAAAAAAAACATGTTTGGAAAGGAATGTGTTTGCAAGTAAAAGAAGTAGAGGCCTGTCTGAGCAATGTGTTGGTGTTATTCTGCAGTGCAAGTGAACACGTTGAGAGACTGATATGCGCGCGCTGACACTCTTTTTCTTTCCTGGTCCCAAAAAACTGCCAAACTGTAAACAAAGGATTCTGCGATTCCTCAGGCGATGTGATCAAAAGGTAGCATTCCAAAGACGCGGTCCCATTTCATCAAACATGTATCATTTATACAAAAGCAGGCGCCCACAGAAACACCCACGCCGCGGAAAAAAAAAAAAAAAAGTCGTGCTTCAACAGGTTTGCCTCTTCGCTCTTCGTAACGCTGGGGGGAAACCACCCAGCGCTCTCTGGGATGTCACACGGGTCTTCACTTTAAGCAAGGGCGGCTGCTTACATGATGACCCTTGATTAGTCCGGCCCCAGCTTTGGGACACAAAGAAATCAAGCTTCAAAGAGGCGACAGGAAATGCCGGCCCCTTCCAGTCACAGAGAAAAATGACGTAGTCCAGCCATAATGAGATTACTCATTCCAAATTATAAAAAAAAAAAGAAGGAGAATCAGATAGAGGAAAAGCATACATGTAAATTGGGCTGAGGGTCTTGAGGGTGGAGAGACTACGAAAGGTCAGACCAGTAGATTTGATTCATTATATTTAGAGATTTCCTTGCAAATTTTCTATTTTTCTAACCACAAAGAACAACAAAATATAAACTGGCTTGAGAGAGAGGGACTTTACAAAGACTTCTTTTGCACTGTTCCTCTTTGTCTGATCTCAGACATGTTTTTATCTCCATACTCTGGTAGATAGACGGAGGGCTCGCAGTCAACTGAATAAATGTCTTTTGCTATCTCTCCTGGGCCCTGGATATATTAATAAAAATGTACCCACACGCATGTGCGTGTGCACACACTGTGCATTTGTGTGTAAATTAGAAAGGCCTGTGTGTATCCAGCCCTGATTGCAAACCTGCCCTTACTTGACTCCTTAATCTTCGGTTTCCTGCCCTCCCTCTCGGGATCGCGGTATAAAAACTTCACGCCAAAGTGAATCCTCCCCTGTTTCACATCTGCCCTCCCTTCTGTGTATCACACTACAACAGTTTCATGCCTGCTTGCCACTGCTCCCTGTCTTAGAGCCCCCCTACACTCCTGCTGTTTCCACTGGGGCACTGTACAAAAAAACTGCACTTGGCTTGGTCCCAAGAACTGGGGCCCACATACCTCCCAATCTCTAGATTAAATAGCACCAGTCTCTGAAGTCCTTCCAGGGGCTAATGGCTTTTGTTACTGGGAATAATCCACACATCCTCTCCCACATCATGGGGGTCCACTGGCCTGTCGCGAACCCTGCCTTGAGCCTCTTCATCTCTCATCTCCATCTCAATCTGCGCTTCCATTTTCTTTGACCCCCACGCCTTCCTTTGCCACAACACTGTGTTTAAGCTCAGAGGCATGCAGGACTGAACCACACGGAATGAGGGGAGGATGCAGCGGGTTGACATTGGGTTGAGACCCATGCTGAGTTTTATAGGAAGTCAGCGCAGGTGCTGTCTGAGGCTTAATGAAGGCTCTAAATCTCTCCTCTCTCATCTGCAGCTCACTAGAGTCTAAGGAGCCAGGGCAGGAGGGATAAAGCGCCTGGGAGTTATCCTCGGGGAAAGAAAACATGAGGAGACAACCACAGCAAAACAGCCACTGTGTGAGCACTTATGTCTGTACAAAATAAATACAGCAAAGACCGATTTTTTTTTTTTTTTACAAGATGGGGGGGTTCTGTTGATTAAAGAGCAGTCTAACATATGCAAGGACTGACAACTTGGGACCAGATGGTTGTGTTTGTCACTATCTTTCCTGCAAAATATTTCAGACCACGGCCAATATTGGTGAAAACACCAAAAATTCACACAGAATTCATATTCAGGCATGAGCTCATATCCTGTCTGGGGTAGTTTTCTCCAAGGAGGCCGCCAGGGGAGAGGAAAAAGGCAGACAGAGGGAAAGGCTGTGCAGTTGAAGGCTGCAGACATTTGGCACAAATATTTACTTACCACCCTAATCAGTTTACTCAATCTACATGTGTTTTTTTTTCAGTTTTTTTTTTCTGTTTGGTCTTGACCTTTATTATGCATAAAATTTTAACCTCAGCTTTTACCGTGAGGTTAGCTGATGAACCCATATCGTTGCAGAAATGATAAAGGTCTGATGCTGGCTAATGAGCGCTCGATGACAGATGAAATGGTGATCTAATGTACGGAAATTGATGTGAGTGAAATTGCAGAGTAAAACAAAACAGGTACAGTCTGGGGGTAATGGAAGAATAAAAAAAAAAATCAGGGCAACACAACAAATCAATGTGAGGTAATAAAAGTTTGAAATAAAAGTAAAGGAAGTAAGGAGAAGAGTTTCTGAAAAGGGATGTTGTTCGAGGGAAGGCAAAAAAGAAAAAAATAACAGAGGGAAATCTATAATGTGTAGGAAAGTGAATATATCATCCTGCGGCTTTGCACCCACCCATCTTCCTCTAGACCTCACTAAAAGTGCCCACAAACATTCATATATAAATACACATACTTTGGTTCTAGTTTGGAGCAGAAAGCCTCCAGATCACACAATCTTTTGCTAGTTGTGTATCAAAAAAGGTAAAGGACAGACTGGTCAAAGATTGTTAAAGAGTTGCTGGGAAGTAAAACTGAATTAAAGGAAATCTTCACAGTGAAACAGGGTTGCGTCAGTCTGTGAAGCACCTAAGAAGATAAACATGTAGGTTGTCCCTCACACAAAGGCTTTTTCTTTTGAAAGCTCAGTTTTTAACCTTCTCAGAAAAGACATTGCGTGTAGGGTAATTCATTCTTAAAGTCTTTAAACCAATGCTTCAATTGAAATTCAAATGTTTCAGTCTGGCTGTGACGGTCCAGAAATAAAAGAAGTGATGTGGAAAGATGATAACCCTAAACACAGTCAACCATCAGGGAGGAGAGTTTTAATACGGCTCTGAAACTTCCTTTTTTTCCTGCCAAATGTTTACATTGTTCTCACCTACCTTTCATGCTGGTCCCTTACTTTAAAGTTACTTTTATTATGATTTATTCATCTTCATTAGTGCGACTGCTGGCAGGTCAGAACAGAGGTCTGACAAGCCAACGTTGTTAGCGGACTTCGTTTACAGGCAGTTTTGATTGGACTGGTCCTTGTAATTCCAAAATGGAACATTACCACACAGAAGATTGAGACAGAGTGAAGAGCCTTTGAAATGTGAAGTACGTCATTAATCATGAAGTCTCAGAAAACCGAACCCGGAGGAGGATTCAACCGAATACTAACGTGACACTGCAGCCTCGCTTAACATAAATGCAGAAAAACATATCAGAACATGTCGAGTCATCACTGTAAAACTTTGAAACAGTTGAAGAGGTCATAGGATAGAAATTGTCTAAATTTGAACTGTTTATCTAAAAGTTCCCGAAGCAAAAATGAATCTAGATACAAACAATTGGAGGCGGTTGCCGAGCAACATTCATACGGCTGAATGGTTTATCGCCATTGTGAACAGAAACCTTGTGAAGTTTTCATCAGACTAAGAAAACATTAAATCAAGTTTATTTATACCATTAAATGGCGAATTAAAATTTACTGGACATTATCTGTTAAATCAGCAGCTAGACAGAACACAATAGCGCCATGGCTGGACGGATGAAGTTGTTGGCAGCTGAAATGATGGACGAGCGGCTTATGCACTCATACAAAACAGACTTTAATTCTAAAAAAGCTCAACTCAAGGTCGCAGTTTAGAATGGTAGGAATAATGACAAAACATCTTTTCGTCTCCAAATTAAGTGCAGTTTTAAGAACTGTACAAGAGAGCTGTTAATGAAGCTGGTTGTTTGTTGTTAAGTTGATCTCTTTTAAGCCTCAGATCCACACACAGCTCATCTACC
The DNA here is from genome assembly GCA_911728415.1 of Lagocephalus sceleratus. Lineage (NCBI taxonomy): Eukaryota > Metazoa > Chordata > Actinopteri > Tetraodontiformes > Tetraodontidae > Lagocephalus > Lagocephalus sceleratus. Next base: position 6,409,678 of record CAJVRN010000237.1, on the reverse strand, counting down.
ACATGCTGACTGTTCATCTTCAGTTAGGCCACGAGACAGATCAACAACAATCAACACTTGAAACAGCTCCCATAGAAACAGCTCGCGGGATCGCTGTTGTGTATTTGTAATCCCTCTCTTCTCATAATATTAACTACCACCCTTTCTGGACAAAATCTTTCAGCTCATTGTTTCCAGATTCAGCAGGCAGCTGCAAACAAAGCAAGTTCAACAAAGATGGTCATATATCTATTAGCAAATAAACGTCTTACATTCCCTTGTCACCTACTCTACAACACTGTACTTTATCACAAGGACAAGTTGTATTTGTCTCCCCTATATTGCTTTAATTATTTCTTCAGCATCTATCATTTCGCTAAACAGCTAGATGTCATTACCTGGCCATGCCAAGACTGGAGAATCCTGCTGGGACGATGAGAACATCAAGGCGGGGAAAGGGGTGAATCCCCAGAACAGTGTAGGCTGCAGCCAAACATCGAGGCAAAAGCTTGAGAACAGCCTAAAAACAAAAATAAGAGGACCCTCAAAACAATTCACAATTGCAAGATTTATACAAATTGAATATCGGCGTGTCAAAATGTGTCTGCAAGACTTGAGTTCATCAAGGCCTCTTTGTATTTGCATATACTGCAGTTGTTCTAGGGACTCCAGATCAATGTTGCAGAACGGATAAAAGACAAATGATCATTTTACATCAAAGTGGGCATGCAGTCAATACAAAAGCACTTATTGTTCTGATTTGGCCACCTACATTCTTTTAGTGTGGGTGTTGCTAAATTCTTATATCCCAACATTCTTATATCCCAACATTTTCTCAAGAAAAAGTCCCACCATCACAGTTACTCATCACAGTCAAATATGGTAAATATTGAATCATGTAAAAACTATTTTCACTCAGGACAACCTCTGCAAACAGTACAGATTTACCGTTTATCAGACGTGTGTGAGAATGCGTGGATCATAAGAAAGATTCAGATGGATCATACTGGATCCAGCAGTGACACTGGCATTAAATGGACAACAACAACATATTAAATTTAACTGTCTAAGTAATTATCAGACACCATCAGTTCACATGCAGGGATGCAAATAAAATATCTGAGAACACATTCAGATTATCTGTATCTCTATCGATCAAACGAAGGTTTAAATATCTTACATATCGATAGAGCCATTGACTATTGGTAATACATACTCATTTATCATTTTTACCTTCATTGTTTGGCATCAGATTGCTCAGAAAAATGTAAATTTGAAAATGCATCAGCATCATAAGAACCTTAAATTACAGTTGCTCTGACAAGTTCAAAATTTGCTTTTGGCCCAAATATTATCCTGACGGAAGTGAGGAGGAGTTTTATGACTCACCGCCAGAGAGCAACGGAGATGTTACAGTGTCACTTGGGAAGTTCGTTCATCTTTATTCAGTCAGAAGTTGGGAACAGACACAGGCCTCTGATGACATTCCAATTAGAAATTCCAATTTTGAGAATGAGTAATGGTTTGAGTGACATGGAATGTGAGCAGAAGCATTAATATTCTGCCAAAAGACCAATGCAGCGTGACACTAACTAAACGTACGTTTCAAATGCTAAAATATAATTAGCTCAAATCTCTTTGTAGGAACTCCACCTGAGCCTTGTGGAGCAAGGAAACCGGGCCAAACACACGGTGCGGAATCACCCGCTGGGACCGCGCCGACCGCTGAGTAAATCGGCAAGGGTAGTCGCCGTGGGAACAAAAGATGCCTTCATCCGCCATGCCTGAATAATCAGCTACAGAGTGGCCTTCGTCTTCGAGGGAAGAGCCGGGGAGGCTGGGAGGGACGGCCGGGGCTCCGCTGTAACAGATTAAAGCAGCGAAGAACGGCTTAATCCAGGGCTAATAACAACAACTTCACGAATTGTCATTTTACAGAACGCAGTGACTGATGAGCCTCATCTCTGTGCTCCTGGCATGGAAACGAAGGCAGCGTGAATACGCCACAAAGACAAACCACATCAACCCCCCCCCCCCAAAAAAAAAAAACATTATACACTGTCGCACAATCCGTTTTCATACAAATCCGACACCGAGCGCTCGCTCTACCCCCGGTGTCAGGAATGTTCCGAAGGTTTCGAGCGACATCCAAGTTTCCTTCCAGTCGTACGTTGTGAATAAAGGCCATCCTTGTAGAGGGAGGTTCCCGATGCCTGCAGCTATACTTCACCCAGACTGCTGCTGAAGGAAAACCATGACGGGAGGAGGAGGATTACTGGAAACCACTGGCAGACCTACCATCATGTTTGCCAACAGAGCAGGAGACCTCAACCTAACCCTACCCTGGCTACAGCCAGCCAAGACTTCTCTAATTCCTCAGCCCTATATTCCATGCCTCTATAAAATTTTTTGACAGCTCCACTATTTTTGTCTCAAGAGATTTTTTTTTTTTTTTTTTCCTGAGCAATCACTTTGCAATATAATTGTGTAAGTTTAATATACCTGTCATAAAATTTGATTGAGTGCTGCACCTTATCCATCACCTACACCATTTTAAAAAGTTTTACGATGGAATATCGCAGGGCCAGGTTTAACTGTGAAGAAAAAAAGAAAAAAAAAAATCTATAGGAAAATCAATAAAATACCTGCTATTCTGCAGTGAGCCTGTGACTTCTTTGCCCGCGGAGCGTCCGAGTCCAGACCCAAACTCCGCCGCGGTCCAACGACTGGGTCCAGCCCCGAGTTTGTCCCCCTTGTCCCGGGCTACCCCTTCACCTACACCTTGCCCCGACGCGGGTGGAATTTCTGCAGGGACTTGTTGCCAGTGCCCCACCGCCAAGGTGAAAGTGGAGGCAGGCATTGGCATGGTGACATAGTAATTCCAAATGAAGAACCCTGCAGGGGAAGTAAAAAAAAAAACCATGAAGAAAAAAAAAAAGACCTGTGTGATATTTTTTTTTGGGGGGGGTGGGGGTGTATAATATGACAAACACTGATTTACTTCTGTCCTCGTCATTGATCGGAGGAGTTTCTTCCTCCCCACTCATCAAAACCAAACAGTCACAGGGGGCTCGTATTGTTGCCTGCCACGTCGACAGGGCGACCGGCGGCTCCTGGCAAGGGAAGAGGGCTCGGTTGTTGATGGGAGAGCCGGCAGTGTAAACACATACCCTGGAAGGGTAAACAATGGTAAACTATAAACAACCCCCGTTTCATTTCTAACACACACACACACACACACACACACACACACACACACACACACACACACACACACACACACACACACACAGCAGAATGAAACAGCTTGAGGCGTGTTTTTCCTGAATTAATGTATCTGAATTATTTTCTTACATTGCAAGCTTAGACTATTACATTATAATTCAAGCAGAAGGAATTGCAGCAGATGTGCGTCTTTGAAGAGGGATCATAATCAGAAGATAAAACTGCGTTGACTACTAAACCTGTTGTCCTGGTCTTTGGTCCACCTCACCGACCCTCCTGAGGGTTTGGTCTCGTAGCAGATCCTCAGCACACGGGGAAACTCCAAAGCTGAGGAGATCCCAGTTTTCCTCACCTGCAGACTCCAGCGATCCCTATAAAACTGCAACGAGGAGCCATCCCGGACGCCGGGGGCGCGGGCGCTCAGCAAATAGAGCTGGTGTTTCCATTTCCACTGGCCGCATGGCAGGGAGATGACATTCTGAACAAAGGCTGCTGACTTTAAGGTCCATGATGGGCCCGCTGATGGCTCAGAGGAGGCGTCCGATTGAAGGTTGGGCGTGGATGACAAAGAGGAGACATCCACTTCTTCAACTTTGAACACATCAATGTCACAGCAATCCAGGACCAAGGTAAAATCTTCATCACTGGTTTGTCCCCAACCAGGGGAGGACTGTAACGTAACCCCAGATGAAACCTGGAATTCACCCTGGTCGGTTTCTTTTGACACAGGTTCCCCCAAATTCCTTTCACTCTCCCGTATTGGATGCGCGTCCTGCAACGTGCAGGCAGGCCCACAACCTCCAGCCTGAACTGGACCAACTGTTTTGACATTGTCCTCAGCATCAGCCCCATCTGCAGGGCAAGGCTCGAGGAATATCACAATACTACCACCGATGACTTTCCGGTCAATATGAACGGTCAAGTTGAGCACGTAATGTCTGACGCGTATGTGGTTGGTATTAGCTCGAAGTGGTAAGTCATCTGTGTCGGGGTGGAGCACCTGGTCTGGCTCCATGGCTCAACGATGTAATTAGGAATGAATGGCTACACCTGAGAAACAAGAGTGAAGGCTCATTAATTTGAAGAAAATTACATATTTATCAGTGTATCTAATCGTCCACGCAGGATTGGCTTCTCTTATTTATTTTTTTACATGTGGACTAAAGCTTTACATCTCTTGATATATATTCAATGCATTTGTAGTTTAATTGGTTATAAAATTAAGAGTGAAATTTAACTTATCATGGTGATAAATAAATATGGGCAAAGTAAAAAGTCTCATTCTCCAAATCATTACAGACTAGACAGTATTAAAGCCCTATAAACAAAGATATATATAATGCACCCAGATATATGATGGATAAAAATGAAATAGTAAAACGATTCTTACTAAGATATACACTTATGAATCACTGTCAATTTAATATTGCTAGAGATTAATCTACTTGTACAACTTTAGTGATGTTTAAATCAGTAATCAGTAATGGACGCTGGTGTTTTTTTGATCGGGAAAATAGAGCGGCTCAATAACACACTGGGTTACAAAACATGAAGTCCAAGACAGGTTTTAATCTCAGATCATCATCTGTGTTTTAAACTTTGAGCTGACTGGTCTGAGTCGAGAGACTGCACAGGCATCCAGGAGGCACAGCTAAAAATGAAAATGTTTCACTTTAGATCACATTCACGCAACCATCGGTAAAAGCAGCGGCTGTCAAAATACGGTAAAACTTACATTTACTGGATTCAGGTGTGAGGAAAAGCCACATTATCAACATACTCACAACTATCTTTATCAACTATCCGGCATGCTCAGTGACTGTGTACACGCTGAGGTCGCGTAGTGATGATGTCATAGACGCGCGACAGCATTAATCTGTAGTTTTTTTTTTCAAAATAATTCTGTACTCTATGTGCTGGTGTTATTATTTCTACTTTATGATAAATAGTATTTTTTTCTAATATCCCTGACACTAACTGATAATTATCCTTCTTACTTAATACATTTAAGGTACCACCAGTACTAATAATGATGCCAGGAAAAAACATGAATATATATATTAATTTTATTCAGGTGTTTCAACAATATTATTAGCACAAATTCCAATGTACTAAAAGTTAAAACATTAAAAAATAAAAATAAAAAAAGTTGAGCTATATTGCAGTTTTCAGTCACAGAATGCATCCAATAAACTGTGTTTTCCAACAAACTAATTCTGAAAATATACTTAAGGTTTATTGTGGGAAAACATTTTATTCATTACAACTCAATATACACACAGTATAGTTTTATATAGCCTTTTACAAACATTCAGCAGTTCATAAATAAGTGATGTACCCTAATCACAGACTTTGTGTATAAAATGTACCAATTTTAAAAAGCGATGTTTATTTTCCTGAAGCACGGTATGAGCTGTAACATAAAACCAACAGAAAAAAGCAGGTTTCATGAGGGTCAACAACAGACAGTCAATATTTAATACTGCATAGTAGCCTAGATACTGGAATGTATTCTTTAAAATATAGAATTTATTTAGATTGCAATCTTAATTTCTTGTGTCTCTCCATTTGTTTAAGGAGAATTAAATTTGAAACTGCGTGTCCTAATGTTACAGATACACATAGAAACTACACTGAGATTGGTAAACGCACATCTGTACACTAAATCCTGCATTTCAAGTTCATGTTATTGCCATCACTCAGCTAAAAATATTTACATATAAAATAAATTGTAATACCTCTACTATATACAGTTTGTGGGTTTAGATGTAAACCATTTGTAATTTAGAGTCTTTAATTGAGAGAAGTTTATTTGTTACTGAAATTGCTTCTGATTCTCAAGCCAGTGCACATACTAATTAGCATATTGCATGCATAACACCCAGAAATAAGTTTCAAAAGCTCTGCAGCATCATTATTGCCAAGTACAAAGTGACTTCAATATGGCACAAACATCTTCTATGTTAGCCCACTTGCCAACATTACCTAAATCAACACAAATGCATTCACACAATTATTTAGGCATATCTCCAAAGTGTGAGTGTTATTGGCACACAGACAGGCCCTGGACCAGCAAGGACCTCAAAGAGGGAGCTTTTATCCACAGGAAATGTTTGCAGCATTTTAGGACTTGACTTGTTGGAAAAAAAAAAAAAAAGAAGAAATTCACCACATGCAAAATACTTAAAGATCTTACTATGATGGGCTTTATAGACTATACCATAATTGAGAATTTTATCTCCAGATTTCTGAATGCTCACCCTCCTTTTTCCTGCTGAGCCATATTATTCAGACAAAAATAATAACAGTGCTAGCTCATAGCAAAACCCAGCTTTCCTGTGACAGCTAAAGGTAGTGATGGGGGTTATCGCCAGCAGCTGCTTCTTCTTCTTCTTCGTCTTGTTCTTCCTCCTTTTTTTCGGGTTGTCTTCTCGTTTTCTCTCTGGGCTGTGTGACAGCCTACGCTTCATCTCCACAGTGCATTCTCTCGCTCAGGCGAGCTGCGGCGTCTCAGGAGTTTTCCTCCTGAGGTCTTCGGAAACTTAAACGCTTGAAGGAATCTCTGTAAGAAAGAGAAAAGAGTGGACCGGGAAAGAGTGTGTGTGTGTATTCCACACGCTTTATCCCACAAAGTGATATCAAAACAGCAATTGTGACACTGTGTGGATGTGTGTTTATCTAAATTAGATTATCACTATTAGAAGTAGAAACTTTTCACATTTCTGGGGCCTACAAACAGAACCAGCTCAGCATTTACAAACTCGCGGTTCAATATTTGCAGAGGTGACAGGGACACAGTGACTGGATTTCTGCTCAATTCTATTTGCTGTCAATTTCAAAGAAGCAATTGGTACCATCATGTGTTTTTATTGTTGTTGTTGTTGTTCTCGTTGCCTTGTTGGCTCCGTTTACCTGTTTTCCAGCCGGGGCCTGATGATGGGTTTATAGAGCTCGGGAATCTTTCTCTCCAGCATCGGCCTCAGGTTCTCTCTGAGCCGGTTGTAGTTCTTCTTCAGCTCCTGCTGGTACTCTTTCTGGTCCGATGTGATCAAGTGCTTGTTCTTCTCAACCGCCTCACCGCATCTATTACACAGGCAATTATTTTTAGAATAAATGTGGCATGAAAATGGAGAAATAATAAACCGTTTGACCTTTGCTGAGCAGCCTCAGCAATGATTCTGTGCAGACCAATCATGCACTAATCCCCTCTATATCAACACTATATCATAGCAGCATCCTCCTGTAATTATTTGACATTAATTGGATCCCTGTGCGTGAGAGAAAGCTCCATGACTGAACAACACATTTGGCTTCAACGAGCCAGCTTGGAATGACTGCCTTGCTGCGATCCATGCAGCTGCTTTGAAACGCAGTCAAAGGAGAAGCAGAAGCCAAAAAAAAAAAATTCTGAAACTTAGAAGACGAAGCAAAAAAAAAAAAAAAAAAGCAATGTCTTCAAAGATAAAGAAATGACCCCAAGATGCGAAATGAACAACCAGGTATGTAGTCTCCCCGCAGACAGAAACAATAACCAAAACGTACAGCAATCTGCATGAAATCAGAGAGATTGGTCTGATTGCTAACACATGTCTGAGTTTATCTCATGGCTCCTAATGGCAGTAGTATGGAAACTGTATTGCCATGTAACAGTATACAGTAAATAGCACACAGACATTTAACCTAAGTTCATAAGGGTAAAGTAAAATATCTACTAAAAGCAGCTTCTCTGAGTGATTGAGTTCATTTCTGCATGAAATGATTGAGAGCTAAAACGACTACATCTATTTTTGCAACCAGGGGTATGTAGTCCAAAGTAAAGACATCACAAAAATGACAGCACTTTTCCTTTTCTTTTCTCTCCTCTACCCAGAAAAAAAAAAAGCTCCTGGAACCTGAGACGCGAGGGTTGATCTGTCGAGTGTTTGAGAACATTTAGAGCTCTGTGAGTCTGTGTGACAAAAACTAGTCGCCCCAATCGCAGACCTGTCTCAGTGATGTTTCTTGACTGTGCATCATATAATCTAATTTTCAACAATTATGGAAAAGGATTTAATTTCAAAAATATAGTTGAAAAGTCCTTTACTGCATGACCTGTATCTTAAAAACTATAAATGACATTCATTAAAAACAAAACTAATCAAAAAACAGGAGTTTTAATGATATTTAAAGACTCTAACCAAAAAAATAAATAATATTGGCAGCGTTGCTTCAATGTCAATTACTGTCTATCTATTATGAGCATAGACAGTTAAGTAATCAGGTTAAATAGAGTTAAAGGTGCTACCTTAGTTACATCATGACTGTGTTTGGGGCATAACATGCATTTAACCAGCCAACCTGCCATATCTCATTCTTTTTAAAAGTCATTTGTGGGGGTTCTGGAGCTACTGTGAGGGAACTTGCTTGTGGCAGTTTGTAGTTGGTCACTGGGGTTGTTTCACAACGTCAAGAAGACTGAAATACAACGAGTTCAGGTCCAACGCCTCTGAATTTAGGACAGAAAGCAAGCCTTTCTCATTACAGTAAATATTTGCCAACTTGCTTGCAACAATCAGACCATCTGGAATATGACATGGGGGTTAGAAAATGAAAACCACCTTTTGGATGCAACCACATACCCAAGATATGAGGAGTACAAACACAATATCTGTATTGTATACTAAAGATATAATGAAACCTTTGTCAATAAACCTTAGGAGCCCCAGATGAAAAGGAGACTAGTGATATGATGAGCTAAAATATCTTCCATATAATATGTCTCACACTGTTCTCTTTTATACTTGTTGGGATTCTTCAAATGAACATCTGGGATATAAATATCACTCCCATCTCTGCAATCTGAACAAAAGTCTGCTTAAAACAGCAGGATATCCGTCTCTTATGGTTGCAAATGTCTCTTAGACTCTTTCATCTTCCGGCAGCAGGTGAATACATGAGGCAGCCTGGAGGAGACTTTTGCCCGTATATCTCCAAAAAATACTGTATTTTCTACATGGAAGTGTTGGCGTAACTTCTACTGAGTGCTTGGTACGGGTTACAATTTTTTTTTTTTTTTTTTAAAAGTAGAAATTCAAAGTAAAAGTGTTGGTTGCTTTATGAGTCACCCTGAAAAAAAAGTTTTCTCTGCTGTTGTGATGTTTCCTTCGTCTCGCTTTTGTACGACTTCAGTAGGATGTGTGCTTTTTTTTTTTTTTTTTTTTAATCATTTCTCACCTCATTATAAACTCTTTGAAACACAGACGCAGTTTATTGTGGTGACGAAAGAGCTTCGGGTCTGCTGGGATTTCATTCAGAAAGACTTGCGCCACCTCCAGTGGGCCCTACAACAAAGAGTGGGGGGGAGGGGGGTGGAGAAAGGAGGGACGAAAACAAAGATACAGAGTTAGACAGCCAAAGAAAGCAGAAAACGGAGCGAGGGAAGGGAAGACAAGCCTCATTCAGGCATGACTTCCTAACAGAATGCCTAATGCTGCCTAATGCTACCACTGCAATCCCACGGCGCAACACAAGGGCGACACCAGATCAGAGGAAGAGCCTCCTGTATGGTTAATGCTACCACTGAGCCTGCATACATCCACCATTTGTCTCCAATTTACCCAGTATGAGATCTTGTTATCCCAACCTATATTCATCATATAACCACAGCGCGCTTGTCCGGTGCCTGAATCTCGACAGGCTCAGTTAAACAGCCCTGATTATCATAAACGGGCCACAGCGCTTGGTCAGAGCTGCAGACACAAACAGAGAAACCCGACCTCCTCTGCTGATTATGCTCAAGAGTTATATGTTTACAGTGCTGCCAAGCATTAGTGTTGTGTACACAACCGTCGCGTTGTAGCAAAGGACCTGTCAGATTAGACACTGGGAGATAAAGCATAGTGGGTGGGAGCCACGCCGTAGCCTAGCTTCATCATTACTCCAGTATTCACCATGCTGGCAGGACCTGGAAGCTATCAGATCAAAGGGACCTCCGGTTCAGCATGGCGTGCAGCGGAGACATGAAAGAAGAGGGCCCATGAATTGACGTTTTAACTAAATCAGAGGAAAAGCAAAGGGAGGATTAAGGTTATGGATGAGGCGGAAGCCTTTGATGTGTGATCACTGTCACGTCCCCCACCTGCACTGGGCCACTACAATGAGACCTAAAAACGTGATAAGATAAATAGAGGGAAATTATTCCGGTTTAGCCCCCCATCCACATTTAGCAGGAACTCTTGGTAGGATGAAAAGGCTACGAGCGATGCAGAGATCAATCACATCGGGGCCGTCGTTTAGTTAACTGTGGAGTGAAGGGCCATGTCCGCGACAATGGCGCCGTGCGGAGTAAACAGAAGTGTCCTTGTTCTCTTACCTGGTTAACAGTGGCTCCGACAGAACCCTGCAGTAGCATCTGTAACATCTTAGCATCGGGCTGCTCTCGATGCGTGGCGACCGCCAGCTCTTTTGTCTTCTTTTGCATGTCCTCGATGGCCACTTCAATAGGAGTCAGGTCGAACTAAATGGGAGACACGGAGCGTTGTTGGAAAGGATCTGCGCCGCCGCCGAAACACCGCGCCGCGTCGTCAACACTTGCCTCTTCTTTCTGGATGACGTTGATCCGAGTCTTCACGTAGGGGAAGGCGTGCATGGTGGTGAGGATGGTCTTCCTCTTGTATTGCTCGTTGAGCTCACCTCGTGGACGTCCACTCTTGGTGAAGGGCGTGGTGTACATGAAGCGCCGCAGGTTGAAGTTCTTCTCGAAGTTTGTGAGTCGGTCTTTCATTTCGTAGTCGTCAAAATAAGGCTCCACGTAAGTGATCTGGATGTACGCCTGGAAGAGATGGAATGATGGGGCGTACTGTTTACCGACAGTCCACTGATATATCAAACATAATCAATGTCAGTTACACCAAATGTTAATATTACTTTGCTTACTTATAAAATATCTAGTTCTCCTTTCTTGAACCTTTTATTTATGCATACGTTCATGATGCTGAGGATATTTTTAGTCAGTATATTTACAATTTACAAAATACTGTACTATACAATTACAGGTCTTCGACATATAGATTAGCACGGAGGTGAGGCGTTACATCTTTACCTTGTTAGGGTTGAGTTGCTTTCGGTTCACGGGTGTAGAGTCCTTGATCATCACCAGTGTTTCGTCTCCAAAGCACTGACTGTAAAAGTTCTAGGATAAAGCGAACCGTTTCAAATTATTATTATGCAGATATTTGAAAAGTGCAGTTTGGAACTTCAAACGTCAAAATAAACGCTGGCTGAATAGCAGGCAGAATCAAAGAGTTTTGACTGGGGAATCATTGATTTGTTTCATTTAAAAGTGAAGTGGACACCATTTTGCCTTCCTTACATATTTTCTTACTATAATTAATTTCACATTTCCTTGCTCTCTCCAGGCTCAGTGGAACCAGATGGATGATTGCGAAGTGTTGCCCTTATTCACATACCTCCAGCCTGTGTGATATCTCAGGCAAATGTGTGATGCCTGGCTCCTTGTAAATGAATTCCCGTTCGTCGAGGTCACCAAATGTGGCCCCGTAAAAACCTACACGAAAGTAGGTCCCAAACATTCTCTTATGGCCCTTGAGGGAGGAAAAAAATAATAGATACATTTTTTACAGATGTGATGCTGTCATATTCAAAAAAATGTATTACATGAATAATTTATTGCTGAGAAGAATTCTGATGCCCTCTTGGCTAATTAATTCACTGCCAAAAAAAACTGTAATGTTTATTGCCTCTTTTTAAAGACTGAAGTTATAAAATGTCAGTATGACATAACAGGTTCTATATCGTGAAGAAATGCTTCTCAGCCCTGACCCGACATGTGACAAAATCTAAGTCTTATTTCTCACCCCATCCTCAACAAAAGCAGCCAAGCGTCTGCGACAGTGTTACCTTCTGAAGGATGTTATCAAAGGCCCGCTGCAGTTTGTCGTGAGTGGATGCCAGCTTTCTGAAATCCCTGTGAGCCTCCAGGATGGGGATGATGATCTTGTAGACCTCGTTCACTGCTTCGTAGAGACCGCCCTGTAGAGGGTGGCAGGTTAAGCCGGGCAGCTCTAAACAGACAAATATGTGCTCTGCTTCTTACCACCGGTGAGGTCGATGATCAATAAAAACCATCGACAAGATTGCAAAAACTTCTGAAACAACTGAAAGCCTACATTATTACCTGGTTGACCCAGTAAATGTGATTTTTAGAAGTGGTTATTTTGAATACTTTTAAAGCAGATTGTTGTAGATCTACCATAGATCTAGAAATAGAATTGGTGCAAAATGCTGCAACTATCATGCTACAATCATATTTACTTAAGTGTTACAAACAATAAGAATAAAAAAAAAAAAAAAAAACATTCGCTGACCTGTGTAAGCATATACAGTACAAAGTCTCAAATAAGTCGAAACACATGTTTGGCCCATCTAGGCTTTGTATGCATTTACTACTAACAATTACAAAATGTCAGAAATAGCTGCATGCTGTAACATCGGAAAGTCTTACAGATCTTACTCGTAAAGTTCTTTTCTGTCAACCAGTCACATAGTCCAGGCATACGGTACAGTATGAAGGAAACCATATGGTTTAAACCATATTGGTGTCACATGTAGTGCCAATCTAGTGTCACAAAAATGAGTACAGTTCCTTTAACGCAGTTATACTGACCTGTGTTCTCCTGCTTTTCCATTCATTTTAAGTGGACATTTCTATTCTAATCAGTACTGGACAAGCAACAGCTGTACTGTATTTGAGGATGACTGGAGATTTTAAGTGATAACTGATTAATAATAATCTGTATTTAACATGTGAAATTTAAGTGATCTTGAAGACTGCATTTTGTTAACACTTTCCATATATAATGAAAATTTTATGACACAACAGAACCCAGCTATTTCAGAATCATTAAATAGAAATGTTATAATAACTTAAAGACGGTTTTGTTGGCTCACAGTGCTGAAAAGCTCGGCTGCCTGCTCCAGCAATCCCACCAAACCGCTTTCGGTGAAGTAACGACCTGAGCAAACGCCGTCCTCATCTGGGGACAGGATGTCATCTGACACCGCTGACTCCTCGAGTACATTGGGGGAGATGTTCTGAGAAGAAAAACAGTCATCTAATCAATCAATTAGCTGTCTTAATCAAATAATCAATGACATGGCTGACTTTAAAACGGGGAACTAATTTGATGACATCCAGTCGATGACCTGCTGACTCCAGGTTATTGCATCTTGTACAATGTGTGCCACAGAGTTCCTGCGTAACATCATCAACATATTTACTGTTGTAGCTGTTTATTATTAGATCAGATTAGTCTCCTTTATTCCCACAGCAGCACATTTGCCTTTCCTCCCTTTCAACATCAAAAACAGCACATTATGTCGCGGTGCCAGGGGACCGTGATTCTACAGAATGTTAGTGATATGAGTTCACAGCTCCCCCCTCTGGTCACTCCTGTCCAAATTTAGAGATTCTGTGTGGAATACTTTAATGGCGTGCGCTGAGAATGGAAAGATTTCTGATCAATCAGGGACATCGGTCAAGGGAAAGGTTTACTTTCCGAGTCTGTTTCAACGCCTGCGGACTGTCTGGCCTTTGGCAATCAGGCCAGTGAAATAGCGGCGGTGTTCTCTACCTGAAAGGTGACGCTTCCAACAGGAAGGTACTTGTGATCCTCCAGCATGCTCAGATACTCCGCCACCAGGGCAGCAGCATGAACCAGGCACATTGCTGACTCTGTGTAACACTTCTTGCTGTTGTGCTTCTCTGCCATGTTCTGCAGCCAGGTGAGACGGAGATCAGGAGACGTCTGGTAGCCTTTCGCGATCCTAAAAAGGGGGGTTGGGGGGGGGTGAAAAGGAAGCTGTCTTTAAAAGCTCTCTCTGGTGAGCGACTTCAAACGAGGTATAAAAAGAGGGGAGATGAAAATACCGGTATTCAAATATTCAGAAGGGGCAGAATGTTCAATGCTGGAGGCTGCTGCTAGGTAGGACCAAAAATCACCAGTGTGTATGAACCTGGAAGCTTAAACATGCAGCATTTTTGTATCCCATGGCTGTACGGCTGACATTTCTCGGAAGTCATGGGTTAAAATTATAGTCTGTCATATTTTTGAGAAAATATTTTACCAATTCATGGAATCCATGAATAATTACTACAGTGGTGAAATGGGAATAAATCTAAAACCGTGGATTTATTAATCAAGTAGGTGAGTCATGTCTCTGTAATTACTAATGATTTCAAGCATCTGGAAGCCAAATGTCTGAAACATCAGTGACTTGTGTGTGTTTTGGGGGGTTGGACGTTGGGCTGATTTTACGTTAGTGTGTGAAGCTAATGGGTCGTAGTGTGCAACTGCCAAAACCCGAGCAGATGTCAGTGACCAAAACCCAAACAGAAAGGTGCATGATGAATGACATACGTAGGTGACATTAGAGCACGTTGAGGTGAAACGCCTAAATCAACACACAGCACATGTGTGCAGTCTTTGTCTCGGCGTTTCCACCATGCCGTTCTCACACATGCAGACTCACCATGTTTGCATTTGCATGTACACAAAGCGAGATCAGAGGACTAAACTGCTACCACATGGTTGCCATAGCGAGGACACCAAATAGAGGCAAAACAGCCTTGACCACAGAGAAATGGGAAACAGCAGTTTTTAAGTAGACCCGAGTCAGAGCGAGAACAGAGAAATGAGGTGACGACAGAGACAGAAAAAGAATCTGGGGACAACAATTTGGTGTCTCACCTGTACATGAGGTCCATTAGCATCTCAGGATCTTCCTGGAATTCCCTCATCTTCACTGTGTCTGACAAAATACTGTTGAGGTTTCTTAGAAGCTCGTCAACCTGTAAATGGCAAACGTGTGAGCAGGTGCGGTTGATCTTTCATGTGTTTTTTTTTTTTTTTTTTTGTGTGTGTGTGTGTGTGGTACTTTATACCTGTGAGGGCAGCTGAGTGGTGTGCATCTCGGTGTCCTCCTCGGCGTAGGCAAGGATGGTGCGGAGGGACCGTCTCAGGTACTCCTCCTGGAAGTCGGATGACTTACCCACCAATGAGGCCAGAGACATGGTGACCTGCATCTTCACTCTGGAGAAGTTCTAAAGGAGACAGCCGAGACCGCAAAAGGTCAGTGCTTAATCACTCAGTCAAAAATATTTTGCCACGAGACACAATTATGAAAAGAAAACTATGACGTCCAAATATTTCAGCTCACGCAATGATATGTTTTGATTTGTCTTGCATTACAATTTAAGCAGAAAAATGATGTGCGGTACCACCGCGAGGAAAGATACGAATGGTAGAGGAGTGCTGTTTTTGTGTTCTTTCCCTCCTCTGGATTTGTCCATCGTTTCCCCCTCTCCTTTGTGTCTCCATCCTTCACACCACTTGTTCTAGATAACAGGCCTGAAAAAACTCCCATCAATCCTCCGCGCCGAGCATGTGTGCAGAGAGTGTGCTGCTGTATGTGCCAAATCCCATCTATCTCCAACATGACCAGCAAAGCGGGAAATGATCTCCCATTAGCAGAGACATAATCACCCATGGATCATCTCTACGGCCCCATTCTGTTCAACTGAGCATGGAGCCAGAGCCCAACCACCCATCACTGCCCTCTTACTGTGCGTGCATGTGTATGTCAGATGTTGCAAAAAGTCAACACATAAACCTATTTGTCTCTCTTTCTACTCCATTAGTCCCTTTTCTCATGCTTTCTTTCCAACTTTTTTTTAAATCGGGACCACAGGTATGCATTTGGGAAATTTAATTTATGGGAATAAAGCCTGTGCTTTTTTATTGCAATATTTAAAGAGAAAGACGGAGGCAGAGAGAGAGCGAGAGAGAAGTGTTTGTGATCGGAGAGCAAGTTGGGGGTGGATGAAGGAATGAAAACATAAACAAAGGAAGAGGTAGAGCGTAAGCTCCGTATGAATGAGTCATGTGGTTGCTACACAAATTCAGATCACAGCTTCGTCTGTGTACCTCATATATACAAACATATGCTTGGATGGACAGATGGGAAATACTCTCTTTGAATTGGAGATAAGTGCATATGTGCATGTGTGCGTCATGTCTGACTTTGATCAAACACACAGTAAACACAGGAAATGCTGACCACAAAATAGGTTATCATGCTAGTAGGGAAAAAAGGACGAGGAGGAGGAGGGAGGGGGGGTTCTTCTTTTAAATCTGTCCTTCCAATCCTTTTTCATTCTCTCAATCACTTCTTTACCACAGGAGAAAAAAAAACCCACTTCTCTATCTTTATCTCTTCCTTTCCAACCCTTTAATAATGTCTCTTCTGGGCTTAAGGCACATATACTTACACACTCACACATATGTACTGGAACGCGCTGGCAGAGGTCTGGCTGTCATTAGTTAAAGAGGGGAAGGAACATGCAAAGGCAGACAATGATAGATCGCCGTTCTTCCTACTCAGAAGCACATCCTTCAGCAAAAAAAAAAAAAAAGTCTGCACAACTCTCAAAATAGACATAGAAAGACAGTATAGTGGAGCAGAAAAGGAAATGTAGAGAGCATCAGATGTGTGTGATTCCAGGTGTTCCAACTCTAATCTCAAATTTAATATGATATGAGTGATGTGACATTGCTTTGAAGGGGGGGGGGTTGTTTCTACGCGCGCACATGGTGAGATCCGCTTGTTCTCGTTCACCGTTTGTGTTTTGAGCTTACGCTGGCATTGCTGTAGCTGTATCTCATGATGAGGTAGAGGGTGGCGCAGGCCTGACTCCTGTTCTCATCCACGGGACTGCTGCAGTACTGGAGCACCTTCTGACACAGGTCGGCGCACTGCTCCGCCTCCTCCTCAAACAGCAGGTCTCCGAACTGCACAGGCACCCAGAGAGATGTCACCAGTCAATACAAATCAGGAACACACAGATATATATATTTATGGCGTACAACGAAAGTACCTTGATGACAAGCGCTCTGAGTGTGCTGAAGGTGTGTGAGAGAAACGTAGTACTCTGATTGCAGGTGAGAGAGTGGAGTAACACCTTCAACACCCCACCAACCACATTGTCTTTGCACTCAGATAGCGGCACTGCCTGCATGCAAAACAGATAAACAGTGACTAAATAAAATGGGATACACGGATGAGATTTGATTTGATTTGGGTCCTCCGAACAATCGCGTTCTGTTCGTTCCCGGCATGAATGCCTCTTCACCTGCACGATGATTTCCAGCAGGTCCAGCACGATTACATTACACTCCGTAGCCAGGTTTCCACTGATCAAAGCCTCCTGGTCTAGCTCTGCCTTGGTCCTGATGGGGGAGTGGGGATGGAGAAGGCAAGTCATGCAGAGCAACGGATCAAAAGGGGCAAACAGAGGCGGTGACAGTAAATCCGGAGCGGCAGACGCGCACGGGCGACTCACTTGTCGTGTCTGTCATTAGTCTGTCTCCACTGAGTGAGGTCTTTCCTCCATCGCAGGTTTTCCCTCTGACCCATGGTTCTATCCATTCCTGCGGATTCAGAGGAACATTCAGAGCGACATCGGTGACAAAACACTGAATGTTATCTCCACCCATATGGAGCCATTGCAGAGACATCAGATAAGGTTTTAGGACGGGAACAGACCTGCACGCTCATTAACTGTTTAAAACTTTATTTAAAAAAAAAAAATGCCATTAGAGCACAGAGAGAGATACACTACCACCAACTCGTTTCATCATTTCACCGCGGGCTCCCATTCCTCTCAGCAGAGCTTCTTCCAGCTGCAGCTTGGCCTGGTGAGATTTCTGCAAGGCCTGGGTGCTCACTTTGTCAGTGCTCTGTTTACCCTGTGCTCGAAAACAAACAACACACAAAGGGACTACAGTTAGAGAAATATTCCGCAATAAATCCCGCAATTACTGCTCATCCGCATGGTAAATATACAGCAGACCCACACGCGTGCACTTCAGATATGAATTCCATATTTATACAAACGCAAATGGCTGCTGAAACGACACAGATGTGGAACAATGCAAAAACAAGTTGACGCAAGAGGGAACCAACCTTATACTCAAAGCATGACACGCAGATAGTGAGGAGCTCCAGGAGCTTGTTGAGCTGCGAGGGAGGCATGTCTGCCGTCCAGCGCTGAATCAGACCCCTGTCAGCGTTCTTCATCACCCACAAGAAGCACACCAGCAGGTTCCGACTGGTGTCCGCGGGCAGGGTGGCGACGGTTTTACCTTGCTGGGGAGACAGCAGGGGGACGCGTGAAGGTTTTGGGACGTGGCTCTTTGTCAAGGAATGAAGGTGGGCCACGCTCACAACAAACACAAAGACTTACTGGCGGGGAAATTAAGGAGCCGAAAATGTCATTTCAAATCGCGTCATGCCTCACAGAAAAAAAATGTTGCAAAATATTTAACAACAAAGCAGTTTTTAAAAAAAAAAAAAACACATCTAAAACGCTTAGTGTCACCTGCCATAGCTACTAAAACATTTTTTGTGTGTTTCAAAAGGTGTGACTGCATTAGACACACAAACACATTTTTTTTGGTTTATTATTTAGAGGAAAAACTAAGAGAAATCCTCGAGAGCTTCAAAATATCAGTTCTCAACATTGTCGGTAGTCAACAAATAACACATGACTGTTTTTTCAAAACTGATTAACTATCACATCATCAAATTAATATGAAGCAGGCTTGGCATTGCCATATGTCATAGAGCTCTAATCCTGTCCGAAAACATTTTTTCCAGCACTGTATATAACAAGATAATCTAACCAGCAGTGTACAGTAGCTTCTTTCAACACCAGATTTAGTAAAGTACCTTCATCACAATCCTGATGGGAGCTGAATGCAGTGTAGATTAATTTACTGTCACTGTCATGCATGTGATGAACTGCCACTTTTGGGCACTGCTGTGGCTTCACTGTGTGGCACCTTTAATAAATTTGTCCATTAACCTCCCATTGCTCTGGGTGTCCCACCTAACACCTGGTTTTCAGGCCCCTTTCATAACAGGAACCCGTGGAGTTCACCAGAACCAACCATTCCTGCTGCTGAGAATAAAACTGTCAGGGGAACTGGCCTTGAAAATCTCTTTCTGCCCAACAATATTGGATGGAATTGTTTACAAAGAACCGATCCATGCCTTAAAAAGAGAGAGAGAGTGAGAGAGAAAGAGAATAGGGGAATGGCAATGCTCAGTTTTAGTGCCAGTGTTGTTGCTGTAGCTACATTTGATGGATGTGTTTGTCAGGGAGAAAGGCTCTGTTCACTTATGAAGGCAATGCCTGCCATAAACCATCTCCTACAGATGTGTGTGTGTGTGTGTGTGTGTGTGTGTGTGTGTGTGTGTGAGTAAGTGAAAGAGAGAGAGAGATTTTTCAGAATGGATGAAATGAGTGTGGGGATTTGACAGCTAATCAATCTATCTCAGTGCAGCTCACCTGTTGGGAAGCAGAACCTATACCCCACATACACATGCGCAATGTACACTTTTAAACTTTTGATAATACTAAAAGCTTACGATAATCACAATTATATTGGTAGGAAAAAAGAAATAAAATAACAAAAAAAAAGCTTCCAAAATTTACCATTGAGGCCAAGGAAATAAGCACATTGCGGCCCAGCGTGTTAAAGGGATTCCCGGCAATCGCCATGGCAACAGACTGATTTATGGGTGGGACATTTTCAAGGTCATCCTCCGGTCCACCCGTCTTGTTTTTCCCACCGCGTGAATCGGAGACTATGGGCAGAAGAGAAGGGTCACAAAGGATGAAGCGTGTCAGAATCAATTACAACATTGGGTGTGAAGAATGTTTGGTATTACTGTCTCCTGAACCATAAACATGTGTCAACGATGATTTCCATAGAGCTAAACTAGAACACTGCGTGATGAACACCCTGTCTCTTATAGCTTGTTATTACTGCCATTACTGTAGTTATCTTTGCAGAGCGAGGACGTTTTTGCTCAATCTTAGCCGCCTGTTTCATGGTACTCCCGCTTGTGGAAATAGCAGAACATGATGAAACTGTTTTGTGCACTCACTGATTCATGTCTATTTTGCGTTATTTAGTGTATTTACCAGTAAAGTCCAAATAGTTGGTGGAGTCGATGATGATCCCCACCAGGGGGAGGTAGAGAGCAGCAACCTTGGCCCTGACCTCGAGCTTGATACAGCGATGGTCGAGGTCATGGGAGCACAAGAGGCTGTAGATGGCATTGATGGCCTTTCTCTGGACTTTCCCCCTGTCAAGACATTTCTAATTTATTCCCAAGCCCATCTGTTTCATTAACATTAGGCACCGCTCAAATATTTACGGAGCTGCGGGAGAAACGGACAGACTCCTCCATACCCTTCTGATTCCATGTCTAGTGCAGCGCTGAGCTCAGTCAGCAGCAGGCCAGTGAGGTAGTGCTGCTGCTTAAATTCATGAGAGAGCTCAAACAATCCCAAAATCCTCTGCTGCTCCTGGAAACTGCAGGAGCCGGAACTCTGAACAGAAAGTTGATAAAAAAAAAAAAAAGAAAGAAAGTAAGACGACCTTCATAAAAAAAAAAAAGAAAATCCCACATCTACTGCTTTTTCGATTACTTGATTTTTGTAACAAACGTGTCAGCGAGGACGGCAGACCTGTGAGGAAATTGACGGGCACGGCGAGGCGGGAGCAGATGCGGGGTTGCTGAAGAAGAGGCTCAGGTTGAGGTAGTGCTCGTGGCTGCACAGGATCCGCAGGAATTCCAGGCGCATGCTGATCAAGGTCGCCATGGATATGCTCTTGGCAGACATCTGAGGGGAGAAATGTGGAAATGAAATGGAAATGGAAAATTTGTTTTCATTTTGTAAATGAGAACTATCAGTGGGAAATTGATCGTTGGTTTAAATGGAAAGAAATAAGCATTTTGGGTTGGTTTTTTTTTTTGTTTTACCTGGTTGCAATAATTTTTCACCAGCTGAAAGACAAATCCCCGGTCCATGAGAGACAGCAGGTCATAGAGGAAGAAAGCCAAGCTGATGTTGACTTTCTCCGCTTGTTCCACTTCCTAAAAGGACAATAAGTGAAAACTATTAACTGGCAGCTGCACGCGATGGGTGACCATCTAGTCGTAGAGCCCTAATTAACACCTTCAGCTCCCTGTTGGAGAACACTGACACACTCCACGAGAACAGGATGAACACGGGCACAGCGGAGAGTCTGCACTCGTCTGAGACACTGACAGCAAACAAATAGATACTGACAGCTCTCCCACCGTTGCTGCTCACCTTGTGTTGCTTCACGAGGATTGTTCCGATCTCCGCCGTGACCACAGACACGATGGTGCTGATGTCGTCTTTAAACCGTTCGGAAAATCGGCTCCTTCGGGGGACGCTGTGTTTGTCGAGAAGAGACACATGCTGAGTCATGCTTTTCACCTGCGTAATGAACCACACACACACACAGACAGAGAAAAACAATTATAAATGCACATTAAAAACGAAAAGTTGAAAACTGGAAACTTGTTACTCTTTAATATCTAAAGTAGCAGAGCTCTGAGGTCACGTGTCTTTTAGTTTTGTCCATTTCTCTATAAATGCTAACTCTGGCCTCTTGATTTACAATGTAGGAGTGTCATTAAAAAAAAAAAAAAAAAAAAAGAAAAAAAAAAAGCATTATACAGAGAGTAAATGAAACGGAGCACACTGACCAGTAGCTCAAAGAAGAACCAAGCATATTTGTATGCATTTTCTCTGCAGACCCCGGTGCTGACGACCATCTGCAGCGCCAACTCCTCGTGAAACTGCTGCAAAAGGCAAAACATGCAAACTGTGGTGACCCAAAACTTTGGCTACCCGAAGATCAGCGTTACGTCTTCAGTGTTGCACCCCCACCTTGTGGTAACAAGGGGAGACGTTTAAAGCTTGACCTATGAAATCTCACAATAAGAAATCAGATTTTCTTTTTATGTACATAAACGTTTTAAATTAGGTATTAAAATTAAACGTCAAATGTCAAAATTAAGTGTTGGTTAAATGTTGGTCTTTATATCCGAAAACATGCGTGTTATTATATATTTTATAACTACAACAAAAAAGAAACCTGCTGAAGGTTCCTGTTGAAGTATCCTTTCCCAGCATATTGTGCAAAATGCATTTTATTACCAGTGTTTACAACCATTTCTGATTTTTTTTTTCACTCTTTAAAGTTAAATATAATATTAATATAATTTACCTTGCGGCTGGAGGGTCGAGTGTTGCTTGCTGTGTGCTGGTTGCTGCTTACATCCCCGTAGGTGGACATGCGGCTGCCTGGGTTATTGTGGCCCTGGAGACAGGCACGCAGGTTCCATCACATTGAACATGATGGATGCATTCATTAGTAAGTGTACCAAGTGGCCTATTACAGTACTTAATGTACTGTGGGGATAAACAACAAGCTGGGGTATTTACATACTGTACCACATGTGTGTTTGAGCGTGTTTTAGAGCCAATTCAAGCTGAGGGGAGGGCTCTGTACCTTGAAAGACAGAATGATATTGACTTCAGTATCTTCCGTGGAGGTCTGGGGACTGGGGATGTCGGGGTTGCTGCTGCTGCGCATTCTGGACTGGAGCAACATGTTGCCAACGGAGGCCGCTGTGGCCCGACCCATGGTGCTGTAGCGGCTCTCTGCTGAATGTATCGCAGCTGCTGAGCCTGAGTGAGCGAGGACAAACCGGAGACAGGATGAGATACAGGCAAAGGAGGAGGAGAATTCAATTCAATCTGAAGGGTATATGCCTCCCCACCTGCGTTCGGTACGTCTTGAGGGGGGTCAGGTAGATGGAACACCCAGTAAAGGTAAGTTGCCAAGAGGCTGTTTCGACCCTGCTGATCTTTGATTAACTCCTGACTGTTGTGAAGACTGTTGACGATAGAAACCACCGATTCGAAGGCTATCTGCGCCAGGTTGGCTGTGGGACACACACGGACATGAACACAACAGAAACCGTTGGTTTATTCCAGTGTGAAACTGAAAACATATCTCAAGTCAAATCATGGTCATCCTCCACCGAACACTGAGAGCCGTCTCTTAAATCGAACCATCCGCTGAATTGCTGGCACAATTCAGCTTGCTTAGATGTCAGCGCGTGGCCAGATATGCGAGCATCCGAGGTCATCTCCTCACCGGTCTGACCAGCGATGACCATCGGCTGCATGATGAGACTGAAGAGTTCGTCCAGCACCAGGTGAAGGTAAAGGACCAGCGGCTCCAAACTGGAGGAGGACAGCGAGACGATGCTGAGCTTCAGCTCATGTTCCAGCTTGTTCTCGGGAATCTTCTCCTCCCCGACGCGCAATGGGAACGTGACCCCTCCCTCCAAGGCATGGCAAAGGGTGAAGAAACGCTCCAAGTGGTTATCCTGACAAAAAAAAAAAAAATCAAAAGAGATGGCTTTTACAACATGATTGGGGAAGCAGAATTTATTTGAACATCTTTGGTGTGGGTTATTTACCTGTGTGTGTACAGATGACACTGCCATGACCTCAAGGTTAAACAGTCCTTTGTGACTCTCCATCCATTTAACTGGAGGGACCTGAAGGGGGAGTTTCTACACAAAAAAAAAATTAAAAAATTACCGTTTCCGTCTGTTCGAAATTCAGGTTTAGGCATTTGGTGGGGCAGAACGATAGAAATGATTTGATGCTGTGTGTTTACCTCAGGTGTGTGCAGTGAATAGTTGAGAGGGAGTCGTTCCAAGGCAATTGGCAAGCAGAACTGGCCCATCTGCAGTCGATCATTGTTCAGTATTGGCAGCCACTAAATCAAATCCAAAAACAGGAAGCAAGTGAGACCCAGTAAAATGGTAATTAATATATTTCTGTTGACATGTAGTGCTGTAGAAATACTAAAAGTATATAATTTCAGTATGATTGAAAAGTACTGATAGCTCACAAAAAACTGAAATGACTTTGACAGCATGGAATTATGGATGTTTATTCAAGATATATTTCAAATGATTAATCAACCGGTAAAAAAAAAAATCCATATTTTATAAATAACAAGATTCATTATTTATGACACAGATAGATCAATTATGGAAAAAATATGAAAAAAAAATGCTTCAAATGTGTGAAACAGAATGTCTAAACTGGAACAGTTTAATACAAATGCTAGATTAAATATTTAAAGATCTTTAAATAGCTTCATTAATAATGATAAGCCATGGGTAAGAGTCGAGAACAAAATCTTACTGAATATCCAATGAGAGTTTCACAGCTGCCGGTCTGGTTCTGTTTCTGCTGGCAGCTGATGTGGTAAAAGGTGAAGAGCAGGTGGTGCCTCTCCGTCAGGCAGGCTGGAAGAGCCAGCTTCACTTCTTCATAGAAGTCTGGAGATCTGAGATAAAAAAGGATTGAATGATTAAAAAGAAACCAAGAAAACCGTCTAACGCAACTCAGTGGTGCGAACACTTGCTTGTTATGGTAGGTGACAGGGGTGTACACTTCATGTAAAAATTCAGGGCCGCTTGATTTCCCGAAAATTACCTGGGGAAAAAAAAAAAATGGAAATGTTAAAATGTGAAATGTTATCAGTGAAACTTGTTATGCCTGACTCTCGAATGAGGTCGCTAATGATGCCCGTGCAGCCTTATTTATTGCACACTATCTGCGGTTATTGCCCTTCCATTGTAAAACAAATAAAAACAAAGCAGCAGCACTCACGGGCAGAGCACAGGCAGGGTCCTCTCCGCTCATAAACTGGATTTTGATGGTGATGTTTCTGGCTGATGTCAGCCTGTTGACAAAGTTAAGCCTCTGGGGATACACAAAGAGCAGGTTCCTATGGAGACATGAGGAAAGGCCTCAGTGAAAATGAGCTAAATAATAGAGCACCTCCGCGATCTACCAGTAGATGGCACTGTTACCACAGCAACCAGCGTATTTAACTGCAATAAGACCAAAGGAGCAATTCATGATTTGATTGGAATTACAATTATCAGGTTATCAGGTTACAGACCATATGAAAAGTCTCATAATAGACATTAAAAGGAGCTCCTGCTCCACTTACACTGGCCTTATGCGTCAAACAACTCTTCTCAGATCGTGAATCATTCAGCCACTGTTTTCATTTTACTACCTCTAACCCACCTGTAAATGTTGTGTGGCACATAAACCTCACTGGATGGGAACTCCAACAGCTCTTTGATTGGCCGCACGGTCTTCTCCATCACGGGTAAGAGAGGAATGAGCTCAGTGGACAAACACGCCAGAGGTGTGTCGTGGACCGGGGACATATCAAGTTTTATCGCACCTGGAGGGCACAAGATAAGAGAAAACGTCTCCGACTGCGCCCGACAGTATTCTGCGGCCCAGACACCACGTGACCAATCAATCAATCCTCTCCTCCCACAGGAAAAGGACGGCTGATAAAAATAAAGCCAAGTGCCACTCAACAAAGTTGAACATGAGCTCACATAAAATGTATGACGCGTCGGTTCAATTTGTGGGTCAAAATCAAAAATGATTATGCTTTACTGGTAACATATTACATTCAGTAATACAAAAAACTAGTTGTATTTAGCTACAGATTAAAATCTTCTGTCTGTGTAAAGAAAGATCCTGTCAAGTGTTAAACGTGATGAGAGATGACCTGGTATTGTCTTAATTCTTCTCTGTGGTGCCGAGGATTTTTTTATCTCAGACAAGAATTTGAGGAGGTCCTCGTCACTCAAACGATCTCCTTCCTGCACAAAAACACACAAATGCAGTTGAACATTGGCTCATCCGACGACACAAAGCCTCGAATTTGCCAAATTGATTCATTTCAAATGGGGCACGTTTTTAACTGGACTTAAAGGGTTCCATTTTTCCAGTGGAACTCTGGCGATAAGCCAGTGGAATGGCATGTCTGATTAACCAGTGAGACAAGGCCAAGTTGAATGTACAAACTTCTCTATCTGTTGGACCTCACCTTGAATCGGTCTGTCTGCATTGTTTGCCTAGACATGAACTTTAGTGACTCAGCACACAAGCTTAGCTGTGCTAATAGGGCGGTGTGTATCTCACACACACTCTTTAACAACCCACCCCCCGCCCCCTCCACCGGAGGGATATTTCATTAACCAGCCCGACCCTTTGTGCAAAAGACGGTTGACAAACCTGTTTGAAGATCGTGCTGATTGTGATGGTGGCAGGTTTGAACCCAGAGATGTTGCAAAACTGATCATCGAGGGTGTTGTAGCGTTCCGAGTTCCTCCTGGGAAGCTGCGCTCTCCGGTCAATGCTGCTGGCTTTACCTGGAAAAGCAGTGTGTCAGGGGGTCACACACACACGCGCGCACACGCACACACAGCACAAAGGGGGCCGCCATCGAACACACGCACCTCCTTTCAGACTGTCAGAGTCTGTGAAGTCGCGCTCCAGCGTCACGGTGGAGATAACCTCCATGATGTTAATGGTTGCCCAACCAAAGGGCATTCGGTATCGGCCCAGCCTTTGGCAGAACGTCTCGGCTTGGCCCCGCAGCTTCTCTAGCTTGTCCTTGTTCTGGAAACGCAAAGCCAAAACAAGTGGAGCATCAGATCATAATACAATACACATTAGGTGCATGTAAAATTAAAAATAAGGCGCCGTCAATGTTACCTTTGAAGAGTCGCATTCCCTCAGCGTGATGTATGGGTCGGCACAATCGCTGATCTCTCCCTGCTGAAGAACCTTTTCAATCTAAAAAGTCCCATCCAGACAGAAGGGCATAGTTACAGAGCATGTATAGGCTGTGCTTCTGCTGCCATATTCCATGTGTGCTGCAGCTTTCACACTGACCTTGATGACCAGGTAGATATCAGGTGAAGGATAAGTGATGGAGAAGATAGCAGTCCTGGCCAGAGTGGACTGGTCAACATGAGGTGTGTGAGGTCGTAAGAAGTTTTTCAACTGCTCCGCGTTGAGATCACAGTAAAAGTTCTCCGATATCTGGAGGACGACAAATACGTTGCGCCATTAATCTGCCTACTTTGTGAAAAGCACATCAGCGACAGATCGAACGAAGCTCAAAATCACAGTGTAATTGAAGCGGAGCCCTCGATTTAAAACTATGACAAAACAAAAGAAAACTATGACCAGATATACATCAAACTGTTCAGGAGAATAAGCTCTTCTCTCCACTCCACCGCTTCTCTATTCACCTTCCTGATGTCCTCAGGCAAGGAACACAGCCATATGACCTGGCCTGGCTTTGACTGCAGCGCGTCATGTGATCCCTGTAACTGGAAAGCCATTAACTACTCTCTGTTTCTCTGGCCACCCCACAGGGCATCCACTGAACTGACCCTGACAAAGTTGACTTCTACGCAGCCGAATCCGGCTGCTTTGTTCAAGATGCGGACTGAAATATTGAATTAAAATGATGACTTCTGATCCTTTAAAATGATCACTTGTG
The DNA here is from genome assembly GCA_911728415.1 of Lagocephalus sceleratus. NCBI lineage: Eukaryota > Metazoa > Chordata > Actinopteri > Tetraodontiformes > Tetraodontidae > Lagocephalus > Lagocephalus sceleratus. The sequence continues at coordinate 6,382,112 of CAJVRN010000237.1, read as the reverse complement.
ATCATTCAATTCAGCAATTACGGTCAAGCCAGTTAAACAGAATAAACACGTCAAATAAAGACTCCATCCACCGTCCTTGGAATGCTTTAAGCATGACATAACTGTCACTGGCTCCAATATGACGCAAAGCTGTGCAGCACCACGTGTCCCGTTTTATGAACCCTTTAACTATTCAACAAGGGCACATTTTTAGGCTGATCTCACGATATCAGCAACCTTTCCTCCTGGCTGTCTCCAGCATAAATTTATGATCCGACTTTTTTTTTTTTTTTCCTTCACATTGCTAGGGCCTCATAAGTAAACACAGACACGCACACAGCAAAACAATACTCGGATCACATGTCCGCGTCCTCTTGACAAGCAGCAGGAAGGTAAGCACACCCTGTCAATCAAAAATCCTCTTTTGGCTGCGAGGACTGCGGGCGTTTTCGACAACCTGATATAAATAAAGCCACTTGTCGCGCCAAACTCCTGTCTATATGCTTCAGCTGGTGCAGGCAAGAATTAATAATAAGAGTATTATATTTAATTAGAGGAGCATCTGCTTCGGATTTCACAGATGGGGAACAACAAAACAGATGTGAAGCAAACACAGACTCAGCAGCAGAAAGCCCATGAGAGGCGACTGTAAGGTATGCAAGAAAACAAAGGGAAGAATGACCAGGAAAAAAAAAAAAAGCACACTGGAATGAGACTGAAATTAAAATATGACACTCTTGAGGAACCAGAGAAGAGACTAATAGAAAGACAGAGTAATGGAGAAACTCAACATAAAGAGTCCAGAGGTAAATGGGGTCAATGGCAAATGCTTCACAGTTCCACGACAATCATATTTAACTGAGGAAACTAGCCTTAAACACGCCTGCTCGAGACACATTTCATAGCTGAATTCCAAAGCGTCAACGACGCCGACATTCAGCTCTGGCCTGTTTAGTCAGCTTTGCATGTCGGTGAATATTTCATATATGTGGCGCCATTAAAATCCTCTATCCAATCCATCTATCCAGCTCTGACACTCCTTCAGATAAGCGAGACCACAGCGCATTGCCGAGAAAGGGCCAAGGATGAAGGCTAAAACTGGTTCTCATCCGAGGGATCCACCAGTTCTAAATCCTTCGAGCCCCTTCACCCAAAAAAACATATCCAGCTGTGTAAATCCACAGAAACTATGCCAATCGCCATGACTGACTAGGGGGGGAAAAAAAAAGAGTAGAGCATTAGCAGCTAGAGACCCAAAATCACCCTTTGGCCGTAAATCGTGATCATCCTAATCTTGCAGATTAAACGGACACTTCATTTATGTCATCCAAGGAAGGAAAAATAAAAAAAAAATCCCTTCAAGACTGCCCCACATCAACTGGAAGTGAGCAGAAGTCAGATTCAAAATATTCATAGCTGGAACGTATGATTCCATTAAAATAATAACTTACTTCCAGTTGCTGTAAAAGAAGATTTAGATATGACCACTCCTAATGGAGTGATTTTGGGATTGCTTGTTCATTTGCAGATATAAAACCACCGTAAATGGATTTCACTCACACATTTATTCACTTAAGCCAGACACACGTAAGGACTGTTTTGTGGCTCAGAGGCTTCCTATCCATTTTCTAAGATATATGTTATACTTAATGTAAAGACCAAGCCAAGATTTTTCTTACCTTTTTCTTTTCTTTCAGGTCGTACAAGGCCATAGTCACAAAGATGGGCTCAATTTCAATCTCAAACCTACAAGGTAAAACACCATTGGGAAATTTCAATGATATCACTGGACCTTTGCCACCATACATCAAAACAATACACCCCCCCCCCCTACAGAAATTCTGTTCTGTTTTTGCTCTCTGGTTCTAGGAAGCAAAAAGAAAAAAAAACAAAAAAACGGTGCACTTAGCAATAACATTTTTGAACTGAGAGTAAAAGTATAAGTGCACGAAGTTGCCAAATCAAGGCAAGGAGGAAAAATTAGATCAACTCAAACTTTGACAATTTTATGGGTGTGTGTGTGTAACATAAACGAAACGACACAAAGAAAGATTCCACAGAGAGAGGGAGGGACGTTGATTTACAAGGCGAAGAGCAACAACCGCTCCTCGGCTCTCCCACACAGATGTTTGTCACATTGGCCGCAAAGGCTTTCTGAAACGACTCCTCAGTCGGGAGCAAATATGACAAACAAGAATGCACTGTATGTTAGATGATAAGCAAAAGGTCACTTTTTCATAAATAGGGAGACGTCTGAATGTTTGGCTTTTTGGAACAAATGTCTGCTGTCAAACATTTTAAGGGGAAAACAAAAGACAGCTGTTTCAACCACACCCTTCACAGAAGTACAATAGCGTAATACATACTTGACGGCCTGGCATCGGATCTGAATGCGGTCTCCGATGTGTTCTTTCGGGCAGTCCGGGATGGGCCTGATCTCCACAGCATCCTCCTGCAGAACAAAGACATTTGAACCACATTGTTGCCAAACACATTTTTCTTGGTTCAAAATGCGACCCCGTGTTTAATAATCGCTGGTCTATAATCTCAGCATATTGAGCTTTGACAAAAGGGCATCCATTTGAAAATTAAATGTTAAATGAAGAGCTCCCTCCAGACTTTAGCTTTTCAAAAACAGACAAAAAGATCTCAAACGCACATCCTTTTCTTTAGAAAATACCAACATGATGATAAAAACGGGACCTCCAAGGAACAACAACCGAACGAGCGATTCAAGTTGCACAAAGCTTGAAAAGAAAGAAAAGTAATTGCAAAGGCTGAAATCTCATAGATTAAAAAGTCAGAGCGAATGCCTGACGTCTCTAATCAGTAAATAAACATTAGCACCTCAAAAAACATGCAGCATAAAAAGGAGCCCTGCACCAACAGTGCAAAGTAAACCAGCCCAGCCCGACGTGTTTACCATTTGCATGAATGCGCCTCACCTCGTCAGCCGGTGGACACAAAGCAAACAGCTCCGGGTGCCTGTGGCTCTGCCGCGCCTCCCGGTTGAAGCGGTCCAGCTCCTCGTGACTGCTGAAGGCCGTCAGCCCCTCCACTCTCTGATCCGGGGTCAAGTACTTCAAGCTGAAGTCGGACGACGTCAGCGCGTGACCGGAGTCGTCGCTCAGCCCCGCGAGGGTTGGAGACTTGACCTGGCGCGCGCGGCGGAGAGCGCAAGGAAGGCAATGCGTGAGCAAGACGGGGGGCGACGGGTGAACAACAGAGACTGAGCAAACTGTGGGTGCATTAGGGCAGAATACCCAGAGATCATCAAAGAACAAAGAACGTGCTGAGAAAGGAATATTACAGGACACCGGTCCCGATCTGTTCTGTCCAAGACTTGGCTGATGCGGCCCAGCCGACCTTCCCGTTTGTTGTTATTACTGTGCAATTCTACAGCGATGTGTTTATAGTAACGTCCTTTCAAAAATGAGCTGCTCTTCATCGGGTGACGCGGAAAGACTTGAGCCGAAAGATTTGCAGGCAGAAATGATGGCAGCAGGATGGGCACAGCTGACTCGGGGACGCGGGGTCACAGCAGCCCTGCGGCGGGCCGTTTTGACCTTCAGCGTCCTGGCGGACAGCAACAACACTACAAACCACTGACGACGAAAAGAGCTCCCGACAAAGACGTCGGGATCAAAGGCTTGAAATTAACCCACTTCCATGCGAATGAACCAAAATTCGTCCTCTCCGATGCCGGGGATTAAGACCCAAGGGGACAATTAAGTACCATAAATGCACAACAGATGTATAATGTTGGGCATTGTTAGAATATTTATGTTGCCCTCAGGCGTCTATCCGTGGATACCAGCATCCTCTAGTACCTCCAATGAAAACTAAACAAAACAAAAAAAAGGTCTTTGAATTCTACTCTGTGGTTTAACTGGCAAATTGAGAAAATGCAAAAAGCACTAAATCTGTGCATCTTGATCTCATGCAGGGGCCTTATATATAAATGCAAAAAGCCATCATTTGAGGTTATTTGCATAATAGGAACTAAATCCTTCCATAATTGGAGCATCCATGAGTATGTTTCTGAGGCTGGCCCTGGCTCCATATGGAACTACTCAGATACAGCTACAGGGCAGGGCACAACCTCCTCACTGCTGCTTACCAACAAAAAAAAAAAAAAAAAACCCTCTTCTTGTCACTTTTATTTTCCATCATCCATCAAGCTCACAGCCTCGGTATCCGGCCACAAGCAAGAACTGACCGAGCTCCCTTCCAGGATGAAGCTTCACCAAGCTCGGGGCTCCCAGGGATTGACCCCACCATGAGCTCAGAGCTTCTTTTTTTCTGAAATGCTGATCGAGGGGGACTCATTAAGAACTGAAGGACAATAGCGCTGTTCTTTCACTTTCTGCCCATCTCCCTTTGTGGCATGTAAATCAGGGGAAGCCCCGTAGCAGTAATAAGGGTCCTTTTGGCTTGGGTGATTAATCAGAATTGGCAGGGATGGTCTGAGAGAGCGGGCATGTGAGACTGGTTGGATAACCAGCCAGAGGCTTGACATCACTGGGACCGCCTGATCCCGGGAGCTGGCCATCGGGCTACTGTGAAACAAGAGAGGCTAGGTGGCGATTTGCATACTTTTATGTATTACAGCAGGGATGCGTGATGAATGTAAAGGACCGACAGAAGAACGCCTTAGCTCCAAGTTGTAGTTAAAGACACCCGCTGTCCCAAAAGAACAAGTGATAGACAACAAAAGCCCGTTGTTGTCACCCCCCTTCCCCCCCGCCTTCATCTGTCTCAACACACTCAATATCCAGCCCTTCCAAAGTCTTGATCAGTATGGACTACCATACCGCTCGCACAAAAGACACTTTAACAAAGAGAACCTTGTTGGCATGCAAGGGCAGAGCTGCAGAGAAGCTTCTGCTCTTGTATTGACAAAACTTAGTTTGCGTTTTGAGGATGTGCATTTGTTGGGGTTGTTTGATATTTTGGGGATCTTGTTTCATTTTGTTGTGGAGTGACACAGACACAGTCTGCCCAGACTATTGTTCATTCATCCAGATATATCCTCGGCGTCTTATTGCTTCGATAAAACATTTCCCTTAGCATATATTATACATTATCCTTAGTTGCAGGTTAAATCACAAGGAGACTGTGTGCGAGTTGAGATGTTAACACAATTTGTGCTTCTCACTGGCTTTTCTGGGTCCTCCGGCTGCACATCTGACTCAAAGGTCTGCTTTCGGAGGAGCTTGTGGAGGCCTGCTCGCTCTGAATATGCACTCCAGCCATCCCCCTGACACCTTCAAACACACAAACACACACCAGGTCAAAGCAGAGACAGGAACCTGCAGTGAAGATTAAAAGGCCCACATGGCTGCAACTGATACACCTCTGCACTTCTAATCAAAGTAGATTGGGAGAACAATAAAAGCAGAAGCACATGTACTCATAGTGTGTGTGTGTGTGTGTGTGTGTGTGTGTGTGTGTGTGTGTGTGTGTGTGTGTGTGTGTGTGTGTGCCTGTGTGTATCTAAATGTGTGCAGGAGAGGAAGAACAATACAACCCTACAGTGTAACTGACAGATCCCAGCACACGGTGTGTGTTTGCCATGTCTCTAGTTTCCTCTTTCTTCTGTCTGCATCAGCTGCAGCACCAGCAGTGCCCCGAACACCCAGACTGTGACATTTGTGTTTACCGTCTAGTGACCACAAGCCATGGTTGGACGTAGCTCTTCACGCAGTCCCTCACATGTGGATCCAACTCTGACCTACAGAGAGGGTAATGAGTGAGGAGAGGAAGGCATGTTCTCACGAGGACATGCGAACAAACACTCTGAACACAAAGCTGCATTCTTCTCTCTGTGGCTGAACCTCTAGGGCCGAGATCCAGAACAAGAAATAACACAAAAAATATCTCGCATTAACTTGCGTTTCGGATCTTTCAACATCAACAAACCTATCTGCTGTTTCTCGTGAAAAGGTTCTTGCCTGCTCTTATTTCGAAATTTGTGAAATAGCATCTCTCCGGTGTTACTCACCCATCTTTGGGGACAGAGTGTCGAACGGTGCGGCACTCCTTTTCGATCTGCTCCACCTTCAGGTCATCGTCAGGGAATTCTCCGACTTCCTGCATCAGGGTTGCGTCTCCGCTTCTTAACTGTGACATCAGAAACTCCTCCAGGTCCAAGGGCTCCACCGCCTCATACGACTGAGGCTGCAGACGCGTGCAGGAACAGAGAGGGGAAGTGAATCATTAGAACACATCACAGCACCCAGAAGAGGAACATGGAAGTTATATGTACAACTTCAGTTTAAATGTCCTAACAGAGTGGAACAAACGTTTCAAAAGCTTCTCAGGCATTAAAGAAAATAATATCCCCTGTAAAGTATGAACATACACGTGGCACAAAAATAATAAGAAGATACAAGAAAAGAATAGAAATTAAAATATTTTAAAATTCGAATGCCAAGTTTGTAAAGTCTTGATAGGCAAAGAGATACTATGGAAAGCATAGAAAGTACAGAATCAGAAATTCTGACTATTTCATAAGTTCATAGGAAGACAAAAGATCAGTTTTGTTCATTCTAATGTAAAAATGGAACAAACCGGCCCCTTTCAACCAACCTGCCATTTTATCCCTCTGTTATTTTTAGTGAGAAATGCACCTGTACAGTCGAGCTACAGCAGATAAAACACATGTCTTTCTGTATACAGATCAAATGGGATTCATTTCATATTTGGCGTTTGAATGAGCACATATTGTACAGGTCGACCCAATATGAACTACTCCCTATGGCTCTTCAAGAGGGAAAATAGCCACAGTCTTGATTAATACAAAGAATTCACAGGGCCCAAAAAAGGCTGAACTAAAAAGATAACACATGAGGCTTTAGTACATAGAAAAGGAAAAGGCACAGCTGCTAATCTGATAAAATTGCATTGACATCTGTCTATATATTCAGTGTACACGTGCTTTAAAAAAAACTGTCTAAAATAGCATGAAATAGAAAAAAATAAAGTAAAAGCCATGGGCAGCAAATATGGAAAGACAACAAGGCAGAAAAATTTGATATAGAAACAAAGTGAGTCACTGCCTCACAACTTTCAGGAGCACAGAAAAAAAAATCTATTTGCCTTCAGACATGTTTTAGCACATCAATCCATCCTAAAGGGAGTTGGTTTTTATTTTCCTTTCTACTGCGCAAATCGGAGCACAAGTTGGCACAAACGGTTAGAATGAGAAGCAATACACGACAGAAAACACACCATTTGTAATAGACGCCAAAGCGGAGAGGGGTATTTGCAAAGTCTAGTGTACTGAATAGCGCAGCTGATTGTCCTCATTGTACACTTGACAGTAAATCATCTGAAATGACAGGCTAACATGACAGAAGGAGACACTGACTCACCCTTTAGGGTTTAAAATTCAACAGTGTCAGTGAGACTGCAGCCTACCTCACCCAGTATGTGCATCTCTTTATATTCAAGGGGTCATTTTAGTCTGGCACCAACAATATAAAAAAAACAAAACAAAACAAATGCAAATCTATGCAGGCCATTGTCTGATCGGAGCCAGACTTTCTTTCAGCTCATCGGCGATTATAAAGCTGATACCTCAGCAACTATTTGCTAGATAATTATTGTCATCAACAGGGCCTGCACAACATATCTTCTCCCTCGTAAATGTTACAAGTGCAATACTGACAATGCAGGATGTTCAGTAGAAAGCATGGGATATTGTTAGCTTACATTCAGAATCCTTTCAGGAAAGAATATTATTTTCTATGACGATTCAAAGCACATGCTGGTAGATTAAACTCACAGTTTAACGTACGTGGTTGGAAAGAGAGAGAGAGAGACATTATGCAGCTGACTGAAACTCCATTTACATCTCTATTCTAAAAGCAGAGGGGTAAACTAGAAGTGTTCTAACACAAAGATAGCAAGAGATACATTCAGAAACAGATCAGAAACAGAAAGTTTAACGACTGCTGTGCTCTTGCAAGGCTTACCTGGAAAAACAGAAACTGCTGCAGAAAAACGAAGTGACAAAATGGCGCACTCCGGATGTAAGAAGTTACAGAGTGCACCTACTGACATGCACAGCTTTGTGTTCAAAATAAGTGCCCAGATCCTCTTTACGTTGACCCTTTTCCTAGCGCTGTCAGACGCTAAGAGCGCCAATAAAGTGAGAAAAAAAGCTACAGAAATTGAAATCAACACGAAAAAGCAATGTTTCATTGCATCTAAATGCTCAAAGGTGATTCAAAATATTGGGTAGAAGTTTGAAAGCGCGCCGTTTAGAGTCGAAGGGGAGAAACCGCAGAGACATGACAGGAAGCGTCAAGACATCAAGGCGTCCCTCCATCAAATGGTGTTTCAACAGACAGGAAAAAAAACAGATAGAGGCATGAATGGTGTCGACACACACTCATGAGCACACACACATTCTCTCTCTCTCTCTCACACACACACACACACACACACACACACACACACACACACACACACACACACACACACACACACACGTACTTACACCTCTGTGAGGACATTATTGGCAAAATGCATTCCCCAGTCTCTGAAGCAAACCACAACTATTCTAACTAAATTTACCTAAACCTAAACCCAATACTAACCTCAACTTTAAAACCACATCTTAACTGCAAAACAACTCTTTGAAGTTTTGAGCACCTGACAAAATGTCCTTGTTTGTTGGGGAAATACATATTCTGGTCCTCAGAATGTAGAATGTACAAGACCCCCCCCCGGACACACACACACACACACACACACACACACACACACACACACACACACAAAGCTCTTAAGCTCTCAATTTGCACATTAAGACGACAACACAAATTCCTCATATGTTTTCCCTAAAAATAGCGACAGAGTAAGTGGGCGTGTTATGACAAAAGTGAGCACCGTCTCAAACAGCAGCAATAAACATCCCTCCATCCCTGTGTGGGATGGTGCGGCTGAATAATGGGAAACCATCATCCGCGAGATTATAGCATTAAAACCTCTCTCCCGCATCCCAAATCCAGCAATATTAAAGATTTGCCCGTGTAAGCTGCAAGGTAAGCAGCAACCCCCCCCCCCCCCCCAGCCAGTGCCTGGCAGTAGAAATGCACTGACCCATTTCCTGAGCAGGTTAGAGATTAACCATGATACACTCCGCGCGCCTGGCATGGGACGGGTGGCTGAGGCCCTCCCGCTCAAACCCCGGACAGCTGACAAGCTCAAGGATCATCACAGGGAGGGTATCAAGAGGCAGCTCGGTTCGTCATGCGCACAGATTTGTCAGGAGACTTAGCGCTGGAGAGGGAGAGGCGAGAATAGACAAGAAGCGGAAGGAAAAAGAGACGGGCCTGACTCAGGAGTCAGAGACTGACGTTTAGAGGGTACCACAGAGATTGCAGTTGGGAACGAAATCCCTGCGAAGGATTACTGCGCAGCATTTTCTGTGCTCGCTGTGCAGAGCAGTAGCTGCTCCAACTATCTTTGGCTGAAAAGGCAGGAAACTGTCAAGCTTGAGGTTGTGTTTTAGGCTATAAAGAGCAGGAGTAACCAGCATTGTAAATATAACAAAAATGTATTGTGTTGTGCCCTCAGTATGACAATAATCATAGTAATAACATTTTTTGTAGGTTTCATCCAGCTTTTCTGTGCTAACCGACATTTGCTTTTCTTCCCTAGGGTCATGGGGTGGGGGGGGGTGCTGGAGTCTTTCCCAGTCTTGGCCTAATGTTTTGTGACTCGGTCAAAACATTAGATGGAAGGGGATGGAAGGGGATGGCATGGGCAGAACATGCGCCGCTCAGCAAGGCAAGAATCAAACCTGAGGTAAGGTTTCTGTCGACTCAACCAGAGCGCTGGAACATCTGCGGTGTATGGTTCCATTTTTTTTTTTTTTTTTTTTTTTTTTTTTAAAGCAGCATCAAGGGGGACGGGCAGATTTCAAAGACATTGCAATAGCAATAGTTCTTCTGCAGAACCTAAGCAGCACTGTGTTTTTCCAGACTCTCGTACGAGAACAAGTCGGGTCAGCTCGGTTTTTTAACACCAAAACGTGTTAAGGCATGACATAGATCTCGCTGCACTACAGCAACAAAATGAAAGAGAGGGATGAAAACACACAGCTCCTCTGCAAAACTCCAGAGAGCTGCTATTCGAGCTGTGTCTTGCATTTTATTAGCATGATGCAAATTACAATTTTTAAGATGCGACGTCATACTCAGTCACGTATGCTGTCAGCAAAAAAAGAGGATTCCATGAATAACCGCTTACAGCCCGCCGTTTCTGTAAAAAAGAGATGCAAGCAGCATTCGTGGAAAGCACTTATTTGACCTTATCTAGGACTTCAACAGATGAAGTAAAACAGAAGCATCACAAGCCAACAACTATATTGGCCAAAGTGCAGTTACAGTAGCAATTTGTACCAATAATATGAACACTGAATTATATGCTGGATGGTGTGACAAATACCTGCCAGAGGAAAATGGCTGAACCAAAAAGACGAAAGGAAATAGAATCCAAAAGGAAGGAACTCACCACACTCAGGTACCCTGTGCTCGAAGCGTTGGAGTTGGATCGGCTGTGCTGAAAGCCATGGGTCCCGCTGAAGTGCCGTCTGATCTCTGCAGAGGAGTGCCTGGACCAAACACATACAAATTCTATAGGTTATATGTTCAATAGAGAGAGAGACAGAAAGAAAGAGAGAGAGAGAGAGACAGAGACAGAGAGAGAGAGAGAGCATCCGTCGCAACTTACACGTTCAAACAAAACTATAACTCCTGCCCAGTTCAAACACAGCACCCAGAGCAATGCAAGGGTAACTCCATTATTGTTCCTGGTTGCATAAGTCTGAATTGGTCAGCCATGGTGATTCCATTCAAACCATTGTTGATAGTCTACAGAGGCTCTGCTGGCTGTGTAAAGGCTTTGTCATGCTGGCAGCCACACAGGCAGGGGACAAACACAAGGTTGGTCTGTTCAGGAACTCAACATGACGCAGGAGTGGAGTAGTTTTTGGACTATACTGCGCACGGTGCATGCCTGTGTTTGGGTGTGTGTGTGTGTGGGTGTGTGTGTGTATGAGAGAGAGAGTCTGTGCATCACCAACGAAGTAAGTGTCTTCATTCACTGCTCACGTTTCCTTTCAGGCCAGCATCATGATATTGTTTCTTAACCATGAACCTACAGTTAAACTTCAAATTTGTGTTGTTTAACTAGACATCTGGGTACAATAGACCCAAACTAGTTCAGCAGGGACACTGAGCCAGTTTGTTTCTCCGGGATGAATTCTGGTTGTATTTCATGCCTGAACATGCTTCCAAGGTGGTTTAGAATTCAGCCCAACTGGCCGTAACAGAGAATATCAGCCTCTCTGTTTGAGTCCGATGTTTTTCCCGCCCCTCCAGCCAATCACATAATGTGCTGGGTCAACAAATGACATGAACCCAGACAGAAGGGTGGGGGCAGGATAGCTGTATACAAGTTATACAGAGCAAAGTCCAGCGGCGCTGGTTTATAGGGCTGCTCCAGCCTCCTTTAGACAGATGCTCATGGATACGAGGAGGAATATCACCGCAACAACACACGTTTGGCACAAGCAGCGGCAGGTTTGTTATGCAATTCCGTAAAATGTAAGTTAATCATTAAAACACGCAGGCAGCTCGTGGTCTCTGATGAAAAGAAATGTGCAGAACTTGCACAATAATAACTTTAAAAGGTTCTTATATAGACACACAGACACTAAAATGGAAATTAGGAGAAATAAATCACGGGAATCTAAAGGGTCTGTACGGTAGATAAGAAAGGTTAGCGCCGATAATGCCATAGCACCTCTGCCTGTCTGACTGTTAAGGCAATTCAGTCCATTAAAAACACCATAACTCAATTTGCAAGTTTTGCCTTGCAGGAATACAAACTCAGTCACATTTATACACATATTATAGAGCTGTGTAATGACAAGAATTATGTCATTACAAAACAAGTGAGGCTATTGATGATCGTTTTTTTTTAAATAAAACTAAAACTAAAAATAAAACCTGCAGTCCAGAAATGTAAGATTGTTTGCCTGCACATCTATTCTGATGCTCTGCCAGGCTGCCTTGAGTACTAAAACAATAATCAGCTCTCAAAAGCATTGCCAAGTACAAATTACAAAAATTACAATAACACTAGCAGACAAACACGTTGCGGTGTTCTTCCTTGCATGAGGCTGCATCTATCGATAGACAGGGAAATAACGCGAATGGTTCACTCTACTCAAGGGATTCAAGACTGGGATGGGTCTGAAGGACCACGGCAGTCTTCCAGAGAAAGACTTTATATATAGTGAAGTTTAAGGGACATCCAACCGTGACCGCATCCAAGACACCCAATAATAAAAACATTACCGCACCTATTCACTATCCACTGTCCCAAATGCATTTAAAATAGTGACTTTTGCAATTCAGCTGGCACGAAAGGCGTAATCTGAAGCTGCTGCTCTGTGAAATGAATGGCCACATGTTGATGGCATTATGAATGCTACTGGCCAGCCTGGTGACAGTAATTCCCAGCTTCCTTTGTCCTTTTTCTCATGACATATAATTAGAAGAGGAGCTCAACGCTGATGAGGATGGAACTCTTTTAGCAGCTGTTACTAAGGAGTTGACACAGAGCCAGGACTGCGAATAATTTAAAAACCAGCTATGGGTCAGCAATGGGAGACAGATTAACGGCATCAGCCTGCCCATTTTTGGTTTCTTTAGATGGGCATGTTAAGATAACCGAAAACCCTCGTTCGGTGTTTAATTGTCATGAGTCGTGCTGTCGTCACTATATTAAAATGTGTGATTTTCTGTTTGACTTGTCAATTGAATCATCCTGTTTGTGCAAAGGAAAGGCGCTGTACCTGATCCAAGAGCGATTACAAAAGCAGCAGATGTTCCTGCAGCAACAAGTTAAAAAAAAAAAAAAAAAAAGTTTCAAACCCTTGTTCTGCGTCTGATAACACTATTTTTTAATCTCTAAAACATGAGCTGTCAAAACAGACCTCTAATTGCCGCTAGGTTTGAAGATGTGGAAAGTGATTTAATGAAGATTCTAGATGAAACAGCTGATTTCTGACCCTGTAAGTCTGTAATTACATCATACTGTTGTGGGAGGAACCTCCCTAAATTATGTTTCTGCAGGAGGGGCTGATCATTTCTCTTGCCAAAGTCAAAAATCCCACTGTTGTTTCTGAAGCGAAAAAAAAAAACGCCTTTACTCTCTCCCTGCAGATGTCAGAGCCCGTTTTCCATCGCAGGCCTTCACTTGCCGTCTGTACATACGATCTCGTGCTGTGAGCATTTTTGGAATAATTCCTTCACAACGGCTTCACTTTGAAAGGTCGGAAAAAGAACTCCCAGTAGCCAAATCTATAATTTCCGTGATTATCCATCTTTTGTCCTCCTGACACAACTCCCCCAGAGAATGCGTCTCAGCAGGACACACTACATTTATCCCTACATTATCAGTATTATTAAGGCCCTGGAGGGTTGTGGGTGTGTCCCTCACGTTATAGCCTAAAAAAAGCCGATTGCATAAGAATCTTTCTCCCTAATCAGTGTTAAGAAGAAACACAGGAAAGCAACGTGCAGTGTGGCGAACATGGCAAGACGGGGGGGGGTCAGAGGGAAGGGATGCCCCCAACGTGTGTCTCGTACTATCGTGTGTCTGCAGACTTAATGGGTCTAACTGCTATCAGCACCATCACCAGCTCAGCTTCCTGTCAGAGGGAGACAGGCACATGCAGAGCAGACATCTGGCACATTCCAGGTCACAGCAGGCTTCCAAGCAAGACGAGAATGGGTGAAGGAACACATGTTCACCCATAGGATCTGTCAACGAAAATGTTTTAGTCTTTTTTTTTTGTGTGTGTATTGTTGTTATCAGTCCACTCATCCTATCACTCAGTGGCCCACCTACATTTGTGTTGTTTAACAGATGTCATTAAGTGGTGGCTCGGAGGAAATCGGACGTAACTCGATACAGATACCACTGCCTCTTAGGAGTGCTGGAGGACAGAGGCCCCCGAACCCCCCAGCTGTCCACACACCTGTCACCGACTGCAAGAAGTGACAGCACGCCCAGCATTCAGCCCACCGGACGTCTCGAACACTGTCGGGCAGTTATTTTCGTCACATGCCATCTCATTCACCTTTTCCGTTTCTCGTTTTCTTGTGCTCGTGAAAAAAAAAGATAAAATGCAGACACACACACACACACACACACACACACACACACACACACACACACACACACACACACACACACACACACACACACACACACACACACACACACACACACACACACACACACACACACACCATTTCCTGGTCACGACCAAAAAAACTGAAGTGAAACCAGTGCAACACGGACTCCACCTCTCCCTCCATCTGTCTGCCAGGACGGAGGGAGGAACCGCTGGTGCATACTGAGTATTAAGGGATCGAAGTAAGAAAAGATTCTTAATTCAACACATCATCATCAAAGCCATATGGCATGTACTGGTTTACAGAGAAATTTGAATGTCCCGTCCTGTTCGACACACAACGCTTTGCTTTGGAATCAGCATTCCTCATCGTCTTGGGCTGAGATGGGCCTTATGATGCATCATGCTTTTGTTACTCCCGGTCTATTTGCATATGCTAGTGCTGCACAGCCCCCACATGAAATGAGATAATTCTGTTAAACACTACACTGACGGGCCTGTCAGTTCACATAATAAACACAAATGACTACATTTCCGACATATTTCTGATGTGTGTTTGCATTGCGACATATGTTTGATAATTCCCGTTTTCTGTAACGCTGCCTCCTTCTCTACCCCCCCCATAAATTAATCTGTAATGTGCTCCGACTGCACAGGACGGTTGACACTAATACACCAGTTCTCCATATGATCAGCCAAATGCAGAGGTTTGCTGTAGTGACTGCACTGATGATCCCTTTTAATCCTTTGCAGCTGTAACATCTGTCAATTTGTCTGTTTTCCGCTGTCGACTGTCATGAGAAAGATGAAAACATATTACTCAGCATATTATAGGATTGTTTGTTTTCCTCGTTGTTTCCTGGAGTCTTGTGAGTTGCTGCACGATCTTCATTCTCTCTTCTCGGGCCTATATGTACAACAACAACTTGAATATCTGCAATAAAGCACTGGTAGTAAGGTCAACCCTCTTGCATCACCACTCGCCTGGCTGCACAGTTTAACCCTTCGCAGCCACACGTTTGACAACGCCACAGTCTCTGACAGGGCGTTCTGTTTGCTGGCTCACGGACGCGAGGCTCTGAACCGAGACTCGGCTGTGCGCAGGACTGCAAAGAACTGTGATTTTTCTCATGACCGCAAAAAAAGATGCATTCGCTGTAGACATAGGAAAAGCCCCTCACACTCAAACTACTCCTGCAACTAAATGCAAGCCTGCAACAGAGCAAGTGAAACTGCCGATGTTTAGGCTTCTCACACTGGAGGAGTTTCCCCATGTGTCTGTTCAATGTATCTTTAAGTTGACTATCTTTAAACCTATAATCTGAAACCTTGACCTTTGGTGACATACTGTGTTTAAAATAACTTAAAAGAACAAAAGGCGAAGAAATTCAATGTTATTTTTTGTCTTTTACTGAATAAAGTAACTCAATAACTAAATATGTCATTAAATCAGCAGCCTTTAAAAGAACAGTTGCAGTTGGTGCAATTGATGGGTTTTCAGGGTGGAATAAAAGGGAGCAACTGTAGATTTTAAAAGTAAATTACATCACAGGCACAACCTCTGTGGGCACTCTGCAATTATCTATATTTGCAATGGAATTGAACCAAAGTGCTACATCATCCTTTGGTTACTCTCACAAGCATACTGTTTCCTAACATCAAGAATGTTGATTTGAGCAGCGAGAAGAAGTCCGTGGGTCTGTGCTGCTAATCACAGGAAGTATTTGTTTTAATAAGTTTGACTACAGTGAGGGATCAGTAGACAATAGACTTCCATATGTACACTTCCTCAACACCTGGCCAGAGTCACAGGAACCATGACCACATCCCTACTCATTTATATTGTACTGCATGAAGCAGGCAAGCCTTAAACATACTGCAGGAAATGGTGAGATTAGTGACACGACATTGAGGATAAGCCAATTCATCAGGAAAAGCAACAATGACAGGAAAATATTAAATTATTCTAAGCGTCGCAAATTGCCCAGAAGGCAGGGACTTTTGTGTCAAGACAGGGATAAATTGATCACATGCTGCTCTCATTATGCAAAGTTAAGTGCGTCTCCGTGACAAGATGCCGAGGAGCACATTGCTTTTTTAAATACTCCAGGCTGTCTTCGCTTGCAGGACAGAGAAGTAACCTGCAGGATCAGAATTGTGAACATGAAACATGTGGCTGCCTGTCCCGCTCTCTTCTGCGACGCCTTCAAGGCTGTCAGGAAACTTCTCTAAATCCCCCCAACAGCTCAGGAGAGTTTGAAAGCCAATTAAAAAACAAACAAACAAAAAAAAAACATCACCAAAGCGAAAACAGAGCGATGTGTGACCTTCTTTTTTTTTTTTTTTACCTGTTGATTTTAAGAGCGAAAGCCCGTCGGTCTGCGCTGCCCAAAGAGGCCATGTGAGCGGCTGGAGTCCCGGTTCGGCGCCGCGGCTCTGGGGTTCTCCTCCTGCGGTCCGACGGTCAAAAACGCACCGCTCCGTCCACTGGCATGGCAACACTCGTGACGCTCGTGGCCGCTTCTGGGTGTAAACTTCCGGATTAAGAGGGCTCGCGGAGAAAGAGAGAGAGGGGAAGAGAGAGGGAGGGAGAGAGAGAGAGGGAGGGAGAGAGAGGGGAAGAGAGAGGGAGGGAGAGGGAGAGAGAGGGGCAGAGAGAGGGAGAGAGAGGGAGGCAGAGAGAGATAGAGGAGAAGTTGTGACAGGATGACAGCGCTACTTTCATCACTGACAGGTTCAACTATTGAAATCATTTCGAATTGTTTTAAAACACCCGTTTTTTAACATATATGTTTTTTAAATAAACTCATTGGTTTAACCTACTTAAAGTTTCACCACTGTATTCGTGTCAGAACTACACTTTTGACCGTTGCGGGGTCGTTGGGGTTCCATCGGGGTCGATGGAAACGCCACATCAGTTTACAGGTTCTGCCCTCTTGCGGTGCGTTTTATTATCACGCATAATATCACTGACGAGCAGGGAAGGCGCAGATAAAATAAAGCGTTTGTGTATTTGATCACTTGATTGCTCAATTGTTCGTTTTAACTGTAAAACCAAGTTTGTAACTTATTAGTTCGTTTCCAGGGCTCAGTGGACGGAGGGTAATTAAAAAGAACGCGGAACCATTGGTCGTAGATGTAGGATTCGGACGGAGTGTTTATCGTGGGGCGCACCGTCGTACCGAAAGCATTGGCAGACCATGGGAGAACGTTATCAGTGAAAACTTTGGATATCCCTCTTTTTCCGTGGAAAAATCAGGTGACGTTGACACTGTATTTGCGAACGAGATAATATGACGTGATAATGGGCAATGCATGTTCCTTCGGCAGTGCCAGTTATTGATTTCCCAGCTGTCAGTGTTGCGAGTGTTCGAGTTGGAATTAATGACAGTTTCGTGTATTGTTGAGACTCACAGTACTTTATTCGTTAAAAGAGAACTGGCAACCTACGTCTTACTTACACGAGGCTCGGATTGAAAGTGTTAAAGGATGCAGCGAGACAGTAGACATACCACGAGGGTCATTTTCCCTAATTCCCTTATTCTATATGATTTCTCTTTGTTGCTTTGATCAGACCGCCTCCACCTTTGTCCCCAGCCCGCGGGGTGATGGAGGAGGACGACGAGTGTCCTGAGCTGGTGCCCTTGGCTCCTGCAGAGCAGATCCCGGTCACCATCATCTCGGGCTACCTCGGTGAGATCTGTTCCTCATGCACCTTTAATCAGCTTAGCCTATTATCTGGATGATACCTACCTTTAGAACCCGTGCAAACAGTGGGCTTTTTCTCAGTTTGTTAAATATTGATTGAAGGTAAATAATCAATGTGTTTTGTAAATTATAATAATATACTCATATATCTGTGTTTGATAGGTGCTGGGAAAACGACACTCCTAAACTACATATTAACAGAACAACACAACAAGCGCATCGCCGTAATACTCAATGAATTTGGCGAGGGTAAGAAAATGATCGTCCTTGAGGTTCATTTTAGTTTTGGTTTACTTTGATAACGTCCTGCTTTTGCACAAAAAGTATCTTCGCTGAAGAGGTTGTAGTCATATTCTACCAGTAGAGGGCGCCGTAGCATCACTTTTCCTTATTTAGATTAGATTAATTCAGTTAGTCTGTTATTACTTTATCCTTCGTTTGCATAGTGTTTGAATCGCTGTATAAATGTACAGTTTTGTCTGACGAATCTACTTTCTGCACATCCAGGCAGTGCCCTTGAGAAGTCACTAGCAGTGAGCCATGCAGGAGAGCTGTACGAGGAGTGGCTCGAGTTGAGAAACGGCTGTCTCTGCTGCTCCGTCAAGTATGTAAAATAGTCACAGAGCCTCACTTATGCTTTACATTCATACTTCACATTTCCTGCTTGATTGAATGTTCCTTTATTCTCCAGGGATAATGGACTAAAAGCTATTGAAAACCTGATGGAGAAGAAAGGGAAATTTGATTATATCCTGTTAGAGACAACGGGCCTCGCAGATCCAGGTATTACACATTTATGACATATAATCAGTCATATGAAATATGCAGGTTAATGAACAATTTATTTTATTTATCCAGGTAATTAGTCAATTGATTTCATTTACAGCTTCACCAACAAGGGCTTTCATATTAAATACTGAGACAGACTTGTCATTTGTGTGAAACCTTGACATCTTAAAGTGTCAAGAGCATATTCAATGTGGTCACACAGTGTGGTTAAGAAATGATTTACTTGAATAACAGGAAGTATATCTGGGCTCTTGTTCCTCTAAATTTGACCTTTCCGTGCATAAAAAAAAATAAACTGCATTCTGTGTGAGTCCTATGGCACACTTCCCAAGTTGACACACTTTATATGAGGCAAGGGACTCTTTCGTCTTTCAACGGCAAACTTCAGAGCGTTCTTCGCAAACATATTTGCCAGATTTGTGGTGTTTTAGAAACGGACTGTAAAAAAAAATAAATAAAAAGTTTAAATCGCGTTGTCAGCCAAGCCTGACAGTCTGTGGGGTTACTTCACATCCGTTGTGGTTGTGTATAAAGACAAAATGCTAATTATTGTATTTATTTTTTTTACCATCCATCCGTCTGCTGCTGTGTTTCATCGGAATTGGCTCAAACCATGTGTTAAAGTTATTTTCTTTTAATCCGAGTCTTTCATTCCTTCGCTTTGTAAACTCCAAATAAGTTTTTTTTTTTTTTTTTTGGCAGCAGCACCTGAGACCCAATTCCATCCAAAAAAAAAAAAAAAAAAGATTATCTATTCATATTGCTTTTATCAAGAAATGATTGTTTGGCTATAACGGGGTGATCGCCATGACAACAGAGGGAGAGCGTCAGTCGGTGACAGGTGACAGGAGGGGGCAGCGCAGGCAGACACGCGCCGCTTGGCGCTGCAGACGGGACCAGACGGGACCAGCA